>CM052444.1:9415011-9465617 GCA_028533085.1 Varecia variegata | reverse complement strand
TCTCACTCTGTTGCCTGGGCTAGAGTGCCGTGGCGACAGCCTAGCTCACAGCAACCTCAAACTCCTGGGCTCAAGCGATTCTTCTGCCTCAGTCTCCCGAGTAGCTGGGACTACAGGCATGCGCCACCATGCCCGGCTAATTTTTTCTTTATTTTTAGTTGTCCAGATAATTTCTTTCTATTTTTAGTAGAGACGGGGTCTCGCTCTTGCTCAGGCTGTCTCGAACTCCTGACCTCGAGCGATCCTCCCGCCTCGGCCTCCCAAGTGCTAGGATTACAGGCATGAGCCACCTTGCCCGGCCTGAAAAGGGTTTTTTTTTTTAGGGGAAGTGTTTGTGAGTGAAAATGCAGAAGGAGCCTGGGGAGGGAGGAGGAGGAAGAGTCATCAGACTGACACGCAAGTCTGACCTGGAGTTAAGGAGAGAGGAGAGGAAGGTTGGATAGAGGTGAGCCAGATTGCTGTTAGGTCTAAGGAAGACTTGGCGAGGTCACCTAGGTGCTGTTGCACCAACATCAGCTATGAGGGGAGCCCTGTGTCTCCCGGGAATGTGGTTGCCCCAGTGCCTCTGCCACACTCAGTCACTGGCTGGGAGCAGGTCCCAAGAGCAGGGGGGAGCAGGGCCTTGGTGCGACTCAGCAGTCGGGGACAGAGTGCAGAAACAAGGCCCTGGGTCGATTATGCTCCCAGTGGTTAGAGATCTGTGAGGCAGTTTCACAGCCACCGCAGATGTCTGCAATGTGTAAAAACAAAGAGTGGGAAAAAAATAAGATTACAGTCAGGATGATATCCTTTGTATAAAGTTAAAAATAGCTAAAAACAAAAATCAAAACCTAAAACATCTTTTAGGAATACATATGATAAAAGTATGTGTTGTAAAAATGAGGACATACTCTAGAATCAGGAGAGTGGGTGGGGGGTGGCAAAAATATAGGATAAAGGAAGGGTACACAAGTGCATGCAAGCTATTGCCAATAGGTCAATAGATAGATACATGCATACATACATATAAGAAACAAAGGCCACATGTGGATCAAAAATGACAGTGTTTCATGAAAAGAAGGATTCTGATTAATGCAGTTCTGTGACTCTAAGGTCAAAAACATTGCCTATTTTCTCTCCTATGCTGCTATGTATTTATCTGTAATTGTTAGTGATTGAGCTATTGATAGATGAGAAATTGCCTATATAGCACAGATTAAATAATCAGTTTATTAGGATTTATCCCAGTCTGGTAACCTGGAATTTGGACGTCCTAAGTTGTGGTATCTTAGATGGAGTTTCCAAAGTCCAGGTGGTCAAATGGGGGACAGAGAGGAGAGTTGAATGGTAACGGCATTGCTGTATGTGGACTTTCTCCAAGGTATATTTGGTTATCTCTCTCTCAAACAAGCTAGAAGCCTGGAGTTCAGAGTTCTAGGAGCAGAGACCTAGCATATGAGGCACCAGGTTCAAGGGGGCAGGGAGGCAGCAAAAGGTAACAGGCTGGGGGGGTTATCAAGAGGCACTATAGCACAGTGGTTCTGAATACAGGCTCTGAAGCCAAACTCCAAGCTCTACCACATTCTAGGTTTATCCTCTAATCTTTTTGTGCCTTGGTTTCCACATCTGTAGAATGGGGATAATAGTACTTTCTCTGTAGTGTGTGTGTAAAAAGTAAATGACCCAATATACCTAAGATGCTTAAAACAAAGCCTAAGACACAGTGTTTCAGTCAAGATGGGTTAGGATGTGGGAAAACTGGCAATCCCCAAATACTAGTGTCTTCTAGGGAGGTTTTATTCTCCATGCATGCAAGGTCAGGTAGCACAAGGCAATTGGTCCTGAGCCCTTGCACAGAGATCCATAAAGCCAGGGGGAGAAAACTTAGGATACTCTGTAATGGCTTTGTTTATCCAACAAACTATGCCCATGTGTTTTTTGCTGCTCATCTATAAAGCATTAGCAGAGGGCTCTGTTCCATATCTCCTCACTGCAGGATCTAGCTAGATGAAGCTTCTACTATTTGGAGAATTGCAGTGGCAGGGGAAAGAGACCTGACAAAATGTGTACTACTCTTAAAGATTTCATCTCAGATGTGTCACATGTCACTTCTACTAGTATCTTAATGACTCAAGCAAGTCACATGACCACACCTTCAAGTGGGCAAGGAATTGCAAGCCTACCACATTCCTGGAGGTAGGAGACCTAGGAGGAGCAACAAGGGCAGTTCAGACCATGGACATATCCTTTACCAGTCCACAGTGTCTCTAAGGGGCTATGTCTTCTTAATGTTTGTATCACTCACACCTAGACATACCTAGTCAGCCTTTAATAGATAACTGAGACAGACATTAGTGACCAACTGACCAAAGAATGAAGAGTAACTTTTGGGGAATGTCCCTACAGTGACTCTGCCTTGGCTACTTCCAGAATCACTAGTTGAGGCCCCCTCATAGGTTTTCTGGGGATTGTTCAACCATACACTTTCTGATGTCAGAGTCCTGGAAGGAAGAGTCACCTGGGTCACCATTTCTGCTATGTGGTTCAGTCGCCTTACGTTCTTTGCTGCTGCTAAATAATGACCCAGTTAAATGAACTAGCTCCCGTGGTGTAATAAAAGTGCATATACAGGAGATAGAAGAATAAACGTCCTCTGGATTAACAGCAAATCTACAAGACCATCAAGGCGTGAGCAGGACACATGGCTCCAGTCCATTATTCCATTGTGATACCTGTGGCTACTCTTTAGAAAGTGGCCCGGGCTGTGCAGTCTGGACCTAACTGGGTTGCCTGACTGGTTGAAAAAACAAAAAACAAAAAATAGTCAATACTTTTTGGAAGATTTAAATAGGACTCCGAGTTTCACATATAATATGCCAAATGTCTAAGATACAAACCCAAATTACCTGACTTACAAAAGACCAGGAAAACTTAAACAGCTCTTAAAAAAAAGAGCAACCAACAGAGGCCAACACTGAGATGAGTTCAATGGTGAAACTGTCAGACGAAGACTATAAAGTAGCTATTAGAATCATGCTTCCAGAAATAAAGGTATATATTTTTTGAATAAATTGAAAGATAGAAGTTCTCAGCAAGATAGGAAAGCTATAACAAAGAACAAAATGGAAATTTTAGAATTGAAAAATTCACTGGAGAGACTCAATACCAGACTGGAGATGAACTCAAACTATACCTTACATATATACAAAACTTAACTCAAAATGTATCCTAAATGTAAAACTATAAAACTCATCAAATAAAACATAGGAAGAAACTGTGATTTGGGGTTAAGCAGAGAGTTCTCAGTTATAAGAAAATAAAGATAATCTATAAAAGAAAATATGGTAAAACTTGACTTCATCAGAATAAAAAAGGCTTTACTACTCTACAAAAAATACTGTTAAAACAATGAAAAGACAGGTCATAAGCAGGGAGAAACTATTTGCAAATACATATAAGAAGTACTTTTATCCAAAATATATAAAGAACTCAAAATGCAATGATTAGAAACAACTTATTTTTAAATGGGCAAAAGATTTTGACAGCCACTTCACCAAAAAAGATATATGGATAGCAAATATAATGCTTATGGTTAATAAAATTGATAAGATGGATGAAAAAATGCTTCAATATAATTTATTAGTGAAATACAAATTAAACGATAATTCTAAGTGCTAGTGAGGAATCAAATCAACAAGAACTCTCATACACTGTTGATAGGAATGCAAAATAGTGCAGCCACTCTGGAAAATTGGGGGTTTCTTGTAAAAGTTAAATGCACATTTAGCAGATGACCCAGTAATCCTACTTTTAGGTATTTATCCTAGAGAAATAAAAATCTGTGCATGAATATTTATAGCCGCATTATTCATAATCATCAAAATGCAGGAAACAAGCAAATTAGTTTCAATGGGTGAATGGATAAACAAACTGTGATCCATCCACACGATGGACTACTACTTAGCAATATAAATGATGAACTATGACTATACACAGTAACATAGGTGAATCTAAAATGCATTATTCTAAGTGAAATCTCACTTAGAATACTTATTTTATTATTCCATTTAGGAGTCATTCTGGAAAAGGCAAAAGTATAGGAACAGAGGCAGGATCAGTGGTGTCCAGGGGTTAGGCGTGGGGAGAGGGTCTAACTAAGAAGAGGCAACAGGAGGGAAGTTTTCGGCATATTCAAATTGTTCTCTGTCCTGATTGTGATGCTGGTTACAGGAATCTATGCATGTGTCAAAATTTCTAGACTTGCACGCCAAAAAAGGTGAATTTTACTCTATGTAATTTTTAAAACCAAAGGAAAGTTTCCAGAGTCCCTATTATATACCATAATCTCTAACAACAGAAGGATCATTTAATGTTTGAAAGGGGAATTAAACTGTATAATATGAAAATGTAACTTTAGAGATTTCCTTGAGTCTAGTTTTCATTCCCAAATGGCCTCCCATTCTACTCAATTTCATCTACGCTAAGACTTTCGCTATCTGCTGCCTGTATGGGGCAAGGAGAAAGAAGGATGTTGCTTGTGATGCTAACGTGAGCAAAAAGTAGGTGAGGACTCAGAGAAAAGGTGTTTGATTTGAAAATTTAAAAGTTTCTCTTTCACACATGTTGCCAACAAGTGACTTGAAACCACTCAGCAGATGCAGTGACCGAGAACAGCAGGGGGTCCGAGCGCCACCCTGCCCCACAGCAATAGAGACAGAGTTTCCTAATCCTGTGCTTGCTCATCATTCCTGCATGCAGTTCCTCTGGCATTTTATTTGGGAGTGGGAGAAGGATGGGAATGGTGGGAATAAAAATTTATATTCAACTATTTTAAGTAAAAATATGTCTAAAATGATCACAAGGTGACAAACGGGTGGTACTGACCAACTATGAGGGAATAAGTGAACTGAGTGATAACCTCATTATGGGACTTAATACCCTAGTATACGTTTCTGTTTCTCAAAGATGCTCGGACTCCAGGGCAGAACTCCTTGAGAACAGGAGTTTAGTACATGCAAACCTAGGTGCGTCCAGGCTGTAAACAGAATAAGTTTTGCTTTGGTTTAGTGTGAGATCAACTCATTCATCTAGAAAAATGAGCTTGGAAAGTACAGGTGTGCTGGCCAGATGACACACCAACAGCCCCCTCCCCGCCACAGTGAAGGGAAGCAAAGTCCCAGATGACCAGAGAGATTAACACTGCTGTGATTATTTTCATTTCAAAAAGGGTCCACTTAAAATATTTACTCTGGCAGTTCCTTCAAGTGTGGACCACCTCTGGGGCATTTAGATTTCTCTCATAAATCATTAACCACCGAGCGGAGGGCGTGCAGCAAGGGCGAGTTCAGAGTTCTTGCCAATTGAAGATCAATAGAAGCGAAGGTAAATCATCTCTGAGATGATGGTGTGAGTCAACGGAAGAGAGACGGTTGTGATTTACACCCAATGCGTCAGGAAATGCGTCTACAGAAAGAAGGGAGTGGTACCTACAGTGTGGAGGTGGGAAACTGCTCTTCCCCAGGTGGGCTGCTGGGGGCCACAGAGAATTGGGAATACGCCCTGTCACCTCTGCCCATTTGTCCTCTCCCTACTCCAAGGATGTGACAGGTATTGGTGAAACTGAATCCATTCTGCCTTCTGGGCCTCTCTCGCTCATTACAGAAGGCTGCAATTTCATTTCAGATCGGCAGTGTAAAACCTGTTGTCATATTTTATGTGGCGATGTTAACTCTGCTATGAAATTATACCCTGAGAACACCCCAGAGCCGCTCGGTACATATAAATAGCCATTTATCAGACGCAACCCGTAATCTCCTCGCTGCAGCAACCCCTTCTGTAATTTTCTCTCAGCTGACAAACTACAAATGAAGAGTGTACTTAGATTGCAGTTATGAGATTTAAAATATGGATGTGGACATAAAAAGCTAAGCCCTTCACGAAGAAACCAGGGAATTTCCCATTAAATTCTAAGGACTTTCGTCCATCTGCTTTGTAAGAATCCGACGATTCCTTCACTGACCTCCCACACAATTTTACCCTCTGATTCTCCGCCCTGCCTCTGTGAGCAACTTCTCTGCTAAGTGGCCATCACCCTTCATGTGTCCACTCTTCCCCCACCCCTAACACATGCACTTCCCTACACATGCTTATGGGATGTCTCCAAAACCTGAGAACTTCACTGTGTTTATGGACGTAATGATGTGAGTGTTAACTACTGAATCTTTTTTTCCCACAAAACCAACATGTCATGAACTATTACTGTGTGCCAAAAACTGTGTTAGATACCTTACACATAGACTCTCACTTTATACACAGTCAGCCCTCCATATCTGCAGGATGCAAATCCAAATATTCAACCAACTCGAATTGAAAGTATTTACAATATGCTGGGTGCAGTGGCTCATGCCTGTAATCCTAGCACTCTGGGAGACACAGGCAGGAGGATCGCTTGAGGTCAGGAGTTCAAGAGCAGCCTGAGCAAGAGGGAGACTCCGTCTCTGCTAAAAATGGAAAAAATTAGCCGGGCATGCTGGGGCATGCCGGGGCATGCCTGTAGTCCCAGCTACTCAGGAGGCTGAGGCAGGAGGATTGCTTGAGCCCAGGAGTTTGAGGTTGCTGTGAGCTAGGCTGATGCCATAGCACTCTAGCCTGGGCAACAGAGCGAGACTCTGTCTCAAAAAAAGAAAAAAAAAAGAAAATATTTGCAATAAAAAATAATAAAAAAAATTTAAAAACAGTATAAACACTATTTGCCTAACATTTGCATTGTATAAGGTATTGTAAGTAACCTAGAAATGATTTCAAGTACATGGGGGGCATGTGTGTAGGTTATATGCAAACGCTATGCCACTTTAATGAAGGGACTTGAGCATTCTCAAATTTTGGCATCCACACAGGGTCCTGGAACCAATTCCCCCCTCATAAAAAGGGATGACTGTGTGAAGAAACTGAGGTTCAGAACAAGCTGTGTCTGACATTACTTGTAGCTAACAGTTGAAGCTAGGATTTGAACCCAGATTCTGTATTAGTTTCCCAGGGCTACTGTAAAAAAAAAGAAAAAATAATAGAAACTTACGCTGTAGCAGTTCTGGAAGCCAGAAGTCTGAAATCACGGTGTCGGCAGGGCTGCACTCCTTCCAGAGTCTCTAGGGGACAATCCATCCCTTGCCTTTCTTGCTTCAGCTTCTTGCCTGAGCGCTGCTCAGCCTCGCTGTCCTACCGGAGTGGCCGCATTTCCTGCTGCCCCGAGGGGCACACGGACGCCCAGCAGCCATGGCTTTGCCGAAGGCCTCTCCAGGGGAAGAGCTGGGGCTCCAGTGCCAGCCTGCCCGATGAGCTCCAGCTCTGCCACGTGCCAGCTGGGTGACCTCTGGAAGGTCATTGACCCCTGTGCCTCTGTTTCCTCATCTGGAAAATGGAGCTAATGGCAGCACCTGCCTCGCAGGACTAGAGGCCTGAAAAAGGTGGAGTGCTTGGAGATGCCCCGGCAGGTGGTACCCAGGAGATGTTGGCGACTGTTAGCGTAACACCTTTCCTTGGAAAGTCAGGCTGCTCACTCCTTCCTTCCAGCAGGCACTCGTAAACTGTTACTTAAATTAGCCTGGACTCTCCCCAGGGATCAAGCCGACCGAGTGCTAGTTTCTGAAATATGTATCCCCCTTTACAAATAAGCAATTTGTCCTTCTTAAGTCTTTGCTCACAGGTCCTGGTGTCCACTTGCCTCAAGGTTGAGGCGAGGGCTTCCCAGTCACATAAGCACATCTTTCACTCAGACAGCAAATTTGAGCCCACGAACAGCGAGGAAGGGGGCTCTTAACTGTTTATTCGACTAGTTAGTGCTCAAATCCTTTCCTAGCCGATGTCATGCTATCCATTATCATTGGAAGATCACTTTCCTTGATAGAGTAAAGAAAATTATGAAATGAGTTGTTCTGCCTTCTTTGTGCTGCTGTTAACACTAAATTGGGCAATGGCCACATGCTTCCCTGTTTTTCTTCCAGCTCCAACCCAAAAAGCCTTTTCAATTGTCTTTGGCACACTTTGCAAGCTTGCTAATTCTGTCCCTTAGCACGCAGGCATAACACACCTGTCTGAGTCATTCTTTGTGTTAGCCTCAGCTGGGGGCTCTTCATTCATCCCGAGCAGATCCTTTAAAGACCAGACATCATCAGGGGGCCTCTGTGGCCCTGCTGACCTGTTTCTTTAGGTGCCACCTACCTTTCCCCCTAATCATGAAAATTTATGACCGAAGAGTTAAAATTCCTGTTTAGAGCCTTCCATTTCTTGTAAGCCACCTTCCTTTTTTGAGTTCAGACTATGAGATCACAGCTATTTTTTCTCCAAACTCCTTCTGAATTCTATTTTCTTAAAAGCTAGGTTAGATGTTGGAGCTTTGACAAACATTTTCTTCGTACAGTATTATGAGATGTCCCCTTGTATGTAAGGTCGTTGCAATTCCTCTTTCCTTCCAGTTCCCTGCCTTTGGTCAGTGGAGAGCAGAGAGTATCCACGTCCTTCATTGCATCTTTCACCTCTGAGAGCTTGAATCCCAGCAAGGGAAGTCGAGACATTCACTAGACATTGTAGGGCTTTTGGAGGGAGGACAGAACGAGACTTCCATTAATTATTTCAGGTAATCTTTTTTGGATTATAACAAATGTACAGAAAGGACCCTAAATCATAAGCGTAGAGCTCAATGAATTTCTACAAAATGAGCACAGCACATAACTACCTAATCACAAAACCCATCCACTCCACTGAAACTGTCCTCTTGCCTCATAATTTAGCTTTTTTTTTTTTGAGACAGAGTCTCACTCTGTTGCCCGGGCTAGAGTGAGTGCCGTGACGTCAGCCTAGCTCACAGCAACCTCAAACTCCTGGGCTCAAGCGATCCTCCTGCCTCAGCCTCCCGAGTAGCTGGGACTACAGGCATGCGCCACCATGCCTGGTTAGTTTTAATGGAGTTATAATCTGTACTGGGAAGGTGATAATTACCATAATAGGAGTAAACATTTGTTGAGAACTTAGCTATGTGCCAAGCACGGTATTAAACAACGTATATGTATATAAGCCCAACAGTTCTAGGACATAGTCTTATTATTATCCCCATTTTTTTTTTTTGAGGCAGAGTCCCACTCTGTCACCCTGGCTAGAGTGCCGTGGCGTCAACCTAGCTCACAGCAACCTCCAACTCCTGGGCTCAAGCAATCCTTCTGCCTCAGCCTCCCGAGTAGCTGGGACTACAGGCATGCGCCACCATGCCCAGCTAATTTTTTCTATATAGTTTTAGTTGTCCAGCTAATTTCTTTTTATTTTTTAGTAGAGACAGGGTCTCGCTCTTGCTCAGGCTGGTTTCGAACTCCTGAGCTCAAGCAATCTGCCCTCCTCGGCCTCCGAGTGCTAGGATTACAGGAGTGAGCCACTGCGCTTGGCCCCCATTTTTAAAAATAAGAAACTGAAGCTGGGAAGGAAATAGGGAGATATTGGTCAAAGGGTACAAAATTTCAATTAGATAGGAGAAATAAGTTTGTGAGATCTATTGCATAGCACAGTGACTATAGTTAATAACTTATATCTCAAAATTGCTAAGAGTAAATTTCAAATGTTTCACCATAAGAAATAAGTAAGATGATAGATATGTTAATTAGATTTATTTAATCATTCCACATTGTACATATATATACACACACATATCAAAACATCACACTGTACCACATAAATATATGCAATTATCTATCAATTAAAAATAACATTAATTTTAAAAATGATAAATTTAAAAACATACAAAGACACACACACACACAGAATCTGACTGTTGAGTGGCCAGTCAATAATGCCTGCCCAACTACTAATAATGTGTAAATTGTCTCCCACTATCCAGTAAATTTTATAAACACTGTAATAAGTCATAGCAACAGAATAGGAAAAAGAGCATTGTTTCTACATATATTATGAGGCAGGAATGAGTACTAGTTCCCAGTGAGAATGTCCATTATCCAGAATGTCCCATTTTCTGGGAATTCTAGGTAACTTGGTGCATTGTAATCATTTGTACTTGCCCAACAGATAGTATGATGTAACACAAGGGGGTATCTGATAAATCTTGTTTAAAGATTCGGAAAAAAAAAAAAGAAACTGAAGCTTGGAGAGATTAGGTTACTTGCCCAAGATCACAAGCTGGGATTCAAACCCAGGTCTAGCCGATTCTGAAGACTGTGCTCTTAACCATGACGGTAGACACATGGTCCACAGCTTCCACCTGACCAGCCAGGCTGTACATCAGGGCTTCCTAGCCTCGGCACTGTTGACATTTGGGGCTGGATAGTTCTTTGTTGTGGGGGCTGTTTTGTACATCATAGGATGTTTATCAGCCTCTCTGGCCTCTACCCACTAGATGCCAGAAGCATCGCCATCTCCCACCAGTCATGATAATCAAAAATGTCTTCAGACATTGCCACATGTTCCCTGAGGGAGAAAAGTGCACCCATTGGAGAACCACTTGCCTCCCTTCTCCTTCCTCACCCATCACTCTGCTGTGAGTTCACCCTCAGACAAATGGATACTAACGCAGTGCGCACTTCCTGACAGGCAGTGTCATTCTCAACCCCTGGGAGCCATCAGTTTCTTTTGAACTGTTGCCCTGCAGTCACAAGCTTCACTGTTTGGGTTGTATTTACCAACCTGAATTAAGAGTTCTGCTTCATTCTGTCATCCAAATCCATTCATTGCTGTGCAGTCTTCTGGAGCCACAAATATCACTGCTCCTGCCACAATTGTCGCAGCTCCTGTCTCTCTTCTCTTTCACCTGGTTTCTATAGAAAATCACGGGGCACTTCCTCTTCCACACTCCCCCTTTCCACCTTGCACCCACCATTCTCCATGTATATAACTATCTGTCAGTCACAGAAGAAAGAGCTGGTATACTCAAAAAGGGCAATTTGGGAAGCAGTTATTAAAGATCTTACTTACAAAGGAGAGAGCATGATTTGGGGAAACTAAGGCTAGATAAGGCGGCACCCTGAGAATTGCAGCCATACAGCATTGTTATGACTCGTAGGTCTGAAGGGGAAAGAGGAAGATGGGGTCACGGACCCAGAGAGAGTTCCTACCTGGTGGCTGTCACTGGTACAAGCCAAAAAGGAGGCATGGGAGCCCAATGACGTGGTCTGTGCGGCCAGCTTCCCAGGCACAGAGCTGGGGGACAGGTGGAGAGCAGACCTGAAGAGCAAACGGAGGACGTGCAGCACCGTATCTTTACAGTTTTGTGTGAGCACATTTCCCTGCTCCCTTTCCTAAATTTCATTTTTGTAGTCTCCTTTATCAGACCACAGATAGAGCTTGTTGCCAAACGTGTTCATCCTGGTATTTGAGGGATGCATTCTTCTCCTTGCCAGGAGCCTATCTTTCCAGTATCCCCAGTCCTGGTTTAGGAAACCAAATCCTTGTTTTTGGACACCATCTATATAGCCAGCTGTTCATTTCTTCTCTCCTCCTGTCTCTTCGGAAATGACAAACCTCAGCCAGAAGCAAAAATGAGAAAAGCTGGTTTGCCTTGTGAGATCTGGGTGGGTTTCTCCATCAGCTTCAGGAAGGAGTGAACCACCTTCTTCTTGTTTCTTTGCCTGACGTCCAGGTCAGGACTTCTCAAGCCGGTCAGTGCCTGATGTTCTCTTGATGGTCCTTGAGGGTGGGCAATGCTGCCTTTTCCTCAGATCTGGACTCAGCCTAAGCAGGACAGCCATTAGGGCTCAGGGAACTAGCTCCATGGCTGGAAAGTTTCTGTTCTTTTCCTTTTGACTCCGAGTCATACACTTTTTGCCTTTCTAAAAATTTCTCCTCATTTTTACTACATTCTGGGTTATTTTTTCCACCCAGTCTGGGAAAACTTTGTCCTCTCTGCTGAAGAAGGCAGGAAGTCTTTCCTCAGGCCGTTTTACCTTTTCCAGGGAGACCGGTGGCATTTATGGCACATCACACACACACAAACACACACACAGAGACACACACACACACACACACACACACAAAGGGCAAGCAGATTTCAGAACGCTTCCTTTGATGTTCCTACCACCTGAGAGTCAAGTTGAAAACAACTGACTCTAGTTCCTCTTAATTGCTACTCCTGTTTGCTTCTGAGTCCCTGGCCTCTTGGGGACTCTTGGTAACTATGCCATTAAGTTGACATGGTTGTTTTCTTCCCCCTTTCACCTAACTTCTGCTAATCTGATAGTACTGATAATTAGCAGTACATTGCACTAGCTCTGAATCGGGTTCAGTCCCTTTCAGTAAACACGGTGAGGCAGCATAGCAGCTCTCTACCCACAGACTCGGGACCAGGATGGTTTATCCACAGCTCTCGCCTCTCGCCTTGCGTGTTATTTTGCTGCTGGGCTCCTGGTCATAATTGTAGACTATATTATGCCTGAGGCTTTTCTTTTCAGTCTAACAGTAAATTTAACCAGTGGAGATACATATATATGTATGTGTATATGTATACACACACATAAGGTAGCTTAGCACTTGAAAACACTGCTTAAAATAATTTAAGAACAACCTACACACACACACACAAATAATAAAATTGATAGAAAATGATTATGACATCTTTACCTTATATGACATTTTTTGTTTTTCAAAGCACTTTCAACATTTTCCTAATGTTCATAGCATTTTGTGAGGTCTGTAAAGCAGGTTTAGTTTCCATATTTCAGATGGGACAACTCAAGTAAAGACATTAGATTTATTTTCACCTTTGACTTCATCAGTTTTACATTTATTTCCTGATCAGATTAAATCAACATCTTTAAATTCTGCTGTAAATAGCAACATTAATTTCCTGATTTGGTAACTGTACTATGGCTATGTCCTTGTTCTTAGGAAATATATATTGAAATATTTAGGAATAAAGGAAAACAATCTGCTATTCATTCTCAAATGGTTAGAAAAAGATTATATGTATATGTATATACATATGTTTTTGTACACATGCACAGAAAAAAAGGGAGAAAGCAAATGAAATCTCATTGACAACCTTTAGAAGTAGATAGAACACCAGCCTATTATTCTGAAAATTGGGAAATAAAAGGAAATAATTTTTCAAAGTCTGCTAGTTAGGTATTAATGGTGAAAAGGTCATTTGCAATTATATTCTCTAGAAGGTATTTTCCAAACATCTTGGACACATATCACAATCAGTCAAAAGTTGTTTGAACACACTGCCTCAGCATATGCTTGTTTGTTTATTTATAATTTACACATTAGTACTAATGTACTGATATATTATATGCATTATAAGGCATCCATATTCCCAAAAGGGGAATACCTAAATAATAAATGAATTATATTTTAAAATACTATTCATTTTGTTTATTAATAATAGAAAACCACTTTCAACCTCCCTAACATTAATATTAACAAATAATATATATAGAGAACAACATAACTGAATATGCTCAGTTAATTTTTTTAAATCCTGGCTTAATACTGTGATTCAGCAATTCAAAGTTTTGGTTTCCAGCTTAGTCTATCCTGATTCTCAGTTTTAAATATTGCTATAAGTGAGAAGATATCTTACAATATGGGTAGATCCTAATGGAAGAGGTGTATCATTGCCTGAGCATGCTGGTTTTCATTGAAATTTGGCTACTAAAGCTCCATTTCCCCCGGCTCTAAACTACTTTTCCTTGCAAACTAATCAGAAAACATTGAATTTTGATATTTAAAACATCTGGATTTAAAACTCGTTGAAAGCCTATGTTTTAGAAAAATTTTAAGCGGACTAAAAATTGTTCCTAAATTGTTTTTAAGGGTACAGATATAATGTGTTTTTTAATAGACGACATAACATTTTTTCTGATAAGAAAATATTTTCATTTTTCTAAATAATTTATCAAAAGCATCAATTTCTTTTGAAACGTGATCACTTTCTCATTCTTTGTTACTTTGAAGGAGCAGAAGAATGTTTTTTTTGAAAATATAAAATATTTGCTTGATTACAAACTACTTAATGCCATATGTTGTCAGAAAAAGGTCAGTAGCTTCGGAGCACTTCTCTTTTTATAACAGAAAAATGTTAAATTGTATCTTTAAGTTCACAGCTCTTCAAAGTAATTTTTTATGAGTTCACCAGCAGATTTCTCTGATGTCCAAAGGATTTTCATTGTCACTCCTAATTTCATTACAAGTGCATTGTAAAGATTCTTCTATGTTTTAAAGGTCTTGCTTTAATGAATCTACCCTGTGATATGCTATAGCCCTTAGTCTACGGTGCATTGTAATTCACTGAGAGTGAAATGACAGGGGAGGTTTCCACTGCCAGCCTCTCCCTGCTGCAGAGTGCCCACCCGGCTTGTGACTAGCAGACACTGCCACAGTGAGGTCATCGGTGTCAGTCTGTGTAGTAAGTAATAGTAACACATTTCATTTTTAGCTGAAAGTCAAATATAAAATGAAGGTTGAATATTTTCTTTCTGCACCCCAAAGAATTAACTTGCTCTTCCCTTGGGACACATATACTCCTCTTATACATACACTGATTTAGAGAATATATTCCAATTCATTTGCCCTTCCTTTCATCACTGTAGCCAGTGGGGGATCATTTTCCCTATAATGTAGCATTTCCATCACCAAGTTTGACCTGCACACTGCTTCCCATCCCCCAAGGTCTTCCATGCTGTTCTCTCTCTGGACCTCAAGATTTACAAACCTACCCAGAAGAGTAGGAAATAAGAACTCTATTTTATTTGTGAAAATTGACATTCCTTAAGATTATAAGCATTGCTTATATTTGCAAGATACTGGAAACCATCTAAATGCCCATCCACAGGAGACTGATTGAACAAGCTATGGGACAGCCACACAGTGGAGTGCTATGCAGCTATAAAAAGGGATGAGAAGGATCTCAGGAACTGAAGTAGAGTGATTTCTACTTCAGTAGAAATGTATCTACAGGATATATTGTTAAAGCAGAAAGGAAAGACAAAACAGTATCTACAATATGCTCTTTTATGTAAGGAATAAGGGAACATAAGGAAATATGCATATATCTGCTCACTGTGCCAAAGAAATAGAGGAAGTGCATACCAGAGACTGTCAAGACTGAGGACGTGCGGAGTGGACGGCAATAGAGCAGATGGAATAGGGGGACGGGGACGAAGCAGAAGGGATGAAAGATGAGTGACTTTTATGAGTATACATTGTTGTCTCGTTCTGACTTTCAAAACCATGTTTTTAACATACCCCAAAATTTAAAAAAATAATTATAATCAGCCATGATGTGAGGGAAACAAAAATGAAACCCAAACACTAACAAGTGAATCTAACTGAATTATAAATGAATAACATAATTACACTGAAGGGGTTGGGGAAAATATTAGGTGAATTTGGCAGACATTATTTTGATAGGATAGTGTGTCAGTCAGAGTTCGACCAGAGAAACAGGTCAGTGGGGCCGGGTGAGGTGGCTCACCCCTGTAATCCTAGCACTCTGGGAGGCCGAGGCGGGAGGATTGCTCGAGGTCAGGAGTTCGAGACCAGCCTGAGCAAGAGCGAGACCCCGTCTCTACTAAAAATAGAAAGAAATGATTTGGACAGCTAAAAATATATAGAGAAAAAAATTAGCCGGGCATGGCGGCGCATGCCTATAGTCCCAGCTACTCGGGAGGCTGAGGCAGGAGGATCGCTTGAGCCCAGGAGTTTGAGGTTGCTGTGAGCTAGGCTGACGCCATGGCACTCATTCTAGCCTGGGCAACAGAGTGAGACTCTGTCTCAAAAAAAAAAAGAAAAGAAAAGAAACAGGTCAGTGGGACATATATATTAGACTCATTGTAAGGAGTGGGCTTGCAATGTTGTGGGGGCTGGCTAGGCAAGTCAGAAATCCATGGGCAGGTGCCCGGGAGGGCAGGCTGGAGCTTGGGTGTGCGCTGGAACTGCTATCCACAGGTGGGATTTCTTCTTCTTCCTCAGGGAAGCCTCAGTTCTGCTCTTCAGGCCTTTCAATCAATCAATTGAATCAGGACTACCTAGATTATTAGAATAATCTCCCTTACTTCAAATCAACTGATAATAGGCTACAAAATGCCTTCACAGGTTTGAATACTTGAGTAATTGAGGACTATAATTCAGCCAAGTTGACACATAAAACTGACCATCACAGATACTATAAAGCTAAAGAAAGAAAGAACTCTACACCAATATTGTAGTCTAGGTAATAAATTATTTTTACAAGGGTATGCCTTGGTAATTTTGAAAGTACCTTATGTGTACTTTAGTAGAACTAAGCAAATAAGTGAGTTCATAGTGCATGATTTGAGCCAGGTTTCTCACTGTCAGAGAAAGGAATTACAATCAAGGAAAGAGGGAAGGTTGGAAGGAACCCTGTAGTACTGGACTGCAGTAAGAGGTATCAGTTTTTAATATATATACAGATAGATGGAGAAATAGATATAAACACATGAATAAATGTGTATATTCAAACTTATATTTTCTAGCTCTTTCCCCCAAGAGAGCCAAGAAACAATGACAACCTACCAGTCATGAGCACACCTACAGCCCAGATCTTGGTTTCTAAAATGCATTCTACAAAAAAAGAACCAGAGATCTTTGGAGAAATGACTGATTTCAGGGCCAGGGCAGGGAAAGTACAAGATGAGCCTGGAACATCTGTGGTTGAAAAAGTAAGAAAATGTTCAAAAATGATGAAGACATATTGAAAGGACACAGGAACCAACTTAAGGTGGTCCCCAATGGCCAAATCTGGAAAATTTAGGCAACAAAAATCAATAATGATAGAATGGATATAAACCATAGAATAAAATGAGTATCAATGAATCCATACTTATATAAATACATAATTGATCAAATAAATAAACGAGGAGAAGAGAAAGCTCTTTCTGACAGTAGAATTCCAACTAATTAATGTATAAGGAATTATAAAATAGAAAATCCCCATTAGACATTTGGGGATTACGAGACTTCCAACTAACTCAGAATTAAATCCAGATTCCTGGGAGTACCTGCCATGGCCTCCAGCACCTGGCATTGTCTGGCCTGTCCTCTTGTCATCCACGTAGGGTGCCTGTCTTCCCCTCACTCGCTCACCATGTTTTGGTCAGACAGCTTTTCTTTCGGTTCCTCATAAGCTCCTCCTCAGGGCCTTTGCATGCATAGTCCTCGTGCTGGGGTCCCTCTTGCTCCAGCTCTGCCTGGCAGGCTCTCCTCATCCATCCTTCAGGACTCACCTGAAATATCACTTCTGAAACTGTCCTTCTATGGCCACTCAGTCTAAATGAAGCCCTCTTCTCACCACACACCCCTCAAAGAAAGACCCAGGTTCTCTAGTTCACCATTCTGTTTGCTTCCTTCATTTATTTTTTTTTGTCAACTTACTATTTTTGTTTCTTGGTTTGTTCATTGCTGTTTCTGCTTCCAAACTCTACGCTGCATGAGGACAGAGACTCTGTGTTCTTGTTTGCTCCCAGTACCTAGCTCAGAGCCTGGCAGGTAAGTAGTCAATAGATATTTCATTGGATAAATACATAAAGTCAGGCAATACGGGCCAAGCTGAACACAGTCCCAATTCTGGAGGAAGGCACAAAGTTCTCTAAGCAGCAAATTGCGGTCACAAAGTCCAAGTGGGTGACCCCATGCCCATGAGAGGCAGGATTGCCTTCCTGACTTCACCTAGATGATTACATGAAGAATGAAGCAACTGATTAGAAGAAGCAGGGAGGTAATAGAGGAGTAAAGGGAAGAGACAGAACAATGACAACGACAAGTGCACCAAGGCTCATTAGAGTAGTGTTAGCATAGAAGCTGCCGCTAGTCCCTCTCAGTGGTCTCGTGAGCACCAGCGTGTTATAACATGACATGTGACTGACGTTGATAATGCTGACATGGTCACCACCATTCACTTACATACATGCTGCCTCTTTTCAAGACAGCCACTAGGTCCCCAGTCATTATAAAAGTTAAATAATATTTAAAATGGTCCTTTGAGCAAGCAGTGTCTATCAAAAATTTTTTTATTAGAATTGACAAAAAAAATCTTGGCCAATTTCTATCAAGAAATTGTAAAATATATAATTGGTTCTCAAAGGGCTAAGTTTCTGTCATCTGGAAAATGGGCTTATGTAGACTCTTTTTCCTCTTGGTGGGGCCAGTGTTATAAGGTGCCGTTGGGGGAGAGGGGCAGATGTGGCAGGAGGGATCTAGGGGAAGCAGATTGAAAGGAAAATCAGGGTGGCACCGTGCAGATCCAGAAGGCTTGGGAGCTCGACAGCAGCGAGAGGCTGACCTCCCAGCCTCTTGCTGCCAGAGGCCTGAGGCCCCAGGCCACTAGGGCTGCAGCTGAAGCCTATGCTCTGGGCACCCAGGGCTTCCCCAGCCACAGGCTCCCCATCCATGGCTTAGTGGGACTCTGGGCTCACCTCAGGGGGCTCAGGTCACCTCCTTACAAAAGCAGCTCTTTGTCCAGTTGAGCCCTGAGGCCCCTGAGTCCATTGTCCTGCCTTCGGCTCCAGCTCCTGGCATCATGTTCCAGCCCCCCCACCCTCAGCCCAAAGTGCTGTGGGCCTCCTCGTCCCTGATGTGACCTCCAGCGCTCCCTGCTCTCAGACGTTTTCACTGCGGGTCCTGAGAAACTCCTGCTCCGTAGTAGGCCTAGTCACTCTCGAGTCCCTGCCCTGGGCCCTCCCTCAGGGAAGCTGCCCCTTCTCCGCACCCCCAAAACCTTCACGTTGGCCTCATTTTCCAAGGCTGCCCCGGACCACTCTCTTCTCCCCTCAGAAAATATCTCGGCTCCTTTGAGGTGGGAGTCACCACGCTCTGCCCTCTCATCTCTGTCCCATACTGATTTCCTGTCATTTCCCCAAATGCACTGAAAACTGCTCAGCTTCCCGGTCTGCCTGCTCATTCTCCAGTGACTTCAGTTTCCACGTGGACAGCCAGTGCAGCTCCCAGCCTGACTCCTCCTTGATGTCCTCGACGTCACCACCAGTCTTCTCGGGTCACCCTTCCCGTGGAGCTGAGAGTCCTCCCTGCAGCAGTGCTGCTCTGGGGCCACACGCCTCTCCTTCCCACTCTCCTGCTGAGCTCCTCTTCAGTCTCAGAGCGACCTCAACTCCTAGGCTGCCTGAGTCCCGCTCAGTCTGTGGGATCCTCCTCCCTTTCCTCCCCTCAGCCTGGGCCCAGGAGAAGCTGGCTCCTGCTTCCACCACTGGGATGCTGTGGGTGAGATTACCAGTAACCTTGACATTGCTAAATCCAAGGAAGATTTTTCATGCTTTCTCTTTCTGGAATTCTCTGCTACATTTGACACCAGGGTCCCTCCCTCCTTTTTGAAATGCTTTATCCTCTTGACTTCTGGAATCCTCTCCTCTCCTGTCCTCTTTGTTCTTCTTGGACCATTCCTTTGCTGCATCTTGTGGACTTCCCTCCTCTGTGTCCATTTTAAATGTTGCTGATGCTTCAGGGACTTGTCCTTGGTTCTTGGCAGGATTTGTGGTCATTCACCGGACTATGGCAAATTTACCCAGCTGTACTTGCCCTGCTGTTCTTTAACTGTGCACACTGCTCTGGGGTCATCTCATCTGCATCTCTGGTTTCCGCTGTCACACATGCACCGAGGACTGTTTCCAGCCCAGCCTGCTCCCCTAATGTCCAGGCTTTGTGGTCCAACTACCTGATGGAAAATTTCACCTGGAGATCCCTCTAGTCCCTCAAACTCCTTATGTTCAAAACCAAACATATTATCTGCCTCTAAATCTTTTCTTCTTTTGATTATCCCCAACGTGTTTCAAGGTGGAGATTTTAGGTCTGTCCTTGTGCAGTTTCATACCCAATTAGTCAAGTCCTTCTATCACCCTGGCATCATATTTTCCTTGTATCTATCCCCTCTTCTCTACCCAGACTCAAGTCACTATTATCTCTCAGTGCAATCACTACTGCTGTTTTCTAACAGGTCTTCTTTCCTTTTGTTTGCTTTTGTATTGGCAACATAAATCTAACATGAGTCAGATCTTTCCCACTGTTTAATCTCTTTCTAGGTTACCATGTTGTTTAAGGTTCTCAATGAACAAGTCCCTGCTTAATGCTCTGTGCTAATTCCCCTCTCCTACCTGCCTTACACTTTTCTATCTAGTCGCATTTGTTTTTCTTCTGCTTAGAGTAGCTCTGTTAGTTCCTCATTACCTGAATAACTCCTACTCCATCTTTAGGACGCAGCTTTGTTTTTCCTTTCTCTAAACTGTCTCCACTGTGCATCATTCCTCATCATCCTGTCTCTTTTTTCCCTCAGAACTGGATTAGTTGTCCCTCCTCTGATCTCCCATAATGTGCTGTGCAAACTTGATGTTGGTACTCAGTACATGACACTTTTGATATTTGCTTTATGCAGCTGTCTCTCTCATAAGACTAAGTTTCCTTAAGGGCAGGAATTACATCTTATTCTTCTTGAACTCTGATGTCTTGTATAGTATTTGCCTCATTTTGATCACTAAATAAATATTTGATTTTGAAGGCAAGTAAGCCAAGCAAGGATACATTTATGCATTAGCATGTGATATGGAGGAAGAAGAGGCCATGGTGATATCCATCCTAGCTTGGTTTCTGTGGTTCTGTGGCTGCCCCAGTACATTGGCTTCTGCTGAACCAGCTAGAAGGCACTGGAGACCAGGGTGTGCCTCTGCCTGAATAGGTCCCTCAGCTCTCCCCCAGATGCTGCTGGTGTGGTCACATTGCAGGGAGCACTGCTTCCACCCTTTATGATCATGTACATACCTAGTCCTGCATGTTCTACTTTGCATGTGTTGTTGTCTTTGATAAAAAAGGCCATTTTTGTCTTCAACTACTGAAATGCCCCCCAACATTAAGGTTCAGCCCAAGTGGACCTTTTCCAGGTACCTTTCTCCAAGACATCAATTTGTATTCAACTCCATTTTCAAATGCTGAAAGGATGTTGTCATCAGTATGGTACAATTTAGTTATGATATATCATCTTAGATAGGTTTCTACTTTTTTCCCATGACTGTAATAATTGACCCAATCCATCTGGTGACTGACAAGGCTCTCTGAAGTCAGGGATTATGCATTCATTTATTCACTGAATAAGTATGTGTTACCTAAGTATAAAGTAACAGGTCTATACTAAGGCATTGAGGGGAACACTGGGGAGAGGGAAGAAATTAATCTTTACTAATATTTAATACATGGGTTGAAACTGATTCCTTCAGTTGGTATCTATGTCATATAGTCGTATGTAAAGTATGATATAAAAGGATCATAGGGCAGAGTGGGAGTTCTCAAACTTAGAGTGGTTGACAGTAGAGACCTCTGTCATTTAATCACTTTCAGTTCACCATGATGTATTGCACTTTGAATGTGCTTGGTTAAGAGGTTTGCAATGATATTATCTAGCTTTAAGAAAATTAACCCTCACAAAAAGACAAGTGGTCTAAAAATAATTCATTTAAAGATACCATCACTTAAAGGTAACATTAATAATGCAAGCACAAGCAAACCACAAGAAATTAGCAGCTGACACTCTTTTTTACTCCTGATAAGAACACTTCACCAGCCATATTTCAATAAAAAACAATATCAATCTAATTTAACAAGTATTTGTCCAAATATTAAAAATTATCATGAGTGTCAATTAATTAAGAATGAAAATCTCAGTGTATCTTTTACCTTGACATATACCTAATGATAGTTCAATGCCATCATAATAATGAAAATTTTTAACAATTAAGCATGGGTTTTTCATTCAGCTTAGGATGTACAAAACTCTGAAGAATGTTGCTCTCATCCTAACAATGAGAAAGGTCCAAATAAATACAAAATAATAACTTCATTGAACCTATCGGAAAACAGATCAAAAGACAAGAGAATGACCTGAGTTCCAAAAAGAGATAAGTCATTCTATGGAGAGGTGGAAGACACAAACTCTCTCACCTATGGCAGACCACCTGAGAAAAAGTTATAGTCCACAGTGCAAGTGGGGAAGAAGAAATCAGCCACATTTTTTAGGAACTACAAAAGGCCAAGTATGGGCTAGTGTGCCAGTCCAGAATAGTGAGGACCCAATCAACGAAGGTTATAGTAATTCAAGGACCTCCTATCCGTGGCTCTCTACTGAGAACTCATGAAAAATACTATAAGTGGGCCTGCATGTGCTGTCCAGGGACCTGCATATAGGCCCACCCTGCCTGCTACCACTGGTACATGCACATGCCATCCAGAGACATAAGGACAGGCCCACCCTGTTTGCCACTAGTGCCCACATGCACCTCCAACAGGTCCAGGAATGGGCCCACCCAGCCTGCCACCACTGCCACTGGTGCCTACTTGTGCATGACACCCAGGGCCCTGGGGACCAGCCCATTCAGCCTGCTGCCACCACCACTGGTGCCCATGTGTACTGCTCAGGGTCCTGAGGGTTAGCCTGCAGCCACTACTGCCACCAATGCTACACACAATGCCCAGGGGCCCAAAGACCTGCCTACCAGGGTCCATAACCACTGGCACCTGCATATGCTGCCCAAGGGCCCAAGGACTGGCATCCCCAGCCTGCCACCACTACCACTGGTACCTGAGAGCCAATGTGCCTGGCATCCCTTTCCCCAGAAAAGCTTCAGTGCAGGCTCTACCAACAGCCATAGCCTAAGCCACTGAAGAACTCACAGATAACACTGACACTGATGATAGTCAATGAAATAATACAGAAACTATGCTATCAGGCTAACTCAGAATCAATGCCAAAGAACTCTACTTAACTAACACTATATACATGTATGTGTATATGTTTGTGTGTGTGTGTGTGTGTGTGTGTGTATGAAAAAGTCTTTCTCTATGAAAGCCAATCCAAAAAATTGGAAGAAGAACTGTTACACCGGATGTGCCAATATCAACGTATGAACACAGGAAACACGAAAAAGCAAGAAAACATGACACCTCCAAGAAACACAATAATTCTCCAGTAGCAGATACCAAAGAAAAGGAACTCTATGAAATCCCTGAAAAAGAACTCAAAGTAATTATATTGAAGAAACTCGGTGAGATACAGAATACAAATAAACAATGCAAAGAAATCAGGAAAATAATTCATGATCTGAATGAGAAATTCAACAGAGATAGATATGATAAAAAAGAACTGAACAGAAATCTTAGAACTACATAATTCACTGAATGAAATAAAATTAAAACAGAGAGCTTCATCAATAGACTAGATTAATCAGATGAAAGAATTTCTGAACTTGAAGACAGATCTTTTGAAAAGACCCTGTCAGGCAAAAAAGAATAGAAAAAATGAAGAAAGCCTACATGACATATGGGACACCATAAAGTGGCCAAATATTTGAATTTTGAGAGTTCCAGAAGGAGAAGAAATAGGCAAAGGCATACAAGATATATTTAACAAAATAATAGCTGAAAATTTCCGAAGTCTTGCAAGAGATATAGACATCCAGATACAGGAAGCCCAAAGATCTCCAAATAGATTGAACCCAAAAATGTCTTCTCCAAGGCACATTATAGTCAAACTATCAAAAGTCAAAGACAAAGAGAGTTCTAAAGGCAAAGAAAAGCATCAAGTCACATATAAGGAAATCTCCATCAGAATAACAGTGGACAGCTCAGCAGAAACTTTACAGGCTAGGAGAGAATGGGGTGATATATTTAAAGGGCTGAAAGAAAAAAAAATAACTACCATCAAAAATACTATACCCAGCAAAGATATCCTACAAAGATGAAGGAGAAATAAGGTCTTTCCCAGGCAACCAAAACCTAAGGGAATTCATCACTACTAGACTAGCCCTACAAGAATTGCTTAAGGAAGTTCTACAACTGGAAGCAAAAGGACAATATCTACCATTATGAAAACACACAAAAGTATTGATATAAAACTTACTGGTAGAACAAATACACAAATGAGAAAGAGAAAGGAGTTAAATGTTATCACTGCAAAAAAAAAAAAAAAAAAACTATCCAATTATAAAGGTAAACAATAAAAGAGAACAAAGGCTATATGGAACAGTCAGAAAATAATTCCCAAGATGACATGAGTAGGTCCTCATCTATCAAAAAAACCTTAAATGTAAACAGTTTAAATTCCCCCTTGAAAGATACAGACTGGCTAAATGGATTTTTTTTAATGATACAACTATATGCTGCCTACAAGAAATTCATTTCACCTGTAAAGACACACATAGACTGAAAATGAAGGGATGGAAAAAAAAAAACATTCCACACAAATGGAGACCAAAAGTGTACAAGAATAGCCATATTTATATGAGACAAAATAGACTTTAAGTCAAAAACATTAAAAAAGACAAAGGAGGTCATTACATAATGATAAAAAATCTATTCATCAAGAGGATATAACAACTGTAAATTTATGTGTACCCAACACAAAAGCACCCAGATATATTAATATAAAGCTATTATTATTAGAATTAAAGAGAGACCTATACAGAATTAAAGAGACCCAAATACAAAAATAGTTGGGGACTTCAACACCCCACTTTCAGCATTGGACAGATTGTCTAGACAGAAGGTCAATGAAGAAATAATCTGCACTACAGACAAAATGGATCTAACAGATAATTACAGAACGTTTTATTCAACAGCTACAGAATATATTCTTCTTATTGGCACATGGAAGATTCTCCAGGATAGGCCATATATTAGCCCACAAAATAAGTCTGAATAAATTTTTAAAAAACAAAATCATATCAAGTATATTATCAGACTACAATGAAATAAAACTAGAAATCAATAACAAGAGGAACTTTGGAAATTATACAAGCACATGGAAATTAAAGTACTGGCTCCTGAAGAACCATTGGTTCAATGAAGAAATTAAGAAGAAAATTAAAATATCCCTAAAACAAATGGAATTGGAAGTACAACATACTAAAACTTATGGGATACAGAAAAAGCAGTGTTAAGAGGGAATTTTATAGCAATAAACACCTCCATCAAAAAATTAGAAAGATTTCAAATAGACAATATAATGATGCAGCTCAAAAACTAAAAAGCAAAACAAACCAAACCAAAAATTAGTAGAAGGAAAGAAATAACAAAGAGTGAAGCAGAACCAAATGAAATAGAGACTAGAAAAAATACAAAGGATCAATGAGGTGAAAAAAATTTTAAAAAGATAAACAAAAATTGATACACTCCTAGCTAGACTAACCAAGAAAAAAAAGAAAAAAGACCCAAATAAATAAAATAAAAAATGAAGAAGATATTATAACTAATAACACCCAAAGACAAAGGATGATCAGAGACTATTATGAACTATATAGCTAACAAACTAGAAAACTTAGAGAAAAATGATAAATTCCTGGACACATACAGTCTACCAATATTGAACCAGGAAGAAATAGAAAACCTGAGCAGACCAACAATGAGTAAATGAGACTGAATCAGTAAAAAGGTCTCCAAATAAAGAATAGTCCAGGAACAGATGGCTTTACTGCTGAATTCTACCGAACTTATAAAAGAGCTAGCACCAATTCCTCCTGAGGTATTGCAAAAAATTAAAGAGAAGGGAATTCTCCCTAATTATTTCTATGAGGCCAGAATTATTCTGATACCAAAACCAGAAAAGTGCACACACACACAAAGAAAACTATAAGCCAATATCCCCGATGAACATAGATGCAAAAATCCTCAACAAAATACTAGTAAACTGAATCCAATGGCACATAGAAAAGATAATGCACCATGATCAAATAGGATTTATCCCAGGGATGCAAGGATGGTTCAATATACACAAAACAACAAATGTGATACATCACATCAACAGAATGAAAAACAAAAACCATATGATCATCTCAGTAGACACAAAAAAATTTGATAAAATTCAATATCCCTTTACAACAAAAACTTTCAAAAAATTTGGCATATAAAGAACATACTTCCATATAATAAAGGCCATATAAAATAACCCACAGCTAACATCATACTGAATGAGGAAAATCTGAAAGCCTTTCCTCTAAGAACTGGAACAAGACAAGGATGCCCACTTTCACCATTCCTATTCAACATAGTACTGAAAGTCTTAGATCAAGCAATCAGGCAAGAGAAAGAAATACAAGGCATCCAAATTAGAAAAGAAGTCAAATGATCTCTGTTTGAAAAGACATGATCTTATATACAGAAAAACTTAAAGACTCCACAAAAATCTCTTAGAACTAATAAATGAATTCAGTAAAGTTGCAGGATACAAAATCAACATACAAAAATGAATAGTGGAGGATGATGACATTTTTAGACAGGGGTCTCCATCATCCTCATTTGCTGCCAAATTAATAAACTCCTCTTTCCGTCTCCTCAAACCACTTGCTCTCATTCTTCTGATGTGGCCTTGAGGACAAATGCCGAGCTTTTGGTAACAGATTTGGTGTCCCACGGTTCCATCAGCACCCTGGTGGAATGGCACCCTGTGACTGCTGGAGGAGGCAGGGAGTAGCTCCGGGACAAGTCATGGATCTTCTCCAGTAGAAGTGGCTTCTTTTTGAGGTGAGTGAGTACAGGATGCTCCCAGCAGCTGCTGGAGCATTTTAGCTCTAGGAACTCCCATCTCTTTCTCCCCAAATTAGACCAGTTCCCCATAACCTGAACTGAGCTGAGGAGAAGAAAAGAGATTTGGGAAGCATTGCGACAGCTACGGCTATTTGTAAGTAAAGTTCCCCAGACACTAAGACCTTAAGTTCACCGATTTGTGGGGTAGGGTTCAGACCTCCCTGTTGGATTTGTTTTGAGGTGCCATTTGTGGGCAGAAGTCAAGAGGTTGAGTGAAATTAAGAAACATGATTTCGATTGAGCTCATTTGTGGTTCCCAGGGAATGAGGGGTGATTGGGAGATGTTAGTTGTCTCATCTGAGAGGATTTGGTTCTCAATTTGTCCCCTTTTGGATTAGAAGATGCTGATTTTCAACTGAGAAGTCGGTTCTCATTTTGTGGTTCCCATTTTGTCAGCCATGGCATTTTGTGTTGGGGATTCCTTGCATTTTCTGTGTTTGTTTGTAAGATTTTGTTGCAACATAGGAAAGTTCTATCTAAAAGTCCCTTGGGAAAAATGTTGGCTGAATGGTCAATTTGTAGCTGCGAACCTATGTCTTAAGGAGAATGGTTTTATTATAACTCAATGTACGTGCTGGAGTGTGAGGAGAAGTGGCAGTTAAATGAAACCTTGAATTATACTGTCTTATAACTGGAATTATTTTGTCAAAGGTCAAGTAAATGGTACAAGATCCCATATGTGTTGGGTTATTGGAACAGGCCTCAGAAGATGATGGGATGATGGGCATCAGCAGTCCACAGGAAGAAGTCAAGCAGATGGAGAATGGCATGCTGGTGATGGAGGCCATGGACAGGCAGCTGCAGAGATAGCTCAGCAGCTCAAGGTATCACTGTGTTTGGCTGCACCATGGCAGTGCCCATCAGATTCTTTGTTTCCCACCGTCTGTACCTGGATCTGCTGCACAATGTCCTGTGGTTGCCCATAAATTTCTTCTAGTAGACCCCCAGTGGGAACCTGGTAAACCATTGCTCCAAGGCTCGACATGGTGGACTCAATGATCCTGCAGGTTGTCAAGATGTTCATAGGCTCCTGTCCTCCACACAGAGTGATAATGGTCCCTCTCTGTAGCAGAGATGACCCAGCAAGTAAGCAAAGTCCTACATCTAGAATGAAAATTGCATGCATCCTGGAATTGATGCAGGAAACTGGGATAGAGTATCGCCTCTTGTCCTCCTTTGGATAAGGGTGGCCCTCAGAAGCAGGCTTAAGTTAAGCCCCAACAAAATAGTTTACAAGAGATCCTTCCTAACACCCCAAGGTAAGTATGGTAATACAACCATGAGTAATATAACCATAAGTAAAGAAAACAGAATAAAGCAGTATGTCAAATGAGTGGACCAGGTACTAATCCCTATGTATAAGTTTGCCTCTTTTAGGTCCCCATCCTGGTTGGAAGCAGAGAAGTGGAAGGGACTCTATGAAGTGCCACTAACAACTCATACCTTGCTGAAATTGTCAGAAGTAAAAGCTTGGGTCCATCATATCATACCAAAGTAAAGAGGTACCCCATGGAAGAAGATGACCCAAGCTCCCAGTGGAAGGGCCAGCCTTTAGGTGATCTAAGTATCTGTTTAAGGAAAAGGTAAACATAAAAATGTTGATATTTTTGGTAATATTTCTTTGATTATTTGTTCTGTCTGTAGGATGTAGAGACAACTCCTTAGTGAGGATTTCCCTGGACTATTGCCTCTTTTGTTCATCTGTCTTACTGCTGGGTTTGTCTTCCTAAGCCTTGTTCAGTGCTGTATATGATTTTTGAATTTACAGAAGCCAGTCTCTTGGATCACCTACAAGGTGCAACTAATAGCTCTGCACTCAGAGGTCCTGTGTTTCTTTCTAACCCAGCCCTGTATCAGACATTGTACACAGGGTGATAGTCCATTTTGCCTTGTCAATCCTCATTGTTGTAGTTGTTGCTTATGCCTTTTTGTTTTTTTACCTGGTAATCTGTTGTTGTAAATATACTTCCAAAGCTTTACAATGGCATATATAAGTATAAATTTTCCACCTAAAACATCTCCCCCAATTCAGCAGAAAGTAGACTGAGGACTATATCACCCCTTCTCCCATAGATATAGAAGGGTAAAATTGACAGGTGGGAATATGTAATACAGAGAATGGCTTGGAAAAAAAGGCAAAAATGTTTTCTGTCTCTTTAAAACCTCACTGACTCTTTGGGGAACTAAAACCTGCATCCCTGCCTTAGGAGAGTGGTTGGGAGGGGCAGGGCAATGTCTTTTGTTCTTTGTGCTACAAGAGACAGCTCAGCAGAACTGTCCATGGGGGTTGAAGTCCAGGAGGTCCAGGTGGGCCTCCCAGGTGGGCAGAGGTCACAAGATTGTTTTCCCTGGAGATGGGATGGAACAGCAATTGCCTGAGGCTGAAACTCTCCCCTTAAAAGCTCTGTATTTCTGCTTCTTATTAGGATGATGGCATTTTTGACAGTAGTTTCCATCCTCCTCATTTGCTGGCAAATTAATAAACTCCTCTTTTCTTCTCCTCAAAAAAAAAATCAATAGTGTTTCTATACACCAGTAATGAATTAGCTGAAAAAGAAATCAAGAAGCACACTCACTTACAAAAGGTAGAAAAATATTAAATACCTAGGAATAAATTTAACCAAGGAGGTGAAAGACCTTTACAATTAAAACTGCAAAGCACTGATGAAATTGAACAGGACACAAACAAATGGAAAGACATCCCATGCTCACAGATTAGAAGAGTTAATATTATTAAAATGACTATACACCCAAAGCATTCTACAGATTTAGTGCTATCCTATCAAAATACCAATAACTTTCTTCATAGAAATAGAAAAAACAATCTTAATATTTTCATGGACTCACAAAAGACCCTGAATAGCCAAAGCAACACTGAACAAAAGTATGAAACTGGAAGCATCACACTACCTGACTTCAAAATATACCACAAAGCTATAGTAACCAAAGCAGCGTGGAATCATTATAAGAACAGACACATAGACCAAGGAAATGGAATAGAGAATACAAAAATAAATGCATGTATTTACAGCCACCTGATTTTCAACAAAAGTGCCAAAAACACACATTGGGGAAAGGACACTTTCTTTAATAAATGGTGCTAGGAAAACTGGATATACAGATGCAAAAGAATGAAATTAGACCCCTATCTCTCACCATATACAAAATCAACTCAAAAATGATTAAAGTCTTAAATGTAAGACCTACAACTATAAAACTACTAGAAGAAAACTTAGGGAAACACTTTAGGACATGGGTCTAGGTAAGAATTTTATGACTAAGACTGTAAAAGCACAGATGAAAAAAACAAAAATAAACAAATGGGACAATATAAAACTAAAAAGCTTTTGCACAGCAAAGGAAACAACAGAGTGAAGAGACAAACTGTAGAATGGGAAAAAATATTTGCAAACTGTTCATTTGACAAGGGACTAATATCCAGAATATACAAGAAATGCAAACAAATCAAAACCACAAGGAAATATCATCTTACCCCATCTAGAATGGCTACTACAAAAAAGACAAAAAAAAAAATGGTGGCAAGGATGCAGAAAAGGAACTCTTATACACTATTGGTGGGAATGTAAATTAGTACAGACATTATGGAAAACACTATGGAATTTTCTCAAAAAACTAAAAACACAACTACTATATTATCCAGCAATCCCACTACTGGGTATTTATCCAAAGAAAGGGAATCCATATGTCAAAGAGTTACCTCCACCCCCATGGTCATTGCAGCACTAGTCACAATAGCCAAGATATGGAATCAACCTAAATGTCCATAAACAGATGAATGGATAAAGAAAATGTGGTTTATATGCACAATGGAATATTATTCAGACATTAAAAAAATGAAATTCTGTCTTTTGCAGCAATTAGGATGGAACTGGAGGTCATTATGGTAACCAAAATAAGCCAGGCACAAAAAGACAAATATCATGTTCTTACTCATATGCTGGGGCTAGGGTTGATTTCATGGAGGTAGAGAGTAGAGTGGTGGTTACCAGAGGCTGGAAAGAGAGAGGGGGTAAAAGAGGTTGGTTAATGGGTACAAACATGTAGTTAAATAGAAGGAGTAAGTTCTATTGTTCAATAGCACAGTGAGGTGACTATACTTAACAATAATTTATTGTATTCAAAATAGCTAGAAGAGAAGATTTGAAATGTTCTCAACACAAAGATATGATAAATGTTTGATGTGATGGATATTCTAAATACCTTGATTCTAAATACTACACATTGTACACAGGTATCAAAATATCACACGTACTCCCTATATATGCACAATTATTATGTACCAATTTAAAAAAAAGACTGTGGGTAGAGCAGTGTATAGGAGGCCTGGAGGGTAGACACCATGCAGTTCCCCAGATCCTACTCTCATGTAAAGCAAAAGTTTTAAACTTCTGGGGAGAAGCATCAAAGACTATTGAAAAGATGCACTGTGGAGAGGAGGGAAGGGCATAAGAAAAGGCTATCATCTCTGGCCTTTTCTTGGGCCTAAGGTCTTAAAGTAATATCACGCAGAGGTCTCCTATCACTGGGAGAGAGGAAGACAACTCCTGCCCAATACCAACCACAAATACAAAGCAGGATTTGGCTACCACAAGGAGGAGAAGCAGAAATGCAGAGGGAGGCCCAATGACACAGACTCTCCCCAGGTCTTAGACTGAAGTAGAACAACAGAGAAATCCTCTTGCACCCAACACAAGCCTGGCACAAAGTGACAAGCAATAGCAGTCTAAAGCTGGGGATGGGGCAATCCCATGGTGAGAGACCTTCTCTGTGCTGCAGGCACACAGGAAATCTGACAGTGGAGCAAAAAATCTGAGAAAAGCCTCTGGCATATAAGCTCCCACTCTAAGCACAAGGCAAAGATAACCCACCACAAACAGAGTTTGAAGCCTGTTGTGCCATGATGGTAACCATAGCAACAACAAAACCTAAACTGAGTTCAATTCCTGACTAGATTGAGTCAATTCTCCAGATTAACAGCCTTACACAAGAAGAATCATGTTCATTTCCCAGTGATAATAATATTTACCTCAGTTTCTACTGTTCTACATGCAGAGTCTGGCATTCACTGAATAATTACATCTCACACACACACACACACACACACACACTGTCAAGAGACAATGCAATCAATAGAAGTGAACTCAGGTACGATCCAGATGTTAGAACTAGCAGACAAGGACTTTACAATAACTATGACTAATATGTAAAAGGATATAGTAGAAAATATCGACAGCATGCATAAACAGATAAGGAATTTCAGAAGAAAGCTGGAAGTGCTAAACATTAAAAACTCGATATTGGAGATGAAAAATGTTTTCAACATACTCCTCAGTAGACTGAACCCAGGTAAAAGAATCAATTAACTTGAAGATCTGTCAATAGAAATTACCCAGACAAAACAAAACAAAAAAAACAAAAAACAAAAAAGTGCAAGAGAATAAAATCAGAATTGGACATCCAAGTATCAAATATAGTAATGTATATGTAATTGGAGTCCCAGAATGATAAGAGAAAGTGAATGAAGAAGAATAGATATTTGAAAAAATAATGGCCAAGAATTTTTCAAATATAATAAATAACAGAAATCACAGATCCAAGCTCAAACAACCCCAAACACAATATACATCAAACAAAGAAAAACCTTACACACACCTAGAAACCTCAGAGTCAACCTGCTGAAAAGAGAAAATTTTGAAGGCCACTGGGGTGAGAGAGGGGGGAAGGCACTATATACAGAAGAACAAAGATAAGAATTAGAGCAGACTTCTCATCAGAAACTATACAAACCAAAAAGAAATGGAGCAGTATCTTTAAAGTAATGAAAGAAAAAATTTTAAAAAACTATTGACTTAGAATTCTATACCCAGAGCAAATCTTTCAAAAATGAAAGCAGAGACACTTTCAGAAAGCAATAGGTGAGAAAATTTAGTGCCAGCTTACCTGCTCAGTAATAAACTTTAATGGAAGTTCCCCTAGCACTCACACCTATAATCCTAGCACTCTCAGAGGCCGAGGTGGGAGGATTGCTCGAGCTCAGGAGTTCCAGGAATTCCAGTTGCAGAGCAAGACCCTGCCTCTACTGAAAATAGAAAAATTAGCTGAGCTTGGTGAGTGCCCAGTTACTCAGGAGGCTGAGGAAAGAGGACTGCTTGAGCCCAGGAGTTTGAGATTACAGTGAGCTATGATGACACCACTGCACTCTACCCAGGGTGACAGAGCGAGACTCTGTCTCAAAAAAACAAAAACAAACAAAAAAAAAAAGAGGAAGTTCTCCAGGCCAAAGGAATGTGTTACCAGATAGAAGTTTGGATCTACATAATCAAATGAAGAGCTCTGAAAAGGATAAGATGAATGCTACTTAGCAATAAAGAACAGACTACTGATACACAGGAAGGTGGATGAATCTCAAAATCATGGCTCATTAAAAGAAGGCAGACAAAAAAGAAAACATATGATTCATTTATGTAAAATTCTAAAAAACCAAAATAATCTCTAGTGACAGAAAGTAAACTAATGGTTGCCTGTGGGGTGAGGAGGAGAAAGTATGAAGGAAGGGGCATGGATCACAGAGTACGATGGATATGTTTACTATCTTGATTGTGGTGATGGTTTCAAGGTTGTACACACATATCAAAACTCAATACATTGTACGCTTTAAATACATGCAGTTTATATATATAAATTATACCTCAATAAAGCTGAAAAGGGAGTAAATACAAAATAAATCACAAAGAGATACACCTAGAAACCAATTATGATGCCCTAAAATAGTAATAATTTTTAAAAAGCTAACAATAACAAATGGAGTAAAGATGTGGAGAAACTCAGCATTGCTGGTGAAAATGTAAAATGGTACAACTACTTTGTAAAACAGTTTGACAGTTTATTATAAAGTTAAATATACACTCACCATTATGATCCAACAATTTTACTCTTATTTACCCAGGAGATATGAATGCACATGCCCTCATAAATATCTCTCTATGCATGGTTATGCAGATTTATCAGCTGTATTTTTAATATACCCAAACTGGAAAGTGCCCAAATGTCTATTATAATAATTTGTGAGTGGATGAACAAATTGCACTACATCTGTATGATGGAACACTACTCAGTAATAAAAAAGAATGAACTACTAATACATGCACTAACATGGGTAAATATAAAAAGCTTTATGCCAAGGAAAAGAAGCCAGACTCAAAAGTCTACCCACTGTGCAATTCTATTTTTATGACAATCTGGAAAAGGCAAAACTATAGGAACAGAAATCAGATCAGTGGTTAACTGAAGTTGGGCGTGGATAAAAAGATTGGCTACTAAGAGGCACAAGAAATTTGTTAGAGTGATGGAAATGTTCTATATTTTGACTGCATTTGTTACGTGAGTAACTAGTGATGCTTAAAATCCTGCTACACTCAATCTAGTACTTTAACATTTCACTAAATATAAAGATAAATTTTTAGAAGCCTCTTTTGAAGTTTCTTATTTTATAGTAAAAGCCAAACTCTTGGAGAAATAGCTGTAATAGTACATAGAAACCAATAAGGTCATAGAACAAAATGCTTTCCCATGTTGGTAAACTCTACTGAGAGACAACTAAGAAGCACTGCTGAATATTGCTGAAGATCTGAAGAAACAAGTATTAGATCAATTTATGTAGTGTTGTATTATATAAATTTGCTGTTTATTGGGATAATGGAACAGCGGCCATTTCTAGCATGTTTCAACTCATGGTCCTTTACAGATTCTGTTTCAGAATCTCCTGAAATACACAAAGAACATCTTTTTAGGGGGCATTAATGGAACAATGTGTGGGAGAAGATATAGTCACAACTCAAATGATCTTGAATAAAAGTAACAATTTATGGAAAAATTGTGAAGGCATAATCACTGAGAAAAGGCTGCTTCACCTCAAATGAATGTAAAGAATCTGGGGTCAGAGAGACCATCAGAAAATTTATTCATTAAATAATTAGCATGTAAGAATTTTCCATAAGGAATTTGAAGTAATATTTTTTAGTATATTTACAGAGTTGTGAAATCATCACCAAATGAATATTAGAATATTCATCATCCCAATTAGAATATTTCATCATCCCAAAATGAAACCCTGTGCCATTAGCAGTCACTCCCCTCCTCCCCCTACCTCAGCCCTGTGCGACCGCTAATCTACTCTCTGTCTCTATAGATTTGCCTACTCTGGACCTTTCATATGAACGGAATCACACAATATGTGGTCTTTTGTGTCTGGTTTCTCTCATTCAACATAGTGTTTTTGAGGTTCATCCATGTTGTAGCATGTATCAGTACTTTGTTCCTTTTTATTGCTAAAAAGTATTCCATTGCCTGAATATATCACATTCTGTTTATCCATTCATGAGTTGATGGACCTTTGGATTATTTCCATTTTTTTATTATTTTTTTAAGTTGATAAATAAAAAACTGTATACATTTATGGTATACAATGAGATATTTTGATATATGTATATATTGTGGAGTGACTAAATCAAGTTAATTAACATATCTATCACCTCATATACTTATTTTTGTGATGACAACACCTGAATTTTTATATTACATCTTTTTCTGCTATATCAGCCATAAAAATCAGATTCTAAATACATTGAGCTTAAAGGCAGACCATCAGACCACGTTATAAACTTCAACAAAATGAAGGCTATTGTTCTCAAAAATGATACATTATCAGTAATACCTTATGCTGTTAATAGATTTTGTCCTGTTAATAAATAAAATTAATTATTTTATAAACATTAAATTTATGTTTATCATCCTTTTAAAATATATTTTGTGTATACATTGTAATTATACAATATGCTAGTACAGTAGTACATGTATAAGGTTTATTAATAATAAATATACATATACTGGATATGTATACTCAACATTTTTATTGATGGGGTGCAAAATTTAAGAAAATAGATTGGAAACAGCTGTCTAATGGCCTCTGTAGTCCAATAATATTGTCTAACACAATACTAGATGCACAGTAAGTATTCAAAACTGTATTGACTCACTGACAACCTCTGAATGCCAAAGGTGGCAACATTCATCTACCTTTTGAGGATATGTGTGTTTCTCCCTCCACATATGCATTTCACGTGGTGAATAGTCCTTCTGCATGGGTATATTTGTGTAGTATACAATGAACACAGAAGCAGTAGTACATCATGGTTGAGAGTGCAGTTTCTAAATTTAGACCTACAGAGCCTAAATCTTGGCTGCATAATTTATTAGCTATGTGGAATAGATTACCATCTTTTTCATATCCCAGTTTCTTTATATGCAAAACTGGGACACCAACAATACCTGCCTCATAGGTTCATGGTGAAGTTAAATGAGTTGATACTGGGAAAGTCCCTAGACTGATGTCTGACACATGGAAAATGCTCACTGTGGGTTAGAGCTATGGACACATACATGCACACACACACAGTCTGAGTGAGTATATCTGAATATTTTTATATTTCTATGCAAATATGTATCTGGTTCTCAATATGTCTTTATATTGAATAATAATATTACTAGCAATATTAATAGCCAATATTTATGGATTATGAGTTTTAGGCATTGGTTTAAGCACTTTACGTAGATTGTTTTGTTACCTTCAGAAAAAACATGACCTAACATAGCAATATAACATAATATACTTTAGTTATTCCCATTTTACAGATTAGAAAACTGAGGTCCAGAAATGTTAAGTGACTCACAGCTAGCATAAGTTCACACAGCTAGCATATGAGACAGCCGGGAAGGCTGGCTTTCTCAATCATTCTTACCACCTTTTTATTGGTTTAAAAATATTATTTAATATTACTCCTAGATTCCATAATATCTTAATTTGTATGGTGCTTAGCATTTTATCAAATATTTTCACATACATCGAGTCTCGTGAGCCTGTGAAGTGAAAAGGGCAGGATTCTTGTTCTCACTTTTACAGGAGAGAAAACTGATACAACTGAAACCGTGAGTTCCTTTGGTGGAAGTGTTTCCATGTTACAGATATCCTGGGTGCCTCTGTCCACAAGGACTCACTCACTATGAATGACTGAGTACTTGCACGGTGTCAAGCTCAGACGTCAGTGCTGGGGATACACACTACAGACCTCCCCTGGGAGCCTCACAGCCTGGTGAGGGAGGCAGTGTGAAAACCCAGAATCACTGTACACAATGCCTAGTCTCTAAGGGAGATATGAAAGGAGCACAGAAGGAGGGGCCATCTGTGCCCAGGAGGTCTTAGAAAAGGCAAAGGGGGGGGGGCGGAGAGGGCGTAGCAAGCTTTCCTAGAAGAAAGAGTGCATGTGTGTGAATGTGAATCTATGTTTGTTCTATGCCAGTGTGGCTAGGCATGGCTATGTATGGATCTGAGTGTGTACCTGTTTACACAGGCTTGCCCATCTAAGTATTAATTTACGTACATGCTGCTGTCAGTGTAGAATGAGTAAGCCTGGACATAAAAAAGAATTTGTCTGGTTTCGTACACACCATAGCAGAGTTGCATCTGCCCTGATATGCAACCACCCATCTCCACCCTCCAACACCAGGGTAACCAGAGACGCTAGTCCCTTTCCCCCTTTCCACTCTAGCAGCTGCCCACTCTAGAGCTATGGTGATCAGACCCACCAGGCTTTTTCAATCCATCAGTCTGAATGTGCAGCAGTCTCACAGAGCCAGCAAGCTTGTATAAGTAATGGAAGGTGAGGAGGTACAGGTATCTGTGCATGTATATCTGTGTGTGGTTGTGTGTGAATGCTTACTGTTGGCTATTCCTAGCCAGACTAGGAAAACCTCCCTTCTCGCTTCATCTTCGCCACCTTGGGGAGTTTATCCACTCACCTGTTTCCATTGCCAGCTGCATGAGGCTAGCTTCTGTTTCCACTTAAATGTCCTGGGGATATCTAAAATATACTTCTGTGTTGGGGCTGGGCAGGAGCAAAGCTCTGAAGTGTTGGTGCCCCTATTCTGTGAAGGTACTCTCTGCTTTCTCCTACCTCCACCCCATCCTGGTCCAGGAATCTCCCAGAGAAGCAAGAATATGTGCAAAGGCAAATAGTACTGTGGCAGCTATGAGAAAACCCAGAGGGCCATTCTCAGAGGTGGGCTGCTCAACACCCCTCCCCTTGATGATAAAACTATTTGGGGGAAAAAATTGATAAAAGAGGGAAAGTGAAGACTCCTCTTACTCAAATGTTACCCCAGGGATTGGGGAGGTAGGAGTAAGGTGGTAATACTCTGTTATTTCTTTTAAGCTTGAAAGATCAAAAAAGCTAAAAATGATCACAAGTAATATATTGATAGTAACTAACATTATCCCTATAAAGTTGCAAAATAATTGAATTAGATTTTCATTTTTGTTATAAACTACATAAATTCAGGGCCATGGGGTCATGTAAGGCAAAGGCTTTACGTGCTGGAATACACTGGTGATCTGTGTGTGTTTACATCGTAGCCCGATGCACTGCCACACAGCTAAATGTATTTGCATGTTAATACCAGCAAGAATAAAGTGTAACAATCAGCACATGTAATATGTCATATTTTAACTTGAATGAATGAGTGGGTGAAGAGAAAAACAAACATGCGGAGAAGTAGAATTGTCTCATATAGTAGTCCCTGTCCCTGAATGTGTAGATTCTCTTTCTAGTTCCATCAATGATTTAATCATTGAAAAGTTCTTATTATCTATTGATAAGACAGATGATAGCAGGTTATCTCTCAAAAATATTAATGTGCTTAATCACACCTTGTTGAAGTGTCTTTTAATATGTAAATGATCTTTAATAAGTGTAAGCTGTTGCATGTCTGAATATTTTATGTTCATTGTAGCATCTTATATATTTCCATGTTCTGGACACAAATATTTTTCTAAACATTAAGGAAAGATGCTAGTTTGTTATATGCCAGGGGAATTTTTCCATTGTCGCTTTATTATTTATTTGCACTTAAATACTACATCACTAATGTGAAAAAGAGAAATCGCCTGATTACATTTAGAGACTCTGTTTAAAGGCTAAGGTTTCTATCATGGACTGCTTTCAACTGTTATATTTTATGGCACAGATTCAGTGGGAATCTGATCTGCTAAAATATTTGGGCTGTGAAAACTCCCACACTGTGACAGATGTCAAGTCCAATTAAGTGACTCATGTCCAGGTTTCTGTCCAATAGGGTTTCCCATTAAATATCAATTTAGAGGAAAAAAAATTCCATCCCCTGTCTTAAGCCTTTATCTCTTCCACCATCTCCAGGCTGAATCAATTGGTACCAGGAGAGCCAAGAAGCCACACTCGCATCTCTGCCTCTTAGCTCTGGCTCTCCCACCCTCTCCCTTTCTTTCTCTGCTTCCCTGTCCCTGTTACTTCAGGAGACGTTCACTTTCACCAACCTTTCTCCAAGCATCTCCAAGCCACTGACCATATATATTTTGCTACAAGGTAAAGAGAGGAGGGGGTGGGGATGGGGGAATGTAACCAAGCCTTGAAAGACTTTGGAACTGGAAAATAGGTGTCTGTACAGCATACAAGTAAATGAGGGAAGAGGAAGAGGCAACCTTAGCTCCGAGTTACAGTATTGTGTTCCTGAGAACAGGGGAGACATCAGCTGAACAAAGCCTTATCTCAAAAAAAAAAAAATCACTTATGAGCAAGATCATATCTCTGCCCTGCACTTCCCAGTTTCTGCTCAGCTGTATTAAGAGAAGGAAAGGAGTCCTGCAGGAGCAGAATCTTATCTTAACCATCTTTCTTATTGATTATTCTGCTATTAGAAAGTGGAGGAATCAGCCCTTTGATGTGATTGTGTTTATCTCTGCATCTCTTTTGTTATTTATAGAGACCTAGAAGAGGAAAAAGGCACGAGACTTTTCAACACGTCGTTTAAAAAATCATCAACGAATTTCTTGAAATGTGTGAGAGCAATTAAAAGGAAAAGGCGTTTTTGATCTACTAAGTGAACAATCATTCATATCGTCCACATCCTGAGATATTATCATCCCTCGCTGTGGACACTAGCGAGATGACAGCTGCTTTTTCATTTTTGAATGTAATAAATATTTGCTGCTTTTAACATTTTCCGGAATTTCTCCTCGCTATTCCCTGGAATTTTAACTCTAAAAGATTGGAGAAAAGATTATCGAAAAGGCTTTTGCAAGGTAAGACTCCTTTAAATCATTTTTTTTCTAGCTTGAAACTAAGTTAGATTATTCATATTGTATTTATAGATGCATTCTAGTCCATAGCTAAAGAGATAAAATGCACACACGACATCCTATTTATGAATATTTTTAAAAGATATCTGGAGGAGAATGTAACATGCTTTGAGGGCAACCCAGGAACTTTTTACCCGAACTACAACTACGTCTTGGCTTATTGTGTTTTTCCATTACTCGCCTATTTATTTCTGCCCTTTCATGCCGACTGTGTAGGTGCAAGCTGTTCTACTTATAAATGAACCCGAGAAAAGCCCGTGGGGAGTCACATGCAGTTTACTTGGAGCATTTGTTTTTATTTTGCGTTAGAGGACCTGTTTTCCTCGCAGGGAAATGAAAGCTGTTTTGGAGCCCAATTCTCTCCTAAGCAAGTGCGGTGCTGGAAACCGATCACACATCCCCTGGCTTTTGTTTCTCTAGGAGCAAACCCTCCTACACGTCGCCGACGCAGATTTCTCCCGCGCCCAGCGTCGCTCGGGAGGCACACGCCGGGGGCTCCGGGTTCGCAGCCGGGTCCTCCCTCCCGACGCCCGCGGGCGGTACGCGCAGCCCCTGCCAACCCCCTTCTAGCAGCCCGATTTCCCCCGAAGCCCAGCGGTTCCGAGCGGCCCCCTCCCAGAAGGCGCACAGTCGGGACTGGTCCTGCAGCCACCCGGGAAAAGCCTGGAGAGGTGGCTTTTGCAAGAGGGCATAGTTAGAGGAAGGCTGAGCACGGACACGCCCGGCCTTGGCCAGGCCGCCCGGGGACAGCGACAGGCTGCCGAGCTCAGGTCCCTGGAGCGCCCGAACTTTGCCAGCGGAGATGCAGCTCGTGCCGGGGCAACACGCGCGGCACCGGCTCCTCCCGGCCCAGCGCGGGCCCTTCCCATCCCTCTCTAGACTCCCCGCCCGCAGCGACCCGGCCGCCGGCATTTTCCCGTGAGGTGGTCGGCCGTCTGCCGGGCGCATTGTCTTATCCACGTCGCCGCGTCCCCAGGTCCCCTATGTGTGTGGCTGTCTGGGTGACAGATGGTGCTCTGGAAGCCTGCGAGGGCATAGGAGTCAATTTTCTTTTGAAAGGAGCCTGCACGTTTTAGTCATTTCTTTATTATTTCGGAGAAGCGCAAGGGGGGACGAGGAACCTCCCCGCTCTCCGCCTGCGCTCGGGGATGGGGGGTTCCTGTCCGCCCGCACCCCAGCGCAGGGTGCCCCCGCGCAGCCCCGGACCAGCGCCAGGCCCTCAGGCGGCGCGGTTTGTCCATGGCCGCGCCCGAGGCCCTCGGGGCAGAAAGTGCACTCTGCCGGTCCCTGTCCCGGTTAAAACCCAGATGTATCCATCGTTCGGAATCACTCGTTTGTCTGGGAAGGGGATGAAGTGAGGGGGGCGGAATAGCGCAGGTGGTCTTTGGCCGGAGGCGACAGAAACCGTCACGGATCCGCAGGCCTGCGGTCCTCCGGCAGGTCCCCCGGCCCACAGGCCAGTCTTGGCGTCCTGCAGGCCGAGGTGTCGCGTCCGGAATGCGGCCGGGCCCATGCCGAGACCTGGCCGGCTCGCGCGCGGTGGGGAGGCGCGGGGCTCACGTCCTCCCTCCCGGCGCGCCGGCCTGCGGTGGGGAGAAGGCCCGGGACGCGCGTCCGCCGGGAGGGAGGACGTGGTAGGCCGTCACCCGCCATCCTTCACCGCAGAGGAAGACCCTGATTCCGTTTATTGATTGCTTTTCTGACTCCCTCCTCAGCCTCCAAAATGATGCTGAGTCCGGACCAAGCTGCAGACTCGGATCACCCCAGCTCGGCGCACTCGGACCCGGAGTCTCTGGGCGGCACGGACGCCAAGGTGCTGGGCAGCGTGTCGGACCTGGAGCCGGTGGAGGAGGCCGAGGCCGACGGCAAGGGCGGCAGCCGGGCCGCGCTCTACCCGCACCCGCAGCAGCTGAGCCGCGAGGAGAAGCGCCGCCGCCGGCGCGCCACGGCCAAGTACCGCTCGGCCCACGCCACCCGCGAGCGCATCCGCGTGGAGGCCTTCAACCTGGCCTTCGCCGAGCTCCGCAAGCTGCTGCCCACGCTGCCCCCGGACAAGAAGCTCTCCAAGATCGAGATCCTGCGCCTGGCCATCTGCTACATCTCCTATCTCAACCACGTCCTGGACGTGTAGGGCGCGGGGCGGCGCGGGAGGCCGCTGCGGGGATGGCAGAGGCGGCCGTGGCCCAGCGGGACGGCAGCCGCGAGAGACTTGGATGGGGGAAGCAGCTAGCGACCTGTTCTCTCCGGTCAGCCGGCAACGAGGGAAGGTCTCCGAAGCTGGGAGGTGGGGCTGCCTGGCGACCCCCGGGGCTCACAGGGGGCATTTTCCAGCCAGGCCAGGAGAACCTCCTGGAGGCGCCGGAGAGGAGCCGCCTCCGGGCCTCCCCTCGGTGTGTTAGGACCCCTCTAAGGGTGGTTGCTTTAACCCACTGGAGACTGAGTTCTCCTACTTTTAGTTCCCACAAATCTTCATGTTTTGAAAGAATGAGGGCAGAAGCTCAGAGTATATAGGCTCATAACTTCAGACTATCCGGAATTTTTCTAATTGACAAATCACCAAGCATTGGGGAGGAGGGGAGAGGAAGGAATCTCTTCCATATGGAGATTTTAGGCACAGCAAGGTGGAACAGGAAACTTTCCACTCTGTTGTGAAAAGAAAGATTATATTAGAATCCAAATAAACCCTGAATCTTTGGTAAGGTTAAAAAGACACATTGAGAACAAATAGACACACTGTGGGAGGAGGATTTGAGCTTGGTGAGATTTTATCCCCAAGATATGACACGAAGGTAGACAAGAAAATCCATATTTAAATGGAAAATTCAATATCTGATTACTTTTTCAGGCGAAGTGCCCCTTTATATATCCAAAAACATCTATTTGTGACCTTAAACATGTGGACCCATAGGTGCAGTTAGAAAAAGACAACCTATTTTTATTTATGTTAGAAGGAGTAGAGTATTTTTTTCAAGACATTTATTTTTCAGAGTGGTGATAATTTTACTTTGGATACTCTGTGCCAATTTATTTATAGTCAAGTGTTTACACTTTTTCCTGCGGAATAATGTCTAACTTTTTACGTGTTTGTTGAGATTATACTGTGGTCTTTCTTTTTGCTCTAATTATATTGCACTTGTATAACAAATCTCCCACATTCTCCCTGTTTCTAAACATATTTTATATATTAAGATGTTTCTTCTTGAAAGGTTTTTTTTTTTTTGTTGTTGTGAGATCAGCAACACTAGCACTTCACTATTATAGTTTTTTAAAAAAGTAAGTGTGTTATTCTTACCTGTAGTTATGTCTGAAAAGTACTTTACAAACTGTTTATAAGGAGAGTAGCTTCTTTGTGTGTGTGTGTGTGATGTTTGTGCGTGGGATGATTTTAGGAAATTAAGTTATTTTCCTAAAAAAAAAAAAAAAAAAAGAATTCAGAACTACTTTCCTCTGTGACACCAAAAAGAAAAGTCTATAACCTGAAAATGTTTCATGTTCTCAGCTGTGAAACTCTTAACACAAGGAGTGTATTTTAGAGACAAGGGAAAAAAACCACATCTGCTATCCAAAGATATTAGTCTTTTTCAGGGTTTTTTTGTGTCTCTGTTGCTTTATATGATGCAATATTTTGTAGTGAAAATAGATATAATCTGGTTTCTATCTGACGAGTTTTTCATATCTCATGAATGGTGCGCTGTTTTGCATATAAATAAAGGTATCAAATAAAGTCTTCTCCTTTATTTTAAGAATACTGTCTAAAAATAATGAACATGCTGGCTGAGCATGAAATATCTTAGTGGACTCAATTCCTTAGAAAGGAACTGGTAAACAAAACAAACGTTAACATAAGCATATTTATGTATTGAGATATTTGATGTCCTTTCTAAACTTGGACATGGATCAGTCTATAAATAGATGCCCCACATATGATGGTGACATGCTACTCTCCATGAGGAAAAGAAGTATAGTGTTTATATAAAATATTGCTTGGATTGTAGATTCTTTTGCTCTGAAAGGGAACTTAGTAACTCTATAAAGCAATCTCTTCAAATTAGAGTTGGGAAACTGAGACCCAAGGAGTGACCTGCACTAAGTCACATCACTCCTTAATGGCAGTGAGAAGAAGACCCTGATATGATGATGCCCAGTCTTCACCGCACTTGTTAAGAACAAGGTGTATACTGTACTGTAACACTCAAATGTCTCATCAGTACATAGGTTCAAGACATGCCACCTGCAAACAAGAGAAAAATATTAAGCCCTGGACCAACCTTGAGATAGAAAGAATGTCATCTACAAAAGCCTATAGCTAGTATAAAAATGTGAAATATATTGTCTATAAGCAGAAGATGTAAATAACTTAAAAACTATATGCACATGCACATATATAGAATATTATGAACTCTGAGTCTATATCACATCAAGTCTCTAGTTTCAGAGTAAATGCAATTATGTGGATGCTTGGTATTATGAATATAAAATGTCTGTGGGATTGCAAGTGTTTTTCACTTTTCCCCCAGGTATCACAGATACCTAATAAGTAGAACTTCATTCCCTTCTTTATATGGAGGTGCATAGTAGGAAAACACTTTCTAGAATGTGAAAAAGAACAGCACCTTCCTTTGCCTTGTATCTGAATGATGTCCTGGCCACTACAGCAATGGCTGGATAACTCTCTGACCTGCAAAGACACAGGAGTGTCTGTAGGTGTTCTCACCTCGGCAGTGGGGAGAAATAATTACTCCTCGTCCTTATAGCACCTCTCTATTATATGACAGAAAAATGGGCCTTGCTCCTATGCCAAGGACATGAAGTCAACTTGTAACCTCTGGAAACCTTCTAAGGGCCTCCCTTTCCTCATTTATGAGCCCGACTTCCAACTGACCAATCCAGTCCCCATTCACATCTAGCAGGGACCTATTAATTCGCCTCCCTAGATGAAAGGCCCTTGCTTTTAGATTTAAAGAAAGAGCAGCCTCCCTTCCCGCCTACACAGCCCATGGGATCTCAGGAGAGAATCTTCACGATGTCATTTCAAATCCAAAGCTGCTGAGCACCCTCCAAAGGGAAACGAAGTACTGTGGCACTCTGCTAGACCAGAGGGTGACAGTCTCATCCCCTGAGTGGAGGCAGTGATTGTTCGGCCATGCCTGAGGGAGTAATAGCGATGGTCTAATGCTGATGATGGTGGTCATTCATTCGTACATTCAAGAGTTATTTATCAAGGACCTACTGTGTGCCAGGCATCATTCTAGATGTTAAAAATAGAGCAACACATGAGACAAAGTCTACTGGAGAAGAGCAGTCCATTGACAACAAGTAAACAATATTTAATTTTAGATAATGCTGAATGCTATGAAGAAAAATGACGCAGGGTAAAGAAATACAGAATGGTAGCTGGAGATGCTGGTGCTGGGCAGTATCTCAGAGAGGGTTGTAGGGGAACGTACCCTCTGCACGGATACTTAGACCTGCCTAACTATTAATAGTTTCCACAACTGCTACCACTTGCACTGCCCTTCCTTTTCAAATCCTGTTATGTTCTGAGCGCTCATGCCACCAAAACAGCCCATGCAGATCACTCACCTCACCCCAGCCAGCCCCAGCCTCATCCTTCGCCCCCGGCTCGGTGTTTCCTGAGACGGACCCTGAATGATGCTTCTTCCTGTTGCTCCTTCACCTTCTCCTCTCTGTCCTCAGCTGCTCAACAACTCACCAGGGCATCGCTGCTCCCCAGAAAGCCTAGCCCCAGGTGCTCAACCGACAAAGTCACCTTTGCTGAATATTTCCCTGCCCAGATAGCCTTCTCCTCGCTTCTACCACTGCCTGCAGAGAGACTTGCAGAGAGCAAGGGGCAAAAGTCCTGGGCCAAACCCTTCCCTTCTAGAGGGAGGACAGGGGGAGGGGCAGTGGGAGGGCATGGGTGGTAGGATGGAGTGGAAAAGGAAGGACAGTCAAGGAGAGAGGAAGTAGGTACGGAGAGGACCGGGGCTGGAAGAGGGTGGGGGACCCCAGAGGGCATACCTGCTTCCCATAAGGACCCTGTTTTGGGGGCTTCCTCCAGTGGCCCTGCCCCATGAACACATGTCACCAGACTGCTGTGATGAGGTAAGTAGACAGAGGCAACCTCTGTGATGCCGTTATTTATCCAGTTCCCCTCACTGCTGTCCATCTCTGGATACCAGTCTTCTTCCCACTGAGGTTTGGGGTGGAAGGGGTGAAGGGGGAGGGGAGAGCCAACACAAGAGCAGTGCACCCAATACCCTTTACCAGGCTTCGATGGGCTATCTCATTTACCATTAGTGTAGCTAACATGTGTTGAGTGGTGTCCTATATGCTTACCGAATGACGTGCTTTGCATGCATTATCTCATGTAATTCTCCGAATGATTCTTTTATGTAAGTACTTTTATGTCTCCATTTAACAGAGAAAGAAATGGAGTCTTAAAGAAATTAACTTGCCCGGGGTCATGAAGCCACGTTGTCAGTTTATCGAAGCACCTGCCCCTACCCATCCCAATCTACACTTGTCCTTTGATAGAGGGGTGGCCGTGCCGTGCACAAACACTACCCTTGGCCCCCACACTGCATCCCCATCCTGTGCTTAGGGGAAACTTCAGCTCCTGCAATGCCAACAGAGTGCAGAGTCTGCAGTGCACAAGGCTGCCCAACCAAGCAGACGAGTGGAGGCCAAAACTGAGTGTATGTTGCGTATGCCAACTTAGGCGTGAGCCCTGGCTTGGGGTAAACTGTCTGGAGGAAGGGGAGCCTTTTTCTACTTTGCAAGAAGACACTATACACTAGTGGCAGCTCTGGGCCAGCCCCTCCTGACGGGAGATGGGAGCTAACCTGATGCTGTCCACATTATTCACCACCACATGGGTGGGCTGGGCTTCTCAGGCTCCCTACCCACACTGCTGGGTACATGCCAGCCATTCTCACCCTTCCCCTAGAACCATCTTTTAAAATTAGCATGCGATTCTCCCACCTGAAAACTCCTCATTGCCTATTTAAAAAAATAAAATTCAAGTTCCTGATCTGGGCATAGAAATCTTTCACAATCTTATTCCAGACTGTCTCTAGCACCACCTTCAGCCACTCTACTCTCCCCAGGGTTAAATGTTCCTGCCAAATCTGGTTCTCTTCACTTCCCCAGAGATGCCAGGTCCTTTATAACCAGGGCTTTTCTCCTTCCTTTCTTCCTCTGCTTATATTACTCTCCTCTAACCTTATTTTATCCCACTGTGACCCACCTCAAATGTAACCAAACATACCTTTGCAAAGCTTTCCCCAATTTCTTTGGGCAGCATTAGCTGCTCTGTTCTCAGAGTCTCAGCGTCATACCAGAATTTATCTGTTTCTCCCATCCCTGTGTTTGAGACCTGAGACTCTGGAGTTTAGATCCTGGCTCCAACTTATTCTAAATGTATGACATTGAACATGTTATTATATCTTCTAAGCCTCTTTTTTCGCCTATAGGATGGGACAATATATATATTCATCTCAAATTCATGTTATGAAGTTTCCATGGGATAATGTATAGTGCTATCAGAATAGGAAAACATAGTAAGTGCTCAATAAATGTGAACTACAATAAAGGTGTGAACTACACCTTTATATTTGTAGTATGCTTAGAAAGTTGTATAGGAGAAACTAAGACTAGTTTTAATTCATTAATGTATTAATGATTTGTGGTTTCTACCCACTGTATCCATCTGCATATGACACATTACTAACTCTACAAAAAGGCAGACAAAAATAAGCCCTGTGCTATAAGACAGAAAACATTATAGGGAAGTTAATAGTGAGCCATGGAATAAACCACAAATGCACGTATTTAAAGGGATGTATATGTCTGAAAGCCCCATTCCACTTCATGCTGGAGCCTGGCCTATGCCTTTTCTCTGTTCATCTTGGTTTTCCCCATAGCACTGAATGCTGCACTAGTCACTACAGCAGAGGGATTAGGAGCACAGACTCTGACAATGCATGCCAGTGTTCAAATCCCAGCTCTCTTACTAACTGGCTAGAGCCTTGAACAAAGTACTTATTTTTGTGCCTCAGTTTTTTCACCTCTAAAATGGGGGAGATATAGTACCTAGCCAGTAGCATTGTTAGAAAGATTAATTGGTTAATTTGAGTAAAGCACTTAGAACATGGCTGGTGCATGTTAAATTCAATAGCACTCACTGTATTAACGTTTATGGTGGGCGACCTTTTTAAAAATGGAATTTAACAGCTAAGTTATGCTTGAGGTAATGGAGAGAGAGAGAGAGACTATTGGAATTTCCTTTTCAATTTCACTATTTCCAGGTCAGGAGGGAAGTTTTTTTTTACCTCCTTGCTGCACATCCCAGAAAGATATCAGGAAAAGGGGAGATTTCAGGAGCTTCTTGGATCATGAGAAAGGTGGTATGATTGGTGGGGGTGTGTGTGGGGGTGTGTAGGTGTCTTCTGTGGGGTCTCCTGGGATCAGGATGGAATAACTAGAAGGAAAAGGCCATTGGGGTCAGTCTGCTAGAGAGGGACACAGGGTCACACTGACCGAAGAGATGGAGAGGAAAGAAATTCCCTCCAGAGATGGCTCTGTGGAGCAATACCCGGGCATTGGTAAGAAGTAAGGAAGTCTAGAGAATGTTCCCCAAGTAGCAGGAGGGAGCTGTGCTGGAGGGTGGAGCTCTGTGACAATCTAAGCACAGGTGTGAGCCGACTGGGGCCTGGTGAGTAAAAGTCAATCAGCATGAATTTTCTGAGCAACTACATTTTTAAAAATACTCCTATGGAAAAATTTTAAAACATCTACAGAAGCCAAGAAAATAGTAAAATGGACTTGAATATACCCAGCGCCCACCTTCAATAAGTACATTTTCATATATACTCTTACCCTCTCTCCCACTAAGCCTGAGGACTTTTTGAAGCAAATCTCAAACATCACATCATTTTATCCACAAAAACATCAGTAAGCATCTCTTAAAAGATAAAGACTCTTTTTTTTCCTTTTAACACTACAAATATACCATGATCACAGTGAAACAAATGAACAGCATTTCCTGAAAATCATCTGTGAGCACTTATATTTTGAGGGCAATGTCACAGCTGGTCTGACCCACCTTTCCCGATGACTCTTTTCCTTCAGCAGTTGGATCCTCTTTCTGGTCATCCTTCTTCTATTTTAAAAATTCACCCCCTGTCTCCTTGTCCTCCCTAACCTTGGCACTTTCTTGTACACACATGTTGGACGTGAGTGCCCCCCTCACCACCCACCCCCGCCTCACCATGGGTGGGCATAACAGAAGACCATTCCATAGTCCAAAGCTGCCCTGCAGGGTATGTGTGTGTGGCTGGCAGTTGGTGGCTGGCTAAAATTACAGCCCAGGGTAAAGGAGAAGGTAGCAGGGACCACTGGAACATGCTAGAGTGGACACGCTACCAGAGCCCAAATATGCAGATTTTAAAGATTAATGAAAAAATTAGGTGGGGCCTCTTAGCCATTGGTCAGGCACTGGAGTCAGGAGGTGACCTGGAGTAGGAGGCTCTCTGGGGTCTTGGGAGCGAGGACCTGCTAGCCCTCCCTGACAGCAGCAGCATGGAGGCTGAGGGTCATTAACAACCATTAACAAGTACCCCTTGTACAAGCTTTTCAGTTCTGGAAGCTCCATGACATATGCTATGTGAGTCCCTCACACCCCTGGAACAGAGGGTGACATTGATATTCTGCGTGGTTAAGTGACATGCTCACAGTCTCACACATCCTTCAGGGGTGGAGCCACCTAGAACACTTCGTACCAATCCTGTGCTTGGTCTGTGCATACACCCGATGCTATCTACCCTGGGTTGCAGCCTGGGGGCTGATAATATCTGCAAAAACAACTGCTCAGGCATCGCACTTACCCTGTGCCAGGCACTTTCTATTATTAAATCATGTAATCCTCTAAAAACTCAGTGAGGTAGAAGGTATTATTATTCCTAAGTTACAGATGAGGACACCGAGAAGTTAGATAACATACCTGAGGTCACATTGCTAGTAAGGATTTAGATGGGAAAATAAACCTGAAGGGCAACACTATTCAAAAGCTGATGCTTTGATAAAAGGAAGAAAGTACAAGTTTCCTTTTTTTACAAAATTAAAAAAAAATACAGCAATTGAAAGTTTGAACAAATTTTCTGTTAAGCAGCCCGGGCCCTGGACTAGACGTTGGCCTGGTTCTTTGGACTTGTCCTCTCCATGCCACAAGGAGGGACTTTAACATCACAAAGAAGTGGAGCAGGTGAAGAAGGCATTGTGGAGCTGTGGTTCTGGGGGCGACTTTGGGAGGTTTCTTGCTGACAACATCACGCCTTCCAGCCTCAGGAGGATCCAAAATGAGTCACTCTCAAAAGATGATCCTGACAACACTTAGACTTGGGGAAATATTCAGAAAGTCTTAGTGGTTTATGCCCTTGTACAATTCTAAATTAACAGAAAAAGAAATGAGTGCTGTCCTTAATAGAGAGGCTACATGTGGGCACTAAGAGCCTGACACAAAGAAAATGAGCCCATCCAGGGATGCACAGCTATTGTCTGGTGGGTGTGCCAGATGCCACGTGGGCCAACAGCCCTCAGACACACACCTGCAGATCTCCTATCACCTTGCTCTTTCTACCTGGCTCCATTTCTCATCTTTGCTACCAGCACAGCCTAATAATGCCAGGCACTTGTATTGTGATGTGGTGTGAGTGGAAGAAAGTGCTGCTGACTGCAATAATAGCTAATTATTATAATTATTTTTTAAAGTTAAAACCTGGGAAAATTAAAGTTTTGG
>CM052444.1:9348620-9414511 GCA_028533085.1 Varecia variegata | reverse complement strand
CCAGAACAGTGCCTGGCACAGAGTAGGTGCTCATTAATGGTACTTATTATGACCTGTGCAAATACTATGTTCCAACACCAATTTTCCAATACCAACTGGGTGTCTTACAATTTGATTCACTCCTGAGGTAGTGCAGACCCCACACCTTAAGGGCAAAGTCCTTTGATTCTGATACTACTTACCTGAAGTTAGCATCAGATCCTACAAGTTAGAGAGCAAGGTCCCCATTAAGATTGACCTTACTTCAGATGTTAGCCAAAAGTGGTGTCCCCAAGATACTTACACTTCTGTTGGGTCTGGCTACAAATTTAGGGGTTCCCATGACCCCATTGAGATTTGATCATTTGCTAGAAGGACTCACAGAACTCACTGAAAGCACTATACTTACAATTAAGCTTTTATTATAAAGGTTACAACTCAGGACCAACCAAATGGAAGAGACACATAAAGGAAGGTCTGGGAAAAAGGCTCAGAGCTCCTTTGCCCTCTTGGGTGTGTCACCTTAGCAACACATCAATCTCTTTACCAATCAGGAAGCACCTCTGGTCTCTGGTCTTCAGAGTTTTTATCCAGGGTTTCATCACCTGGGTATGACTGATTAAATAATTGGCCAAGTGATTGAACTCAATCTCTAGCTCCCCTTTCCTCCTTGGAGGTCAGGTAGTGGGGCTGAAAGTCCCAACCTTCAAATCACATGCTTGGTGTTTCTGGTATGGTCAGTCTCTTCCTTGATAATATCTAAGGTCATACCACAAGCCACCTTAAGATATGGGCTCTGAATTCATTAGCATAAACTCAGGTATGATCAAAAGGGGCTCTTACGAAAACAAAAGATACACCTATCACTCAGAAAATTCCAAGGTTTCTGAAACTGTGTGCCAGGAACCAGGGGCAAAGACCAGTTATATTCTTTATTATGTCACACTCAACAAATATTCTAAGCACTTATCTTGAGTCAGGTATGATGCTAGGCATAGGGAATATAAGAAGAATAATTTATATTTTCAATGGTTTTCTTTAAACCATGAGCCTGGGAGATAGTGCCATATTCAGGCCATGAGTTGGGGTGACTACCTTTGCTTCACCGTCATAACTACCCATATAGAACCACATCTCAGGAGTTTTGAGAATCACAACCTTTTCAAGCTGTGGGGCACCTAAGAATTTACTAATACAACTCCACCCCTTTACAGATGAGGAAACCAAGAGTTAACTGCCCAAGGACTATACCCAGTCAGTGATACAGGTCATGGCTGCCAATCCAGAGCTATATCCACTTCACCATGAGCCACAGGATCAGAGGCATCAGCATCTGTGACAAAGGTGGGCAGTAGGTACTTACCATTCTTTGGATTAAGGATCAAGTCATCCTCTTCCACCCACTTATGATTATGCCTCTCAGAGTTGGCTTGGGAGACATGCGGGACATGCTAAGGAGAGCTGTTGGTCTGAGGCACAGATTACCATAGTGTACTCCCTTCTCCCCCGTCTTCCTAAGTCAATCAACTCAGCTCTCCCACCACCAACCTCCACCCCTGGAGGAAAGCTCCTAAAACTTTAACAAGTCCATTCTACTCAATATTTTTGGAGGCACCCACTATGTGTAAAGCATCCTACCAACCGCTGAGTATACAGAGCTGAATAAGACTTGGTCTTACATAATAACATGTACGTACATAACTTAAATGAAAAACAAGAGTGAGAAATACGGTAACAAAGGCATAATATGCTATCAGAAGATGAGGGAAAGAGAGATTAATTAAGGTGAGAGGTCCTACTGAAACTCTATTTTATAAAGTATTGACCCCTGCTGTTAGTCTCTAGGCCAATGAGGAAGGATGAAAAAGCTAAAATATGTTGAGTGTTGGCTATGTTATGCAAATGCACATTGTATTTTACTTTCCTTCAATCTCCCAAATGAGGTTTTCAAACAATTTTGCCAACCCAAGTGACACCCTGTGGAGCAGAGACAAGCTATCCCTGCAGAGTTTTGCCCAAATCACAAAATAGTGAATAAAATCGAATTTGTTGTTGTTCTAAGCCACTAAGTTTTGGGATAACTTGTTCAGCAGTATATTAACTAGAAAAAAATGAGAAAGATGAAATTAACAATATTTCTAAAATTATTTTACTTTATTAATGGTACAAAACCCCCTTGTACTCTTAATATTATAATTTATAATAACATTTTTAGTGAGAGCAATGAAGTTGGATATAACCTATTTAAAAAGATACTTGATTTAATATTTTACAATGTAGTAATTCAAAGCTGTGGTTCTAAGCCCAGTTTATTTCCCCACTAGATTTTCATGGCAGACATGGCCAAAAAGATACCTCACCTTATAAAGATCTATATATTAATACCATATAGGTCATACCCTGTGGTTAATGATACAGATCTATATTTCAAAGAGTCTTTGATAACTTTTAATGTTTTGGCTAGCTTTTTGTCAGATTCAATTATGTTGATTTTGCTTTTAGCTCATAACACGGCTGACGGAGAGCTCATGCCAAGAGTAGAATGTTGGCTCTGCCATTCTGTTGTTTGCTTCAGTCTGCTGTGTCTTTGCAGGAATCTCTCAATGCCACTAATTCATGTAGTGAGGAAGAATTTGGTTAAACCAGATTTAAAAAAGTACAATCAACTCTTGAACAACATGAGGGTTAGGGGTGCTGACCTCCCCTCAACCCAGCACAGTTGAAAATCTGAGTATAACTTTTGACTCCCCCAAACACTTAACTAATACCCTACTGTTGACCAGAAGTCTTACTGATAACGTCGATTGATACATGTTTTATATGTTACATATATTATGTACTATATTCTTATAACAAGGTAAGCCAGAGAAAAAATGTTATTAAGAAAATCATAAGGAAGAGAAAAAAATATTTACTATTCATTAAGTGGAAGTGGATAATCATAAAATTCTTCGTTGTCATCATCTTGACGTTGAGTAGGCTAAGGGGGAGGAGCAAGAGGAGGGGTTGGTCTTGCTGTCTCAGAGGTGGCAGAGGTGGAAGGAAATCCGTCTATAACTGGACCTGTGTAGTTCAGACTCATGTTGTTTGTTCAAGGATCAGCTGTAGTCACTAGTACGCCCACACTTTGCTTTATTGTGCTTTGCAGATAGTGTGTTTTTTACAAATTGAACGTTTGTGGCAACCCTGTGTAAAGCAAGTCTATCAGTGCCATTTTTTCCAATAGCATGTGCTCACTTCATGTCTCTGTATCACAGTTTAGTAATTCTTGCAATATTTCAAACTTTATTATCATTATTATATCTATTATGCCGATCTGTGATCAGTGATCTTTGATGTTACTACTTTAATTGTTTTGGGTCACCCCAAATGGCACCCATATAAGACAGCAAATGTAATCCATAAATGTTGTGTGTGTTCTGACTGCTGCACTGACCAGCTGTTCCCCTGTCTCTTACCCTCTTCTTGGGCCTTTCTACTGCCTGAGACACAACAGTATTGAAATTAGGCCAGTTAATAACTCTATAATGGCCTCCAAGTGTGCAAGTGAAAGGAAGAGTCATACACCTCTCACTTTAAAACAAAAGCTAGAAATGATAAGCTTAGTGAGGAAGGCATGGCAAAAGCCAAGACAGGCCAAAAGCTAGGCCTCTTGCACCAAAGAGTTAGCCAAGTTGTGAATGCAAAGGAAAGGTTCTTGAAAGAAATTAAAAGTACTACTCCAATGAACACATGAATAATAAGAAAGTAAAACAGTTTTATTGCTGATACGGAAAAAGTTTTAGTGGTCTGGATGGAAGATTAAACCAGCTACAACATTCCCTTAGGCCAAAGCCTAATCCAGAGCAAGGCCCTAACTCTCTTCAGTTTTATGAAGACTGAGAGAGGTGAGGAAGTTCCAGAAGAAAGTTTGAAGATGGTAGAGGTTGGTTTGTGAGGTTTAAGGAAAGAAACTGTCTCCATAACATAAAAGTGCAATGTGGAGCAGCAAGTGCTGACGTAGAAGCTGCAGCAAGTTATCCAGATGATCTAGCGAAGATCCTTGATAAAGGTGGCTACACTGAACAATAGATTTTCAATGTAGGTGAAACAGTCTTCCATTGGAAGAAGATGTCATCTAGGACTTTCATAGCTAGAGAGGAGAAGATAATGCCTGGCTTCAAAGCTTCAAAGGACAGGCTGACTCTCTTGTTAGGAGCTAATGCAGCTGGTGACTTTTAAAGTTGAAACTAATGCTCATATACTATTCTGAAAATCTTAGGGCCCTTAGTAACGATGCTAAATCTACTCTGCTTATGCTCCATCAACAGAAAAACGAAGTTTGGGTGACAGCACATCTGTTTACGGCATTATTTACTGAATATTTTAAGCCCAATGTTGAGACCTACTATTCAGAAAAAAAGACTCCTTTCAAAATATTACTGCTCATTGACAATGAACCTGGTCACCCAAGAACTCTGATGGAGGCGTACAAGGAGATTAATGTTTGTTTTCATGCCTGCTGACACAACATCCATTCTGCAGCCCATGGATCAAGGAGTAATTTTGGCTTTCAAGTCTTATTAGTTTAAGAAACACATTTTGTAAGGTGATACCTACCATGGATAGTGATTCTTCTCATGGATCTGGGCAAAGTAAATTGAAAACCTTCTGGAAAGGATTCACTGTTCTAGGTGTTATTAAGAATATGAGCTCTTAATACGTGGGAGGAGATCAAAATAGCAACATTAACAGGAGTTTGGGAGACGTTGACCCCAACCCTCATGGAGGATGCTGAGGGGCTCAAGACTTCAGTGATGGAAGTAACTGTGTTTGTGGTGGAAATAGCAAGAGAACTAGCATTAAAAGTGGAGCCTGAGATGAGACTGAATTGCTGCAATCCCATGTTAAATCTTGAATGGATGAGTAGTTGCTTCTTATGGATGAGCAAAGAAAGAGGTTTCTTGAGATGGAATCTACTCCTGGTGAAAATGCTATGAATATTGTTGACATGATAATGAAGGATTTAGAGTATTTCATAAACTTAGTTGATAAGACAGCAGCAGGGTTTGAAAGGATTGAGTCTAATTTTGAAAGATGTTCTACGTGGGTCAAATGCTATCTACCAGCATCACATGCTACAGAGAAATCTTTTGTGAAAGGAAGGGTCAATCAATGTGGCAAACTTCATTATTGTCTTATATTAAGAAATTGCCACAGCCACTCCAGTCTTCAGCAACCACCATGCTGATCAGTCAGCAGCCATCATCATCGAGGCAGGACCCTCCACCAGCAAAAAGAATACCACTTGCAGAAGGCTCAGATGATCGTCAGCAATGTTTAGCAACATGGCATTTTTAAGTTAAGGTATAACATATACATTGTTTTTTTAGACATAATGCTATTGCACACTTAATAGACTCTAGTATAGTGTAAACATAACTTTTATATGTACTGGGAAACAAAAAAATTCATGTGACTTGCTTTATTTTGATATGCGTTTTATTAGAGTGGTCTGGAACCAAACCTGCACTATGTTGGTGGTATACTGTTTTTGCAGTGATCTGCTTACACCCTCTTGGTTTTCCACCTCCAGTGCCTCCTCCTCACCATCTTCCACCCCAAACCTGGCAGACCAACCATATCCTCTGCTCTCTCACATGCACCTGGACACCAGCTTTTTCAAATCATTATAGCCTTTGTTCAGTGTCTCACAATGAATGGTTATGGAATAAATTGATAAATATGAATTTAAGTCAAGTATGCAAAAAACAGCAGCTCTTTCAAATGTATATACTTCTCGTGAATGATGGCAGAGAAAAGGAGTTCCATTTACTTGTGTGATAATCTTACATGAAATGGCGTCTAAAACTAACAGGACAAACATTCTTTTAAGTCACCTGAAACTGCAGGACTGGAGAGATGGTGAGGAAGTCTTTGTCATACCTAAGCAGTCTGTCCTAACTGTGTCATATTTGTCACTTGTGACTTACTGTGGAAGTATAATAAAGATCATCTAGTGACGATCATCCAATAATTAGCCTTGATCACCTTTTCTTTAAACATATGATCTTTAGAATCGTGTTATTTTTTAAAGCATGGTTTCTATTATCCCCAAGAGCGAGACTTTTTACATGGTTCACAACTTTAGTTTTGAGACAGGCATTCATGGCAAAATCTAATTTTGTTAACCAAAAAAAATTTTTTTTTGTAGCCAATCCTTTAAAGAACTCATCTCTGTAAAGTAGGAGTATTTATATTCCCATTTTCCTTTAGGGATGAAGAAGGAAAATGGAGTAGGCAAATGCATTCAGCTTGCCAGTTATTAATGCTGTGGATTATTAATACATTCTCAGTGGACCATCAGGGGTGTGTTTTTCATTCTGGGCCAGCCCTGACCAGTGCACCGGGGGAATAAAAACTCATTTTAAAATTAGCCCAAGCAAAAATAAATAATGAGGAAAGAAAATGCTTTGTAAAAAATGAATAATATGATGTAGGTGAAAGCCAGATAATATGATTTTGCTCAATCGCCACTTCAGACTGTCTTCTGCCTGCTTTTCCTCCTGTTTGCATGCATAATTGAATGTTGACAACATAGTGAAAGTCAACATTTATGGGAAAATATTCTACCCAGATGATCAAGATTTGCTAAACTTGTGCTTTACAAAATTTACTTGTCCTTCAAAGGCCACCCCTTCCTTCAGGAAATTTCTCCCTTTTTCTGAGACCATGCATCCTGAGATTTTAGGTCTGATTTGCCTTTCTTGGGTAGCTAATGGACCCTCTATGAGTGGAGCCAGACTCTGTACCTCAGGGTGTCCTGGGTGCCCTACCAGCATTTCTTTACGAAATTTCCTTGGACTTTCACAATTCCAAGGAGATGACATTTCTTAATGCTCACATTTACTTGTTATTAATATTTTCCCCTTCTTTTCTCTTTTTTCATCTTTTGGGAAACATTCTGAAGATGTAGCCTCCTTCTTTTTTCAAATATGTAGTGACCTAGACATCTCAGTTCCTTGGCAATCTCAGTTTGTGAATTTCTTCATCCCCTTCTTATCTTGCTTTTCACAGAAGTGATAGCATCAAATTTAACTCGAGAGGAAAGGGTATAATTCATTTGATACACTTTCAAAAAAATGATAAGGCTGTATGTATGTGATGACAATGCACCAATTGCGATGACTGACTTGACTATAAGGTTTCCAATACAGATAGAGGAAAACTAATAGTTTGATGGTAAATTCACTTTCCTATCTAGGTGTAAGAGTGTCCAATAGCGCCAGCTTAAACTTAGTGGAGTAAATATCTGGGAAACCTTTTCTTCTCCTGCCTTGATGAACAGTAGCATGTATCAGAGCATCCGCAAATTGTGAAATAATCCCTTGAGGGTGTCCTGCTGGGATTCTAGCAGCCATCTCCAGGAGCCAGTCTACTTCCATGGACTGCTTGCTCCAGGGAGAGTTGCTCTGACCTTCCAGAGTTGCTTGCCATGCTTCTATGGGCAAGCCATTGACACGAGGGATGGAAGGCAACTGGTTTTCTTATCCACCACTGGAAATTACAATATTTTCATAGACTCTCCTTAGGAAATGAGGGAAGTGTCTTCTTTTATTCCTTTTGTTATAATGTTAATTACTTGTGCCTTGAACTTCCTAGTAAGTGAATTTGTCTTCTGCAACTGCCCACACAGGTGGATTACTCAGCAGATTTCACTATAAAAAATCGCTTTTTTCTTCCCTTTCATATTTTCCATTTTTCAATCTAGACTTACAAATGTAGTCATCGGAAAAAAAAAACTAGCCTTTGGGGCTAATGTATTATTTTTTCGTTTAAAAAAAAAATGGAACCTATATTGGCCTGACTTCCTTTTGTCTGAATAAAAGCTTAAGCACAGTATAAAAGGGTTGCATGTGCTGAAATGTTGCCCAAGGATATGTGTTATTATTCCTTCCCCCTTGACCAGCAGGGTCTCGGTTCTCTTTCCCTTTCAGCCTTTTGTTTGAACAGATGGGATTGGGGAAGCTGGGGGAAGAAAGCCATTCTGTTCTCATTAACTCTCCCCATACACAAATACAACCTGGGCTTCAGGGACTCGGAAACAGGACAGCTCCCACTCCATTGCCATTGAGACCTGACATACCCAGGTACAAAGAAAGCCAGGCTGCAGACTCACCTGCCTATATAATGAGACCACTAAGCAGTGAAATTGCATTTATATAGGTTTTTAGAAACACATTTACAAAAATATGTGCCTATATAATATGCAACACAAACAAATATGTATATAGAATAAATCAATCTGTTACATATACTATATTTAACATATTTTATTTTCAGAAATTCCTTCATCATGTATAGTGATTAAGTGCAAATAATATATTTGTGATGAAAGATAAAGGTGTTCTGGGAACTATATGATTCTTTGTACATTTATTATATCTTTTCTCTATATAATAGAGTTAAAGTATATGGAGAGTGGTTGAGTTCCTATTATTTCATGCTCTTTTGTTCAGTTGTGCTGTAAAAAATATTATTAAGGTTTCCAGTTTGGATGGTCTCCTTGTTTGTTAAAGCATTCCTGACCAAGAAAAAAAATGTCACAAAAAATTTTAAACTATAGACCAATATTGAAAGCTCTCTCTTTATGGTCCTTCTAAAAGTATAAGACGTTTTGAATATTTTGGGAGAAAGGGAAAGGTTTTGCAGAACTAGATGAGAGTGCTTCCCTCCTGATGGACTAATTCCGGGAAGTGCTATCTTTTGTCCTGGATGTGGATTAGAAAGTGGTCTGCCCTATTTGTTAGATCGTATTTGCTTTTAAATCTCTGTCCATCCTCATTACTGTGATGAGGGTACTGAGGCAAAGATGAAGAGAGCCTGAAAAGATGTCTTCTCATGGCCAGATGCACCTGAGCTTTTGACAATATGAGCCCCCGGTCTCAGGAGGGCAAGGAAAAAAGAAAACTGTGTCCAGGAGCAGATGCATTTATATTTCATACACAGCCATACATTCAGAATGCAGTCCCAGAGGAGCCGTATGCTCCTCTTCTTCTTCCAGGACTTCTAGAAGTATGGAACATGCAGACTAAAAATGAAATGGAGCTGTCTGGCAGCATCTCTCTTGGTGAGATCTCCAAATGGGGGCGGAGAGGAGAGAGGGGGATTATTTATGTCAAAAGACAAAGCATTTCTAAAGGATAAACAATCCTTTGTAGTTTTATCCAATATTTCTTGGAGTTTGTTGTAAGCACAAATTAGCTCATTTTATTTACATCTCAAGAAACTGAAGCACAAAATGCCCCAAGTCTGAGTTTATGATCAAAAAGAGAAACTGAGTAAATTTTTTACTTTTTATTAGCAACTGTTAACTCATGAGCACAGGATGCCAAAGAACCAGTTGAAAAATAAAATACTTAGTCAACTATCCAGATTACATAAAAATCTGCTGATATTTAACGTGGAGTTATTCAGTTTTTACCCAAATTGTTTCCTGCTGTATGGAAAAAGACATAGAACTGGACTTTAACTAGAAAAGCTTGGGATATCTCTCAGCAATTTTACCTGCACAATCGGTTCAGATTGACGAAGCTGAGGCCAGGGGAGAATGACTATAAATTGGACAAACAACTGCAAGGAAGAAAGGCAAGTGATGAAAGGCAGCCAGTCCCAAGGGGAGCTGTCCAGCAGGGTGCAGCAGGGTCAGGACTGGTTTAGTCCTGTTTAATATTTTCATTACCAATCCGAAGGGGGAGGGGAGACGGCACAAAGATGAACCCGCAGATGGCTACTCATTACAGAGGATTTGCAGACCCCAGGAAGAGCCGGGGCAAGATCCTGAGGTTAGTTTGGAAAGTGGTCAGAAAAGAACAAAGAAGATAAGGCTGGGAAGCTGTGAAATGGTGATTCAGAGGGAAATAACTCCAGTGCAAGGGGTGAAAGGCATCTCACGCTGCAGGAATTCTGAAAGCACCCGGCAGCGGTCACTGATGCAAGCAGGTTTCACCTCTGCTTGTTGGGGAACATGCACACTGTTTTAGGTGTTCGGACTGGCAAGGTAAAGGTCTTTACTACCTGACATTTATGAGAGTGTCCTTATATTGCTGAATTTAGTTCTAAGAAGACAAAGGGAATTTAACTTAGAATCTCTGACTTCATAATTGCAGGTGCTCCTGCTGAGGGGTGATTTAAGGCATATGAAGACTGAAAGAAAAGACCAGTAGGCAACCAGGGTCTGTGCCACAGGGACCTATAGAAGGCTATCCTTTGATATGCACAGGCAGCCCCTGTCCTCGGAGGCTGTCACTCTATGCTGTTGGAGGCCAATATACACAGCTAGCAGAGCTCGACTCACCAGCCTCCCCTCCTTAGGACTGACATTTCCCAAAGGCTCACCTCCTCTGCCTCATTGTCTGAAATGCTGCCCCTGAAAATTCTGCAAGTATTTCCTCTGTCTTCCTTATTTGTTCAACAAAGAGAAGTCATCACCAACTGATTAGATCTCCTCCATGCTCAGAATCCTCTGTGGCTCCCCACTGCCTGTAGGAAATTAGGAAATCCTAAACACTCATCAGCTTAGGATTCTGGTTGTCTCCCAAAGAGCATAAAGGTTACTGCATCGTCCCTGGAATTGGGCTGATTGGCTTCCAATTGCATTACTCACCAAATGCCCGGCACTTTAGGCACTTTCTTCAACTGCCAAATGGGGATGATGACAATAATCTCTGCCTTCTAGTGCTGCTCTAAGGGTCAAGCAAGGCGACTATATGTTGAGAGTTTGTGCAGTGTCTGGCACACTGCAAGCTCACTGGATGTCAGCCACAGCTTCTCATTCAACAATTATTCACAATCTAGCCCTAATAGCACTTGATGGAAGTGATCTACCTTGTTTTATTTGTGTCATGTGTTTTATCTTCCAAGAAAAAATATTTAATCTATCATATGAAAGTAATATTTTCCTGCAGAAAGCTCCATGACCTGCTTCATGTTCAAACAAGTGCTGATGTTTGTAATGGACGCTTGTAACTCTGCTTGCCTCATAGCTTGTCATGTAGCATCCTTGTCATGTAACACCCTTTACCCTCTGGTCTCAGCCCAACTTTCCAGCCTCATCTTCCACCCCTCCTCTTTCCTGGGGCCCTCACAGCATGTCTGCAGGAGTATCTGATCACGTGCCATCCTCTAATCCACCATGGACATGATTACTCGTGCTCATACATCTTAGATTTCCGTGCCTCTGTGTGTATTCAGTTACACATAGTACTAAATCCCAGTTAATCTCTTTAACAATCAAGATGGCACTTCTTCTGTGAAGCCTTGCAGAACCACGCCCCTCCACTCCTGCTCTGGGAAAACTAGGCTGTTCTCCTGAGTTCCCACCTTGGACTCCTGTACATCTGTCTCTGCATCCACTGCACGTCTGTCTCTGTCTCTATTCTGACAGCTCCGGGGTCAGAACTGTGTCTTACTCGACCTGCATCTCAAGTTCCTGGCACAGAAGTCCTTAATAAATGTTTGCCAAGTGTTTTTGTTAAACTTGCTAAATTCACGAATGGAAGTTGTTCTTGCTAGGGAAAGCACAGAAACCCCAGAAAATCCAAAGATCACCTAGGAAAGGAGCAGGTCTGAGGTCTGGATGGAGACGACAAGAGCCTGGTCCATGTATTAGGACCCCTGCTGGAGAGAGAAAGTGAGCGCAAGTAGCTTCGAAATCAAGCGTGGAACTGGGAGCCGGTTGCCTGCTGAATCCGGGGTCTAGGTTAGCCACAGAGAGGTGTTGGAAGTGAGGCTCCAAAACGCAATTCCACAATTGGAGCTGCCTCCCTCCTCCGGAGCGGCAGCAGCACGTCTGTCCTGGGACAGGCACACAGACTGTGTAATCAGGCTCAGCTGGCAATCAGGAAGCTGCCAAACAGACGCGAGACTAAATTATCTCCCTGTCCCAGACAAAGTGGCCTTCTAGATGAGGGTTAAAACCAGTGATGGTAGAAAAAACAAAAGCAGGGAAGTGGCAGCTGCTACCAAACACCTGGCCAGTGGCCGGCTCCCAGTCCGTCCTTATTCACTCGCGGACCCTCCAGAGCCAGGGCTGCTTAACAAGGAACGGCTATTTCAGACCTGTGGTATTTGGTGCCAAAGTGATCATTAGAGAAGGAAAACAATTTATGCCCACAGTGACAACGAAAGGGGGCAGAACCAATTTCCTGTCAACAGCTCTAACACTTGCCAATGGCTGGCCGAGTAAACTTGGGGCGGGGTGGGGGGTGGGGGAACAATGTGCCTCGGTTTCCCCCTTTGTTAATTGGGGAGGATGTGCCCTCACATTCAAGATGCAGATGGTGAGACTTTTTTGTGATCTTTTTGATTCTGTTTTTATGATTTGGGGGGCAAGAAGGGCAAGTTCTGCACTTGTGGGCAGAACTGTATGAGTTCATAAGCTGCGGTGGAGAAAGGAAAGAGAACCCAGGTAATCAAATGATCACCTAAGCAAGGGGCAGCTGTTGCCTCGGGAGAGACATGCGCCCGGTCTATTCAGTAGATACTTACTAACAGCTCCATGGGCCAGGCATGGTGCTAGGCACTGGGCATGCAGTGCTGAGCAAAACCGCCTGCAGCTTGTCCCTGCCTTCATGGGGCTCACAGACGGTGGGGCACATAGATATCAACTAAATCTCCCTACAAGGAAATGCAAAATCGCAACTCTGCGTGCTGTGAAGAAACAGTAGAGTGGCTACCTGGGGCTTGAACCCGTCGGGGAAGGCCACTACAAAAGTGTCAACTGCACTGAGAACTGAGGATAAGTTGTGTTAACTGCACAAAGAAGGGAAGGATGAACCGCTGCAAGAGCGTGGGCAGCTGCAGGCGTGCCAGCCCTGCCCACACACGGCATCCATTACTGTCTGCTGAGACGCATTTTATGCTATTCTGTACTATTATGATATTTATAGCAAGGCTGCCTTCCACTATGGGGTGGTGATGAGGCGGGACTTTTCCTGAGCTAGATGGTAAACTTCCCTTCAGCAGGGCGCTGGAGACAGGTGCTGTGCCTCACTCAGTTTCACTGGCCAGAGGGAACAAGGTCAGGATGTCCTGAGTAGCAAGGCTTGCTCCGAGGAAGGGATTGTAGACAGGACCTGTGACATGGCATTGTCTGTATTACTCAACCATTGCCATCAGAATGCCAAGAAACAAGTCATCCCGGCACCCAGGAGCACCACAACCAGCCTTTCCGCCCATGCTCATGGTCTGCAGGTTTTCTGCAATTCAGCCGATCTAGGATGGGCTGCCTGGGAGGCTCTGCTTCAGGTTATGGGTTGATTAGGTGGGTCTCCTGGCTTCAGGTTAGGTTTAGGTCTGGTCCACATGTCATTCTAGGGTCCAGGCTGAAGGAAAAGTGCTACCGAAGGCTAGTTCTTCTCATGGTAGAACACTGGATGCAAAAGCCCAGCCACACAGCACATTTAAGGTCTCTCTGTCCATATCATATGCATTAACACTCTATTGGGTAAAGAAAGTCGCATGGCAAAGCTCAACATCAATGGGACAAGGATATATATTCCATCCACACTGGGAAAGGATAGGGAATGAATATTCACTGAACAATAATCCAAATTATCACTCCATCCTGAGACCGCCATGTGGTTACCTTAGGATCAGAAATCAGTACTCTGGAAAGTTGCTATTTATACTGTCTGTTATAATTTCATTTTTGTTCTCCCTTAGTGTTTAGTTAAATTCTTTTTGAAAATGTCAGGTTGTCTCAGCTGTGCTATGAAGAACCCAGGGAATCGATTTTGTCCACCATGTAGCCTGAGTTTTAAATGGAAACCGACAGACCCTAGCGTTAGAATCTCGAGTGGGAGGTGAGACGCAGGGGAGTGGTTTCTAAGAGTTCTTGTGCAGTGGCCCCTCCTCCTTGGAGGGATTCTCCTTCCCACATTCTTCCCTGCTCACTCCTTGGAGGACTCTGGGGTTTGATTTCATAAAAAAACAGTTTCCTTGCAGTGTGCATGTTGTGGCAGATTATTGCATAAATACCTGTGACGTGCTATCTGTGCTAGTCGGGATGTTTCCAGTTGCCTTGCCATCAGCAGTCGCCTGGCCATCACTGGAGCAGGGCAGCCTAAAACTTCCCTGTGGGCCCCTTACCATTTCCTGGGCACTTCTGTGGAAGCCGACAGCTCCAGGAACCCAGTTTGCAAACCACAGCAAATTACTGGCCTAGATGACCTCGAAGGTCTTTCCTGTTCCAAGGCCCAGGGGTCACCTCATCTGCTAGTGTCCCCTAAGACTGGGTGGAAGATTGGAACTAAACCCTTCCCAACAGTAGGACACCTGGCTGTAGAAGACTTGGGTCCCTTCCCTGTGCTCTTTTACATACAAATTCTGGTTTTCAGGGATGAAGAATATATGTTAAAATCCTGAGCATGGTGTACTACTTACAAATCTTTGGTTGCAAAGGACAGAAAAACCTTTAACCAGGTTAAGCAAAAAAGGGAGAATTTCTTGGCTCACACATTCAACCTCAGGAAGGACAGCCAGAACTGATCTGAAGCAACCGTAACTAAAGATTCAAAACTTCTTCTTTTCCTTCTCTTAACTCTGCTTCCCTTAGGTGTTCATTCTATTATCTCCTCCTGCTGTGTCTTGAGTCAGCTGTGGACTGTCATTCTTCAGGCTTAGTGACCAGAGAGGGGGAAACATCCTTTGACGTATCATATCTGCTTGGGAGGACTCTGCTTGGACCATCCCGGGCTGTGTGTCCATCCTTGGACCTATCCCTATGGACAGGGGTGGGGCATGCTCTGCGGGGGGCAGAGTCTGCAGGAGCAGCATGGCTGGGGTAGAAGGATATTATGTATGACAAGGAGGGTGGGGGAACGTAAGGGGAAAGAAACACAGCAGATATCCATTACACCGAGACTCCAAGCTTCCCTCGGTCTGGGTCCAGAGTCCATTCACAGCATTATTGCTCATTACGGCTGTGCACAGCCTTCACTCCAGCCAGACTGTGCCTTGCTTTTTGCTTTTGTTTCCCTTGCCTGGCATGTTCTTTTCTTCCTTCTCTGCCAGTCTCAATTCTGTCCCTGTTTAATATTGGCTGTGTTTAATAATCAACTCATAAAGTTCTCGACAAATTAACAGCTGTAATTTTGCCTTTTCTAGAATTTCATTTATGTAGAATCACATAGCATGTGGTCTTTCGTATCTGTCTTCTTTCACTAAGCATAATGCTTTGAGATTCACTCATGTAGTTACATACATCAGCAGTTTATTCCCTTTTATTGGTGAATAGTCCATTATATGGATATACCGTGAAGTTTTATCTTTTCATAATTTGGTTTGTTTCTAGTTTTTGGCTATTATGCATAAAGCTGCCATGAACATTTGTTTACAGGTCTTTGGATATGAATTTTGTCTTGTCTTGGATAAACACCTAGGGGATTGTTGAATTGTATGGTAAGTGTATGTTTAACACTAAAAGAAACAACCAATATGTTTTCCAAAGTGGGTGTATTATTTTTGTCATACTCCTACCAGAAGTGTCTGAACGTTCCAGTTGCTTCACATCTTCCTTAACACTTAGTATGGTCAGTCTTTTTAATTGTAGCTATTCCAGTGAGTAAAGCAGTGATATCTTGCTCTGATTTTAATACGCATTTCTCCAGTGACTAGTGATGTTAAGCATTGTTTCACATGTTTATTTGCCATTCATAAGTCTTCTTTGGTAAAGTGTCTATTCATATCTTTTGCTCAATTATTAATTGGATTGTTTGTCTTATTGTAAAAGTTATTTATATATTCTGGATGCAAGTGATTTATTGGTTGTGTGCTTTGCCAATTTTTCCATGCAGCTTATGACTTTCATTTTCTTAATGGCATCCTTTAAAAATCAAATTTAATTATAATGAAGTCCAATTTATCAAATTTTTTCTTTTGCGGTTTTTTCTTTTTGTGTTTTTTATCTAAGGAGATTTTACCCAATTAATAGTCACATATATTTTATCCCACATAACCAAAAGTATTAATTTTTTTAGTGCTTCCATTTAGGTCCATAAGGCATTTTTATTTAATTTTTCTGTATGGTGTGAAGTGAGGTTTGAGTATAATTTTTTTTTCATATGAACATCCATTTTTCTAACACTATTTTTTGAAAGCCCTATCCTTTCCCCATTAAATTATCTTGGCAACATTGTTGAAAATCAATTGATCACATTTGTGTGAGTCTACTTCTCAGCTCTCTATTTTGTTACATTGTGTTTAGGCTTATGGCAATATAACATTATTTTCATTAATGCAGCTTTATAGTAAGCCTTTCTTTTCTTTTTATTTATTTATTTTTTTTTGAGACACCGTCTTGCTCTGTTGCCCAGGCTGGAATACAGTGGTGTGATCATAGCTCACTCGCTATAACCTCAAACTCCTGAACCCAAGCAATCTTCCCACCTCAGCCTGTTGAGTATCTAGGACTATAGGTGTGCACCACCATGCCTGGCTAAAATTTTTAATTATTATTATTTTTTGCAGAGATTGGATCTCACTGTTTTGCCCAGGCTGGTTACAAAATTCTGGCCTCAAGTGATGGTCCTGCCTCAGCCTCCCAAAGTGCTGGGATTACAGGCATGAGTCATTACACTCAAACCTTATAGTAAGTCTTGAAATCAAGCAGTGTAAGTCGTCAAGCTTTCTTCTTTTTCAAAATTATTTTGAGTAGTCATGGTCCCTTGTATTGCCATATAAATTTTAAAGTCAGCTTTCCAATTTCTATAAAAATGACTCCTGAGATTTTCATTAGGATTGAATACAATCAATATTTCAGTTTGGGGAGCATTAAAATCTTAACAATATTGAATTTTCCAATCCATAAGCATGGTGTATTGTTTCATTTATTTAGGTATTCCTTCATTCCTCTTAGCAATATTTGGTAGTTTTTAGTGTGAAGGTCTTGTATATCTGTTGTTAAATTTATTCCTGTAAATGTTTCTATGGTAGGTGGTATTTTTAAAGTACTTTTCAATTTTCCATTACCATTATATAGAAATAAAACTGATTTTTACATATTGACATTATATCTTATAAACTTGCTAAATTCCTGAATAGTTCTAGAGGGTCTTATTGTAAATTCCTTAGAATTTTCTATAAAGGCAATCATGTCATCTACAAATGGGGACAATTTTATTTTTTCATTTCTAATCTGTACATGTTATATTTCTTTTTCTTGCCTTATTGCACTGGCTAGGCCTCCAGTACAGTGTTCAATAAAAGTGGTGAGAGCTGACATTCCTGCTTAATTTTAGGAGGAAAAATGTATTCAGTGTTTCACTATGAAGTATGAAGTTATTTAAAGGTTTTTTTTTTTTTAATTGCTCTTTTTCAAGTTTAGGAAATTCCTTTCTGTTTCTCATTTGCTGATAGTTTTTTTTTTAAATCATGAATGGATGTTGAGTTTTGTTAAGTGCTTTTTGTTGATATGTTCCTCAACTTATGATGGGGTTATACCCCAACAAACCCATCATAAGATGAAAATATTATCAGTCAAAAAATGCATTTAATATATCTAACCTACTGAACATCATAGCTTAGCCTAGCCTACCTTAAACATGCTCAGAACACTTACACTAACCTATAGTTGGGCAAAATCTAACACAAAGCCTATATTATTTTTAAAAAGTGTTGATTATCTCATGTAATTTATTTAATGCTGCACTGAAAGTGAAAATCAGGATGGTTGTATGGGTACTCAAGGTATGGTTTCTACTGAATGTATGTTGCTGTCACACCTTTGTTAAGTAGAAAAATCATAAGTCAAACTGCCATTACTTGGGAACCATCTGTATTTTATTTTTCATGTCTAAAAATTCCATTTGGGTTCGTCACTGGGGGCATATCCTTGTTGCTTAGACACTTGGATAATTTGGTTAGTCCTTCTCAGTATGTAATAAGGCCAAGAATTTCTTGGAAATAACCCATCAAAGAATAGAGAATTTGAAATATATACACATGGATATCTAGCTTATTAGTTGTGTCACATCAGTAAAGTCACTTAACTTTTCTGAGTTTAAGGAGTCTCATCTATAAAATTGGAGTGCAGGATAATATTAACTGAATCTGTAGAAATTTTTTGGAGCAGCAAACAGGTGGAGTAGGTATTTGGGGCCATGGTATCCCTCCCCCAAGCTCTGCAACCTCACCGCTTTGGAAGCTGGCTTTAGTTATGAGTCAGAGGGAGGGTTAGCAGTTCCTTTGCCCTCAAAAGGAGTGGCAAAGGAATGTTTCTGGATGCTACAAACCCAGACCAGATGCTGCAAGATACAGGGGCTATTCCTGGAGCCACTAGAGGATGGTGATTTAGAGGATATCTTTCCTGCCCATGAGAGCCCACGGGCCTCAGGGTGCCACTGCAGAAGGAACCACCCCATGCTTCATGTCGTTCATGTGTCCATGCACTTTACAGCACTTGAGAACTCTGACCACAGGACAAAATGTGACAGAAGCTTGAGCACCTCGGCTCCATCAGGCTAGTCATGTGCTGAGGATGATAATTAGGGTCTTTCAGAGAATGGGTGGCTGCTACCACAAGGATCCAGCAAATAGGATGGGCAGAGAGAGGAATCAACGATATTAAAGCATAACTCAAGAAACATAAAAGAGCCAGGCATGCTGCAAATACTTGTCCTGGAATAGTTAATGAGAAAGTGTTCTTCCCAATCTAAGCTTATGCCATAGGTCACGAGGCAAGGAGACAGGACTATAAAGAGAGCTGGGCCTAGAGACACGAGCCAAAACCAGTGCTCAGGTGCCAGCAGGGAATGACATGTGTCACATATTCTTCAGGCTCTGTGAACAGGGCTAAGTAAGATAACTGCTACTGAAGTCATGAGGACCAAAACCCTGGGTAAAGTCCACAGAGAGAGAATCTCGGTGAGCACATCCTGAGCTCTGCTACAGTCTAGCTCAGGATTTTTCAACCATAGCTCTACTGACATTTCTGTACTAGACAATTCTTTGTTGCGGGAAGTTGTCTTGTGCAATATTGAACATTGAGTACATCACTGGCCTCTGTTCGCTAGGGGCCAATAACACCCCAACCTCCTCCCTCCTGAATTGTGACCATTAAAAATGTTTCCAGACATTGCCAAATGTCTTCTGGGAAGCAAAATCACCCCTGATTGAGAACCACTGATCTAGCCTTCTGGTCCTGAGCCTCTGAAGAAGTAAAAGCACTTGCAGTAACATTTCCTGAGACTACGGCTAGGTGTGAAATACACAGACCTCTGCTAAAAATCCAACACTTACGTTGATTTATTTGTATCTGTGAAGCCAAAAGGCATTATTAATATTTGTCTAAAATATTTTCCCCAAGCACTTAAGAGAGGCACACAGCGTAGTGGTTAATTACACATACTCTGGAGCCAGAATCCCAGCTGCTCCGACTGCAGCTTCACTGCTTATCATTGTGTGACACTGGGCAAAAGAATTCCACCTCTTTTCACCTCGGTTTATTTATCTGCAAACTGTCAATAATGACAGTGACCACCTCACAAGGTATCTGTGAGGATAGACATTCACCGTTGCATGTAAAGTGTGTGTCACAGCACTAGGGACACAGTGAGCCCTACACGTGATCTGTTCTGGCACTGCTCAGCTGGGGGATGTGACGGTGTTTTCAGTGTTCATAACATTAACAACACTAAGGTTTCTTGTTCAATTTTATTTTTTAGAAGTATCTAAAATACTAACTTAAATATCTTGCCACTTAGAACTGCTGAGAGCCTCCAGTTAAATATCTTAGTCCACGTGGTCCTTAATGGGGTCAGATGGCCCAGCTCCTGACTTGGGCACTCGGATTGCCACGCAGCTGCCATGGTGGTTTTGACGCTTGCAGAGCTTTCAATTACCTTTATTCTTAGCCATCATGTTGTCTAGTCTGGGCTTATAATATACTATTGTACAAAGACCAGAAATACAAGGAACATTGGTGCTGAAACACAAGTTAAGGGGAAGCATACAAATATTATTAATTCTGCAAATTCATCTGGAGGTGATCTTCATAACCTCCTTACTTTAATTTATCTGACCCAAATCCCAATTTACACATCCAATGTCTCCAAAATATCTAAAATCAGAGTCCAAAACATACTATCATAATTATAAAATATTTGGCTTTTCATTTATGAGGAATGACATTACTCACACTGATGCTCTGTTAGCTGTCCCAAAATGCTGACAAATGGCCTGATGCCTGCACAAGTGGACACTGTGATTACATCCCCTCATTCCTCTGACTTTTTTTTTTTTTTTTGAGACAGAGTCTCCCTCTGTTGCCCAGGCTAGAGTGCCGTGGCATCAGCCTAGCTCACAGCAACCTCAAACTCCTGGGCTCAAGCAATCCTTCTGCCTCAGCCTCCTGAGTAGCTGGGACTACAGGCATGTGCCACCATGCCCGGCTAATTTTTTTTTAAATATATTTTTAAATGTCCATATAATTTCTTTCTATTTTTAGTAGAGATGGAGTCTCGCTCTTACTCAAGTTGGTCTCGAACTCCTGAGCTCAAAGGATCCTCCCACCTCGGCCTCCCAGAGTGCTAGGATTACAGGTGTTAGCCACTGCGCCCGGCCTCCTCTGACTTTTGACCATGCTCTGAGTGCCATTTGGGTATCCACCCCTTTCTGGCAGCCCAGGGCTTTCAGGGAGCTGATGCCATCAGATTCTGAGTGATTCAGTATACGTGCATTACCTGGACTCAGAGGTGGGCACACCACTCAATTTTAGTTTATGAGACTGGAGAATACAGGTGCTGCTGGTTTCTAGGGGAAAAAAATCTCCACGCTTTCTGGAAGTAGAAGAAAAAGTATGGAGCCCAGGAGTTGTTTGCAGTCATCATTCAACAACCAGGCACGGTCTGGTTGATAAGAGTTTAAAACAAGAGAAGGCAGAGAAGAGAGATGAAAACAGAAAAAATCCTGATGTCATTGTTAAGCAGATGAATCATACTGACCCTACAGTCCTCCCTCTCTCTAGTTATACAAGCTAAGCTAGCTTGCATTGGATTTAGTTACTTGCATCCTAATATAATTTCACTGATATACCATTAGCTTTTATAATTATTTAGAAATAAACAATAAAACTATAAAAACTAGACTATTTAAGTACAACCTCCAAGAATGACAGCTCATAAAAGCAGTTTTTGCCTATTTTTGCTTATATAATCCATAGCCAAATGCTATACACTGTTTATGCACCCCTCAAATTCATAGGTTAAAATCTTAACCCTCAGTGTGATGGTATTTGGAGGTGGGACCTTTAGATTAGATCATGAGGGTGTAGCCCCCATAAATGGGATTACTGCCCTTATCAAAGAAACCCCAGAGTGGTTCCTCAGCCCTTCTACCATGTGAGGATACAGCAAGAAGACAGCCATCTATGAACCAGGATGCAGGCTCTCACCAGATACCAAATCTGCCAGCATCTTGATCTTGGACTTTCCAACCTCCAGAACTGTGAGAAATAAACTTTTGTTGTTGATAAGCTACCCTGTCTATGGTATTCTGTTAAAGTAGTCCAAATTGACTAGGACAATACATTTCAATTCCCTAAGACTTCTGCTTCCAGCCAAAAGGTAGTAACAGTGACCAATTTACCCTCCCATCTAAAACAACAAAATAATTAAAAATAAAATAAAAACATTTGAAAAACCAGTTCTCACATTAGGCAATGAAAGAGTATGATCCCTGAGCTATGGGAAACAAATGATTTAAACCCTGTGATTGCCTCAGCATCCTGCCTAGAGAGAGCTTTTAGGCAGTGGCAGAGGAAGGGTAACCAAGGCAGAGTCTCTATGTTGAAAAGATGGAGCTCAGGATCCAGGAGACCAGGGAGACTAAAGTTCACAGGCTAGCACATCAAAGAAGAGAACTGCACAGAGAGAGAACCTTAAAGATTGGCAGAGGGTTGCCCTCAGATACTGAGCAGAGTACTGATCAATGTGTGTATTTTAAGGAAATTACACAAGACTGGGGAAACGAATAATCTAAAGGATTATACTAGAGGGAAGAGTGCTCACACAGAGCCAGTAATGGTGCCTGCTTCCACCAACCAGACTGAAAAAGCTCATAATTCACAGAACGTTGAGTAGACTTTCAGAAGTGTCTTGCTTCAATAGTGGAGAATAATTAGTCTTAGGCTAGATGCTGCTCTAGTCCTGCCAAAGAAAATCTTAAAATTAAGACTTGAATGGATCAAAGCATTTCCAAATAACTTAATTGCATCTCAGAACAAAGGTCAAAAAGATTTACAAAAAATGAATAATACAGCATCCAATGAAGTAAAATTTACAAGGTCTGGCATCCAATCAAATACTATTAGGCATTCAAAGAAACAGAAAAACATGACTCATAATAATGACAATTATAATAATTGAAACTAACTTAGAACTGCCACAGATGTTAGAATTAGCAGACAAGGACATTAAAACAGTTATTATAATAGTACTCCATATGTTCAAAAATATAATTGAAGACAAGATACAAAAAAGACCCAAATCAGACTTTTAGAGATGAAAATCATAATGTCCAAGATGAAAAATACACTACCTGGTATTAACAAAAGATTATATGTTGAAGAAGAAAAGATTAGTGAACTTGAAGACACAGCAATAGAAAATGTCTCAAATGCAACAATGTGAGAACAAGAGAATTTTAGAAAATGAAAAGAACCTCAGTGAGGCAATCCCAAGTGGCTTAATATGTGTATAACTGGCATCCTTAAGAGGGGGAGGATGCAGAAAAGCTATTTGAAGAAACAATGGCCATACATTTAACAAATCTGAGGAAAACTATGAACCTACAGATCCAAAGAGCTCAACAAGCCCCAAGCACAAGAAACATGATGAAAAATAAACCACCAAAGCAGGGCACATCATAATCAAATTACCCAAAACTATTGATAAAAAGAAAAATTTAAAAAGAGCTAACAGGCAGAGGACAAAAGAAAAATTATATACATGGAACAAATGCAAGGATGACAGTAATTGCTTGTAGGAAATAATGCAAACAAGATGATAGTGGAGCAACAATTCTAGGTACTGAATGAAAAAAAATTGTCAGCCTAAAACTTTTACCCAGTGAAAATATCTTGCAAAAAAAAAGCAAAATAACATTTTCAAACAAAAAAAGTCAAAGAATTATCATCTGCAGACCTGTACCATGAAAATCTTAAAGGAAGTCATTCTGGCAGAAGAAAAACAATACCAGATGGCAACCTAGATCTATACAATGTACTATAGACAAATATCTGTAATGAACAAAGGTACAAAAATTTTAAATAAAATTTAGAAATTCAAAAATTTATAAGAAGGGTAACACATCATGACCAAATGGGGTTTATATTAGAAATTGAAGACTGATTTAATTTTCTAAAATCAATTGATCAATTTGGTAGTTTACCAAATAAAGTAAAAAAGAAAAACCATATGGTCATCTCAATAGATGTAGAAAATGTATTTGACAAAATTCAATATCCATTCTTTTTTTAATATCCATTCTTGATTAAAACAAAAAAATCTCAGACAACTAAGAAAAGAAGTAAACTTCTGGCCGAGCGCAGTGGCTCACGCCTGTAATCCTAGCACTCTGGGAGGCCGAGGTGGGTAGATCACTACTCAAGGTCAGGAGTTCAAGACCAGCCTGAGCAAGAGCGAGACCCCGTCTCTACTAAAAATAGAAAGAAATTATCTGGCCAACTAAAAATATAGAGAAAAAACTAGCCGGGCATGGTGGCACATGCCTGTAGTCCCAGCTACTCGGGAGGCTGAGGCAGTAGGATTGCTTGAGCCCAGGAGTTTGAGGTTGCTGTGAGTTAGGCTGATGCCACAGCACTCTAGCCAGGGCAACAGAGCAAGACTCTGTCTCAAAAAAAAAAAAAAAAGAAGAAGTAAACTTCCTTAACCCAATAAAGGGCATCTACAGCTACCACCATGCCTAGTGGTGAAAAACTGAACTCTTTTCTCCTCAGATCAGGGACAAGACAGAGGTGTCTACTCTCACCATGTCTACTCAACAATGAATGGAGGTCCCAGTCAGTACAATAAGGCAAACAAACAAACAAACAAAAAGGTATTCAAATTTTAAGTGAAGAAATCAAAAGGTCTTTATTTACAGATGACATACCGTCTATGTAGAATATCCAATGGAATCTAAAAAACAGCTTCTAGAACAAATAAGTGAATTTAGCAAGTTCACAGGATATAAGATGAATGTACAAAAATAACTTGTATTTCTATTTATTGTCAGAAAATTAAAATACAAATTTTTTCATTTATCATTTTTAAAAGCATCAAAAATATGAAATACTTAAAGATAAATCTGATAAAATATGTATGAACTGTACAGTGAAAACTATAAGATATTGCTGAAAGAAATTAAAGACTTAAATTTATGGAGAGATATACTGTGTTTATGTTTCTGGAGACTCTCTATTGCAAAGATATCAATTCTCCTCAACAGATATAGATATATATATATTTTTAGAACTTGATGAGCTGATGAAATTCATGTGGAAATGCAAAGGACCTAGAATAGCCAAAACAACTTGAAAAAGAACGATGACGGATGACTATCACTACCTGATTTTGAGACTTTCAAAGCTACAGTAATCAAAACTACGCGGTATTGACTTTTAAAGAGATAAATAGATCAAAGGAACAAAATAGAGAGGCCAGAAATAGACCTACAGATACACAGATAACCAATTTTTAATAAAGATGTAAAGGCAGCTCAGTGGAGATGGACAGTCTTTTCAAGAAATGGTACAAAAACAAATTGGATATCCATGTGAAAAAAAACCCCTTTTATTCATACTTCACATTATATTAGGCAAAATGAATCACAGACCTAAATTTAATGTTCATAATAGATTTATATGTGAAAACAACTCAAATTTCCAATAATGGGAGAATGGATAAACAAATTGTATATGTTGAAACAATGTAATTCTAGTTAGTGATAAAAATGAATGGACTATTAATATATGTAGCGTTATTGAGTCTCAAAATAATTATGGTAAGTGAAAGAAACCAGAGCCCCCCAAAAGTAGGTATGTATGCTAAGTGATAGTGACAAAAACGATCAGAGGCTGCCTGGGGACTGGGGCAGGGGGTGGGGAGGAGAATGGATTATAGTAGAACTCGAGAAACTTGTGAGCAGTGGATATACTCACTATCTTGATTGTGGTGATGGTTTCATGGGTGTATGCATATGTCAAAACATATCAAATTTTACACTACAAATATGTGTAGTTCATTGTAGGTCAATTATATCCCAATTTAAATCATAAATTTTAAAAAGAAAAGATTCTAATCTTTCTTTCTTATCTATATTTGCTTCCCAAACCAATATTCTATTTAAACATTTGCTGACAAATCAATCTTTCTCTTGCATAATTATTTTTAATTAAATTAAACAGAATGAATCATTTATAAGCTGGCAAATTGAAATTTATCTTTATTCTGTATTAATGATTATTATTAGGAATGATAGTAAAACAAACTTGGTAATAGAGTCTAGAATATGTCAATCTAAAAATATTTGAAAATCAATTCTTCTTAAATATATTATGCAAGAATGATGACTTTTTTTAATTCCTAAGGGGAGACCTTGTGAGATTGTCTATTACTATAAAGAGGGACGTCAAGGAGGTAGGGGAATGCGGATGCAGATTATTTTAGAGATCCTGAGAGGTGGGAAGTGACTTGCCCAAAGAGACACATGTCCCAGCTTTGAGTAGGGATCAAAGGAACCATAAATGTAAAAGGGCCTGATCAACTATACTGCGCTAAACTGCTCGCTCACCTGTTCAGCGCAGGCAAGGGGGCTAGAGAAAGACAGAGATTATTCTTGCAGGTAAAACAGCTGAGACCACAGGATAGGCAGCTTTTCTTCACTTTGGGAGCCAGTTTTCACTGTGTCACCCTCTGTGTTAGTTCCCTCTTGCTGCTGTAACAAATTGCCACAGACTTAGTGGTTAAAGCAACACAATTGTGTGATCTCACAGTTAGGCAGGGCTGGGCTTCTTCTGGAGGTTCTGGGTGGAACCCTGCCTTGCCTCTGCCCCCATCCCCGCGAGAGGCTGCCTGTGTCCCTCTGCTGCTGGCCCTGCGTCCCTCTGACCCCCGCGTCCGCCCTCACGTCTTCCGCTCTCACTCTGACTCGCCCGCCTCTTTCCCGAGGACGCTTGTGATTACACTGGGCCCACCAGGATACCCAGGGTCATCGCCCCGTCTCAAGATCCTCATCGCAATCACATCTGCAAAGTCCCTCTTGCCATAGAAGGTAACACAGTGACAGGTTCTGAGGATTGGGACCTGCACCTCCAGGTGGGGGAGGGAGGACTATCCTGCCTACCATGCCTTCCATCTGGACACTTTGACATGACCTCGAAATTCAGGCTTTTTTCTGTTCCTTTACTGCTATCCCTAGGACGTCTGTATTTTCCCTCTAGCTCCAGGACAAATTCTCCTTAACCTTTCCACGTATCTGTTCTTGTCCACTTTTTCTTCTGAATGAAATTCCTCATTTTCTTTCCTTCCTTTCTTTCCTTTAAACGATTCCTTTTGTTCCTCCTGTTAAAATACCTGGTTTCTCTTTATTTCCTTGTCCTAGAGATTCTGTGGAATGTGTTTTCCCATTTTCTCAGGAGGAGACAGAGAAGGCTCCCTTCCTTCAGCAGAGAAGTCTGGGGTCACAACAAGCAAGACAGACTGGGTTCAAATCCGGGCTCTGCAAATTAGCCGGGTGACTTGGGCACACTACTTGAGCTTGCTTAGGAGCCTCAGTTTCCTCATCTGGGAAATGAAAGGAATAATATCCAGCTTGAGGTAATTGAAGTGAGATGATGCATAAAATGTCATGAGCCAGTGACTGGCTCATAGCAAGCATTGAAAACATTAGTTCCCTTCTCCCTTCCTGCTATACACACAGAAAGCAGAGCAGGTGATCTGGTGTACGGCTAAAAACCAAACTCTATCCCTGATTGAGCAGTCTCACGTTGTGGGCAGTGCCTGCTTGTTTAAGTGACCTTGTGAGCCCCCTGAGAGAGCCATCTAGCTGGTGGTTACAGGTGGTAGAGAACAGACACAGGGGCTCACCTGCTGGGTTCAAACCTCAGCTCTGCCATTACTAGCCATGTGACCCTAGGCAAGTTATTTAACTGCTCTGTGCCTCAGTTTACCCATCTGTTAAGTGAGGATCCTAAAAGTACCAACCTCATAAGATTGTTAAGAGGAATAAATGCATTACATTCATAAGTACTTAATATAAGTCTTGGCACAAAGTAATGCTAAAAATTTATTATTAATAAATATTTACTGAGAACTACTCTAGGCACCAGGCTGGTTGTGGGGAATACTAGGAACAGATGCTGTCCCTGCTCCAACAAGGCTCAGTTTAGCTGGTGGGAGAGGGGAGAATCTCCAGGGGGAGGGCTGTTTCCAAGGAGAAGCACAGTGGTTCCGGGGGGTGAATGTCAGCCCCTGGTCTACACTGAGGGCCGCCCTGAGGAAGAGGTATTTGTCAAAAGTGGAATTGTATTGGTGGAGCTTTAAGGCTGTTTGTCAAGCTAGCACTGATCTCTTTCTGCTTGGATCTGTTTAGGAATTTCCTGATGCTGGAAGGTGGGAAGGCTCCTGTGGCCACCTGATATTCAGAGTTAAGAGAAAAGAAGGGCCTTGGGGTTGCTAGCAGGCCTGTACGCCCTGCCCAGAGGATGCCCGAGGCTGTGGAGCACAGGGCTCTAGACACAAGCATTTCTGCACACTCTATCCCAGGCCCACAACAGGCTGTACTTCTCTGGCCAGCGGCCCAGCAGAACAGGAGCAAAGAAAGATGCCATATCCTCTTTTGTCCACTGGGTGGAGTATTTTAGCCAGAGAAGGGACCTTGGGAGGCAGTGACATGGTAGATCTTCGCCTTGGAGAAGAGGCAAGCTTGGACTTGTCAAGAGTCACACCTATCGAAACCCTCCTCCGCAGGTGACACTCATCAGACTTCCTCAGACCTGTGGGCTGTGCCCAGGGCTATTCTGGCAAAAGAAAATGTCCTAACAGATTTTAAAATTTGGGGGTCAGAGAGGGTCGTAAGAGATCAGTGAATCTGACCCTCTTTCACAAATTGGAAATATGAAGGCCAGGGGGTGAGGGGACCCGACTCAGGTCACCCAGGTAGGCAGAGCCCAGGTCTCCTGACTTCTTGGGCGTGGTTCTCTCACTTGGAGCCGCCTCCCAGGTGCTTAGATAGGAACCTGCAGATGTTCAAATGTAGGCGTGAGCACGTGTGTGTTATTCCTACATAAAATAGTTTGAGATAACATTAAAGAGGTGGATAAAATGTCTTCTAGCCTCATCTCCCCCAGAGCTGGTGAAGTGCCCTTATGCCTTGAGAGTGGGGGTCCACCTCTTCACCCCTCCCCAGATCTCCTCCCTCAGCAGCCTGCTCATGCCTCACTCTCCCCTCTCCCCAGGGTTCTCCCCATGCTCCGCCCTCAAACATGCATCCCCCAACCACCCATCCACCGCCACCGGCTCTCTCCTCGCCTTCTCAGTTCTTCAGAGCACCTGCCTCTGCTCCACACCATCTTGCAGGCACGCACACACATGCACCCACACACATGCACGCACACACATGCATGCACACACATGCACCCACACACATGCACGCACACGCACATTTTGGTTTTGATTCTTGTCTGCCTCCCTTCTAGCATGCGTGCCGGGTGAGCTCAGGTTTGCAATGTATCCACCCCCAGTACCCAGAAGTGTGTCTGGCAAGTAGAAGATGCTCCATAAAAATGTGTTTAGTTGACAAATAAATGAAAGCCCATGCCTTCAAATCCTGATTCTCTGTAAAATGGATTATTGTGAAGATCAAATTAAATAATATATGCAAAATCATTCTGCTGCCTGTCAAGAATACACAAATGAAAGGGACTAGGTTAGATTAGGGGTTCTAGGTAGCACTCACTCACACAGTGAAGGCCTGGAAAAGGTTCATAAATCAAGGGGCCTATGTCCTATATTGTGACAATTAACATTCCTTTGCATTGATTTGTTCGTTTTGTTTTACCCCTTCTTGTTCAAAAAATGGAACAAAAAGTGCTTGCTAATCGTACGCAAAAACACACATATTTCAGCATGACCACATAAACCAGGAGCTCAGGACACACCAGCTTGGGCTGCAGCTAAAATTGGAATAAAAAGGCTGATTTGCAGGATGCAAGGTTGACTCAGAAATGTGTGCAGCTGTCCTTCTTTACAAAATACATAAATAATTAGTAAGCAATAAAGTAGAGGAAAAACGAAAATAGGAAAATAAAAGGCCGACAAAAATAAGGCTGGAACATTACATGTGAGCCATGAAAACCCACCTCTTCCTGACAGTGGGACACAAACTTAGGTGCTCACATCTACTGCAGATGCACGGGAAACCTGATCCCTGCCGCATACAGCAGGGGCCGAGTGTCCTCAGGGCTGGGCTGCCTGGCCCCAAATACAGCCCACAGTCGAGGGACAGAAACTTTCCACAACTGGGGCTTTTGGTTGTAAGCCGTACTTTAGGGCTAAACTAAATTTAAAAAACATTATCCCTTTGGCCTAGTAGTTTTATCAATTGTAGGGAATTCAAAGACTCTGACTTTAAATATCTCCCGGTTTTTCAGTATCAGGTAAAAAATTTTTTAAAGAAAACTACTTATATATTAAGAAAAGTAGAGCAAATTCTAAATAAAGGTAATCCAATGAGATTGAGGCAACTGGGAACAGTTTTGGGAGGCTGACCTCGAAAAGACAAGACATGCATTGTTTCACTCAGAAATCTATTTTCCCCCTAAATGTTCTAAAGAAAGCAGCGCTCTTGCATGCTTGCCAATGACCTGGAAAGCTAAGTGCTTGTCAGAATAGTTATTCTTGGCTCCATCTTTAAAAAACACAGAAAACTATACCCTGAGAAAGAACGGAACGCTGTCCAGGGGCTCACGGAGGGGCCCCAAGGCACTGGCTTCCTGGACGTGAAAGTGCAGCGTGGAGACAGCTCCTCAGCCACGACTCTGAGCACAAGACCCTCTGGCTGCAGTGGGGGCCTTGCCTCACTCAGAGAGGCCACCGAGCTGCTCTTTTCCTTCTGGGCCTTACGCAAGTGGAGAGTGGCAGGTCCTGTTTCCAAAGCTGATTTTACAACTGAAGGAAGACACAAACTTGGCCAGAATCATGAGGCCGTAGATTCCTCTGAAGAGTGGAAAGACATGACTGGACCCTTGTTTGACCGGACGGTTGGGGAGCCACTTAGGAAAAGGGGTGTCTGCAGGGGACTCGCCCAGGGTCAGAGCCAAAGTGGGCAGGGGCCACGGGCTCGGAGGCGAGGCTGAATCCACACCCTGGCGGTTTGCAACTCCGCCGTCTCAGCCGAGTAGCTGCTCTCTCTGAACCTCGGTTAGCTCCACTGTAAAGTGAGCACTGATCACTTCTGCCCAAACCGCCTGCTGGATTCAAGGAGAAAATGGACAGGAAAGGGCTCACAGACCATTAATATTAGATAGCGACAAATACTTGCAATAGTAACCAATGTTCCACCACCTCCAGTGAGAATGAAGTAAGTGCAATAGCTACCGTTTTTAAGCAGCTACTTTGTGCCATGGTTTCCCATCTAGATGTTCCAAACCTTGTAGTTATAATCATCCCCATTTTACACGGGGGGAAACAGAAAATCAGAGAGGGCGAGTGATCCTGCAAAGTTCATCAGCTCTTAAACAGCAGAGCAGGGATTTGAACTCTGATCTGTCTGGCTCCAGGACCGTCTACACCAGTCTGTTTAAATGAAAGTGAAAGGGGAAAAAATGATACACTAGGGGTGAATATAAACACAAGAAATAGGACAGGGATGATAGCAGAAAACCCGAGAGGGCTTCTGAGGGAGACTATTGAACCTTGCTTTATTTAATTGTAAAATGAGGACAGGTTCTCCTGGCAGGTGCAGGGTTCGGCTGTGGGCAGGGACAGGAGGAAAGGAGCTGAGGCCAAGGTGGGTGGGGGTCTCTGGATCTTTGTGTGCTGGGCCGGTGGGACAGGGTGTCCCTGTGTCCCTCGCCCAGTGGCCGGCAGAGGGTTTCTGAGAAGAGAGGACGGGAGGCAGGCAAAGACAGGTGCAGAAGATGAAGTCCACCATCTGGGGGCTCTGTTTTGTTCCATGTCGCGGTGGGGGCAGGGGACAAGCAGACTGCCAGGAGGGGACAGGCTGAATGGCCTCCCTGGAGTCATTTAAGAACTCCATAATGTGTGAGCGGCATTCTGTGTGTTCCAACCTCTCCCTTTGCTTATTGGTGCTGTCGTCCCTTATCTCTCTCTCCTCTCATTTTGTCTTCCTCCCTCTTGAGTTTCTTTCTCTCCTTTGACCTCTTAGCCTCCTTACTTCATGTATGCACATCCTCTCTTTCCTCCTGCCTCCTCCCTCTCCGCCACACTGACAGACCGTATCAGCGAATCCCTCAACAGTGTCATATCTAACTTTTTATTCATTGCATGATTTATTTTTAGCCTGAAACAACTGCATCCTAAAAATGGAGTTCCTAATGAGACAGGGGCCGGGCAGAGCTATGTAAGGTATCTGGGGCTTGGCCTGCCAGCCTCCCTAGCCTGGCTCCCATTCTACGGGTGCGTGTGTGTGAGCCTCCGCTCTTTGTCCCGAGCCCACGATTTCAGAGCTGGCTGCACCCAAGGAGGTGAAGTGTCACTTCTTGGTCCCAGGAAGGGCAAAGAAGAGAGACCAAATCAGCCTCTCTGCCCCCCACTCAGCTCAGCAAGACCTCCGAGAATCTTCTGTCCTCTCTCCTGCAAGAAGTGTTTCTGGGAACAAGAAACAAAATTTTTCCCAAATGAAGAGAACTCATCTGTTTGTTGTGGGGGTCTATTTGCTGACCTCTTGCAGGGCAGAAGAGGGGCTTAACTTCCCCACATATGATGGGAAGGACCGGGTCGTAAGTCTCTCTGAGAAGAACTTCAAGCAGGTTTTGAAGAAATACGACGTGCTCTGCTTCTACTACCATGAGCCGGTGTCTTCAGACAAAGTTGCACAGAAACAGTTCCAGCTGAAAGAAATTGTGCTTGAGGTGAGTGGGCAGAGGAGCACGCTGGCCACACATGGGTGAGCGTGGGTGTCGGGGTGCGTCTTCGGCCGGGGTGTGGGGTGTGGGAACGAGGGTGCAGACAATGCATACCGAGGTCTGCTGCATTCTGGTCTCCCCTGTAAACCAGAAGATGATCTTGTTGCAAAGCTGGGATGTGCGAACAATGAGGGGAGGGTCCACTCTCTACATGCAGAGGACGGAACGTGTTGCACAGTGATGCGTCTGATTTAAAGTCTTTCATATCATGCTCCTGTGGATTTTTCAAGAGCCCTTGTCCCAGCCACTGCTTTGGGGAGAGAAAGTTAAAACTATTGTTAAAACTCCCGGCTGGAATGAAATTCAAGGATCCCGTGTGTGGTTTCATTCAGTGCCACGTCCCACTCTCGCTCCCTCGAGCCGCTCCGTCATTCTGGAGAAACCAGGGTCACTTGACCTTGCCTTTCTTCACGGGTCGGATTTGCTTCTCTTGTGATTTGCCTTCGATCAGCATCACAGATATAGTTGTGGGAGATCTGAGCTGTATGTTCATTAACGGGATTTTTTCCCCTAAGAAAGTTCTTGGTGTGCGTTTAGGGCAGATGCTGAAGTCAGTTCTTATTTTATCTGCATTACGTGGCCTGTTTGTAACCTGGCACCAGGGCCCGTTTTCTAGTCCTCTGCAAGTGCCCCAGAAACTATTCCTGCAGCTCCTCCTGGACAGCTCAAGATCACTGACACTGTAGGACACCTGGGTGCCAAGAATCCTAGTGGACACCGAGACTTCTCATCAGTCCCCATGCCCGGCCTAGGCTCAAATCTGTGAAAAAGGCTGTTTGAGAATTACAGTCTATTAACCAGCACAATCGGAGAACTCAGGTTAACTAAACAGTTTGGTTAACAGTATTGCCATATAAAACCCATGTGGATTTGAATTTTTTTAAAAAAAGGCCAGGCGCGGTGGCTCACGCCTGTAATCCTAGCACTCTGGGAGGCCGAGGCGGGGTGGATCGCTCGAGGTCAGGAGTTCGAGACCAGCCTGAGCAAGAGCGAGACCCTGTCTCTACTAAAAATATAGAAAGAAATTATCTGGCCAACTAAATATATTTAGAAAAAAATTAGCCGGGCATGGTGGCGCATGCCTGTAGTCCCAGCTACCCGGGAGGCTGAGGCAGGAGGATTGCTTGAGCCCAGGAGTTTGAGGTTGTTGTGAGCTAGGCTGATGCCACGGCCCTCACTCTAGCCTGGGCAACAAAGCAAGACTCTGTCTCAAAAAAAAAAAAAAAACAACAACAAAAACAAACCAAAACAAAACAAAACAAAAAAATAAAAAAATAAAAAAAAATTCACTGTAATAAAATCCAGCAAAACCATCCTCAATATATCAAAACGATCTTTGATGATTTAAAAAGCACTTCAGAATCCTAAAGTGTTTTCTGATCAGCATACAAACACACACCTACTTTCACAGGATTTTTATATGGTGAGGTGGTTATGACAGAGAGCTCTGGTTGACAAATGCTAAGCATTTAAAAAATATCACCACTATCATTATATTTTTCCTCAGGTTCCGCCCTGAGGGCTGAATGTGGATGTTCAGTTCCCTCTGCGGGTTGCAAGAGAAGAGAAAGCAGGGACGGTTATTAGGTCTTTGCACTACAGAAATGAGAACATCACAGGCTGGGAAAGAGCAAGACACAGAGCATAGCTGCTGCTTGGCCCACGAAATCAACGCTTGCATTACTGTTTCATCTCAAACTGCCATACTCCATTATTGAGAGACATTTTTGTGAACATGTTAATGGAAGGCATAAGAATTCTCCCGTATACGCCCCACACTGCTCAGTTAGCCTACAACTCAGAATGCCTTTGGGTGGCCAATGCAGGCAGTGACAGCCATTTCTGATTCCCTATCATATTTTTTTAAAGGAAGAAATACGTATGTGTATCTGCCCCAAGTATACACCTTCCCAACACTAAGTTCTGGGCCCTCAAGCAAAATCAGAAGAAGGGACTTTCCCCTGGGCTCACAATCCCTCCAGACACCTTTGATCCAAGAGTGCCCCTTTCCGGAGTGGGTGCCAGCCCGGCTGAGACTGGTGCGGGAAGTTCTGCACAGGGGCTAGCCCGATGCCCCTCAGGCTCCTAATGCTGGGGTGGGGCATCACTAGGGGAAAAGAACACAGAACTTGGAGTCAGAAGATCTGGATTTAAGTTCTGGCTTTGCTTCTACTAGACACATGACACAAGGCAGGTTACTTAATTTCTTATCTATAAATATGGAAAAGATAATAACTATCGTACAGGCTTAAAGGATGATCAAATAATGATAACGAATATTTATGGAATGCTTACTTGTGCAGGGACTGTTCTAAGCACTTTGTATACGTTAGCTTGCTTACTCCTTACAATAACTCTATAAAGTAGGTACAATTACTATCCCCATTTTATAGATGGGGAAACTGAGGCAGAGAGGCTAAGTTGCCCAAGGCCACACAGCTAAGTGCAGGTGAAGGCAGTCTTGGTCCCTACACTGCACTACTCCTAAAATCAGTGAGACAGTGCACAGGGAGCTGCTGAATACCCTGTTTAATATTCTTTCTAGAGTCTTCCTTAGAGTTGCTCAGCCTATGGGCCTGGGCCTGGTGATGCCAGCTGTGTCACCAACAGGGCTGAGAAGCACATGGCCCCCGAGGCACTGCTCATGCAAAAGTCCGAGCCAGGGAGGAGGCCTGGGCTCCGTTAGTGGAGGTGGGAGAGGGCCGGGCCTGCGTTGAGACACCTGTCAGGTGCAGGCTTTGCTTCTCAGTATCCAGGGGGAAAAGGGCTCTGGGAATTCCGTGAGTAGAAAGAGAGAATACGTATGAGTTTTTAAGTTTTCTTCACGGTCAAAACAATTATTTTGTCCTCTTAATCTCCTGGACTCCAAACTTGCACTAAGAAAAACATTCTGCCAGTTCCAGGGCTAGGGCTGTTAGGTGGGTGGAGGGAAAAGAGAGGGCAGCCCTCGGTGCACATCCACAGGGAGTGTGGCCTGGGCACGGCCCAACAGCTGAGGGGAGTCACCTCCCTGCCTCCTAGCAGGTTAGGAAGGCGGCTTCCCACGTATTTCACCGTAACCCACTATGACCTAGTACACACAGACACACACGCAACTGAAACAAAAGTTTCATGGGACGATACTTACTATTATTACTTGGGTTTTTGAACAATTCCTTCCTCTTCTATTTTCTCTTCTGATCTATTCTAGCTCACTGAAAAAATTGATCCCAACCTATTAAGTTGATTTCACTCTCCAATGATGAGTCGTCATCCCCAGGTTGAAAAATCTGAGGAATCTTTAGGGATTAGAAGCTTGTAACTCTTCACACCAGAGCTACCCCATTCTGAGAAAACTCCAAAGGCACTGTGGTCATCATGTGTATTTTATCTGTGTCTCTCAGGGATGTCAATAAACAGACCCAGAAAGATCCCATCCATGGGGCAGGGAGGTTACTGTCTGATGAGGAGCCTTGAAATGCTGTGCAGTTAGTCTCTGCCATTCACTCTGTGTTTTCTCTGTGATACAGAGAAAATGAGACACACTAGTGGCTCACGGCCTAATGCAGAAGGAGACATGCAAACAGAAAGCCACAGTGCGATGGGGTCTGTGTAACAACAGAGCAACGTTTAAGTTTCTCTGGGAGTGCAGAGGGAAGAGGAAGAGCCAGAACTGGTTTCTGAAATAAGTAGGAATTTACCAGGCAAGAAAGAAAGAGCAGGGGAGGGAATTGTAAAAGCAAAGATTCTGATAGTTCTCAAATAGTTTTCCATCCACTAGCTTTTTCCTAAAATTTGGCCAGGAGGGCCTCATTCCTTTAGGATAAGATTGTTATTCCTACTTAGTGCAGTCCCTCTGGGAGAGGTAGTCCTTTAAGATGTTGCCAATCATTTACATCCCGTATGCCCGAGTCTAAATCTGTTGTAAAAACAGCGTTTGACAAGGAGAAGAGAAGAGAGAGAATATAAGGCCACTAAAAGCTTAGCAGGAAAAGGGCAAGTAAAATGACACCAGGAGGCACCAGACTCAGACTTTGCTTTCCAGTCTGCCCAGGGTCTAGCTCTGGGGGGCCCAGGGGTCGGTGCTTGGCCCATAGTTCCGTGCAGATGTTCTATACATGCTTGTTAAGTGAGCAAAGGAATGAATGAAACGTTAGAGCTCAAAGGTCCTTGGCACTTATCTAGATTGCTCTGGATCCCTCATTTCGTCAGCTGGTGACCCTGACCTCTGACTGGACACTCTTCATCAACAAAATAGCACATACTCATTCAGAAAGTTCAGAATATGTGCAAAAGGATTTTAAAAAGGCAATAAAAATCACACTCCCAAATAAGCATGGTTAATGTTCTGATAGATTTCTTTCCAGTATTTTTTTCTAATCATAAACAAACATTTTTCAGTTGGGATTGCACCATTTATGCAGGTTTGTTTCCAGTTTTTTTCATTTCCATGTCATTAAATAATTTTATAATCTTTGCAAACATAATGTTAATGCCAGCATAGTATTCCCCTATATCATCGTACATATTTTAAAAATATTTTCCCCATTTTGGGGTCCTGACACAATTTTCTGGGATTTTAAAATCTTTGTCTGTTTAGAGTTTTTTCTTTTTTGTTTTTAAGACAGGGTCTTGCTCTGTTGCCCAGGCTGGTGTGCAGTGGCATCATCATAGCTTACTCCTGCCTCAAACCCCTGGGCTCCAGCAACCCTCCCACCTCAGCCTCCCAAGTGGCTGGGACTACAGGTGTGTGCCACCACATCTGGCCAATTTTTCTTATTTTTTGTAGAGATGGAGTCTCGATGTGTTACCCAAGCTGGTCTCAAATTCCTGGCTTCAGCGATCCTCCTGCCTCGGCCTTCCAAATTGCTGGGATTACAGGTGTGAGCCACTGCACACTGCACCTGGCCTCTGTTTAGATTTTCAGTTCATTTTAATGAACATATCTTTGACTTCTGGCTAGATTGATTTTTTTCTTAAATTTATTTGCCACTTACATATATTTTTCTTCCATGAATTATTTTTCTATGCCTTTTCTCATTTTTCTATCAGGGTGTCAGCACAAATTATAAAGGGAGTTGCAATTTTGTGTGCTGTCTCTTGCAGCTTCAGCCAAGATAGTAAATTTAGTCACAGCACAGTGTCCAACTCCTACTAGCATCAGAGGACTCAGAGACAAAGAGGGGGATACAGCCGTGAATTCAGTTTCTCCTGCTTCTGCTTTCACCTTGAAATTGCTGCACAAGCTGTTGCTCCTATCTTGTTCTATAAATTGCCAGAGAAAGTCCTTCAGCATCACCATCTTCCCTCAGGTTACAATGCGAGAGGGATGGCATGCTCTAACACGAGCTTCCAAATCAGGGAGACCTGGTTCCTTGTTTGTAGAGGGGAGACGACTGTGTTGTTGCAAGGACTGAATGAGGCAGCACTGCAAGAGCACAGCTTCTGGAACACAGAAGGTGCTTAACAGATGCTGGCTCCTTTCAGCCCACATTCCCCCTCCCAGTCAGGATTTCCAGCACAACACAACTTACCCCCATCAGTTTACAGGCTAGGAAACCAGGCCTCCGGAGCTCGGAGCTCGGAGCTTGGAGCTCGGGACGGGGAACACAATGCGTATTGCTTATTCACAGCCAGCTGAGCCCTGCAGAGGAGTGACTTGCCCGGGGTCACACCCTCATGTCCCCCGTGTCTAGCATGCCCTCTGTACTCCAGGGCTTTGCTGCACCTGTGCTGTGTACAGTCGGCAACCCGGTCAACACCGCTTGTTAATTCAGGCCCCTCCCCGTTCTCACTCAGGTTGTCTCACTCCCTAGGAGAGGCGCTTCCAGTTTCCTTCTAACTCCTTCTATTCATATCAAAACTTACTCATTCTCCGCACGGAGACATGTTGGATTTCTCCCTCTAGATTGGAAGCCTCTGGAGAACCACCTGAATTCAAAGCAAACTTGCTCGTAGGGGAAGCAACAAAGAAAAGTCAAAAACAGAAAAAAAGCTGAAACAAGTTCACATTGGGCAAAAATCAAGGACCTGCTTGTGAATTAAAAACACAATGGAATGAATGAACCCTGTCATGTGACGATGTGGCAGAAGGAGTCCCAGCTGGTGGTGCGTGGGGAGCAGCATGGTGTCCCACATGCGAGTTCCAGAAGCTCCCTGGAGGCTCCCCCATTCTGCCCAACACCTAAGCTGGGACGGGGGATGGGGGATCACCGGCCCTTCCCTCCCCCTCTGGCCCCCACATGAGTCTCATCCCTGAGTCCAGGACCCTCAGCCTGCCCTGTCCGCTACACCACTCCTCTGCTAGGAAACCAGCATGCCAACCTGAAAAGGAAGGCAGGAAAGGGAAAAAGCCTTTTACTGGTGAACTTCACATTTACAGAAGCAATTTTATAGCCACTTAAAACCTTCTCTAGAAGGAAAAGAGAAAGAAAACACACATGGACCCCAGAGCTCTGTTTTAGGGTCTCTGGGCATTTTTCACTGCATATTCACACATTTCACATGTAAACTCAACGCTGTTAACTGTGTATGTCTGTTTTAGGTGACGGGTGGGGGTAGGAGACAAGGGGTGCAACGAAATAGCCCAACCTGGAACCGGTGTGCATTTATTGGGCTAGGGGAAGCTATGGGGGATTTTCTCAGGCAAGTCAGTGAATGTTTCAGGACATGAAAATAAGTACTGTGAATCCCTGAATAGAAATATTTATTCACTCATCAAATATTCATTGCTTCTAACAGACACTCAATAATCTTTGCATGAATGAATGAAAGAATGAATGAATGGATGATGGATGAGCAATGCTTCCCACATTGTGAACAGTAGAACTTTGTTCATTTGCTTAGGGTGAACTAGGTCCCTTGGTCCAGCGGGCAATCCGGTGTCTCCGCACAAAAACAGCCACATCATCTCGGTAGTTGAACACCAGGCTGACCTGCTGCTCCTGTCGTTTTTCAACAGGCCACAGCTAGAGTTCAAGGTCTGAGGCTGCTCCTCAGTGCCCCCTCGCTGGGGTCCTTGTGCTCTTCCTGCTTAAGAAGGTCTCACATTAGCTCACCACATAGAAGCTGTGAGGACACTCTGCCGCCATCCACACACAATGTGCCGAGGGGCTTCTTCCCACGCTTTCTTGGATATTAAATGGCAGGACCACTACCTAAAAAATATTGGAAATGGCCTATCCACTGGCAAGAAGGGTGCTATTATGACCTATTTTCTGGTGCTAGTACACAAGTTATTTTCCAATAATTGTTAGGTGGTGATTCTAGCATGGGTTATCCATTAGGCCCTGCAGAGGAGGGAGAGACTGGCTCCATCACTCATGGCAGAATCGATCATCAGAATCCTGTGCAATGTAGGCCTCTAGCTTCTGCAGCTGTTTGGTGGATCTCTTGGTGCCACCGCTCTCAGTTCGCTAAGGTCCCTAACAGACTGAGCTCCCTTCTTTGTTCAGTTCTCAGACTCCTAATTGATCTGTATACCAGAGAAAAGTAACCTTTAGCTGGAAGTGACTGCAGCCTCTTCAGACTTTGCCATGTGCCCAGCATTGTTGACAGGGCTTGTGTGCACTCTAAGAACACAACCATCCTCACATGTCCAACCCCAGATAAGGTAACAGCACTTGGGAGCAGCAGACAGTGGCATTCAGAGCATCTGAACTTCTCCTCCATTTATCCATTATTTGATCCTGGGCAAGTCACAGAGATTCACCTCATTCCATTCATTTATACAATCTATAAAAATGATTTATAAAATCATCCACAAAATCAACCATGTAGTTTCTACCTCAATGACTTAAGAGAATTAAATGAAAGCAGGTAAATAAGAATGTGTTATAAAATCATAAGAAGCTGTACAAGAGTCAGGTATTATATTTGTTATGTCAGTTACTATTGAAGAAATTCTTCTATGTAGAATGACTAATTAAGTGCTTGAAAAATAATTGGTGCTTATTGACGTGCTTTCCCTTCACCTGTCACTTGAACTTCCGTACCTGTTCTTAGCCAACTGCAGTAGTTCTTAAGGATTGCATACTTTGGCTGCATACTGGAATCACCTAAGGAGTTTGTAAAAATATTGATGCCTGGGCCTCATCCCCCCCCAGATACTAGTTTAACTGGTCACTGGATGACGGATGATGTCCAGACACTATAATTTTTAAAAGCTCACTGGGCAGTCCTAATGTGCAGTGAAGTTTGAAGATCACTTGAGCCTCAGTGCTCAAAATGTGACCCCTAGACTAGTGGCAGTGGCATCATCTACAAGCATGTTAGTAATGAAGACTCCCAGGCCCCATCCCAGAATCAGAATCTACATTTAAATGGGATCCCTGGGAGGTTTATAGGCACATTAAAGTTTGCAAGCAGTGTCCCAGTCTATTAGGTTGGAGAAATTTTCTGGATGACTGGAATCATGTTGTCCCTGTTTGCTCTTTGGTCTATTGGACCTGTCAGTATACCTCTGATTTAGAGAGCTGTTGGGATGCTAAGTTGGTTCTGAGGGTGCAGGCATTTAGGTCTGTTCTGAGACTCAGCCTGGATGCTCCCACTGACCCCTCACTCACACAGTCAGTGATTATTACTTTGGACTTCCTTAGAAGAGAATGATCTTGGACTAGAGAAGCCTTGCTCTATTTGAGAGCTTTCCAATGGAACTGCCTGGTTTTCTAAGACCAAATCAGAAGGTGCCCTTCTAAGTGTTCTTAGACACTTAGGTCAGGGTCCAGGATTGACTTTTAGAAATAGAAGACATGCATCTATTAATATATGGTTGCTGTGGCTTACTACCCCTTTCCCCCAAGAGATGACAAATCTGAGAACCCTGGAGTATATGGTTGTGGGATACTAAGATGTTATGATGTTTAATGGGAAACTATGGGAAAGCTTCCCAGTGCAACTGGAGAGTGTTCTATAATGTGAAGCTAAGTCTTGTGAACACTTGAATAGGAATATTCATTTTTTCATTTATTCATGAAACATTGGTCTTATTTTCTGTCTTAGTCCGTTTAGTGTTATTATAACAGAATACCCGAGGCTGGGTAACTTATAAAGAAAAGAGGTTTATTTGGCTTATGATTCTGGTGGCTGGCAAGTTCAAGACTGGCAGCTGCATCTGGTGAGGGCCTCATGCTACTTTAACTCATGGTGGAAAGCAGAAAGCAGAAAGCGAAAGTGGAACAGGCACGTGCAAAGAGATCACATGGTGAGAGAGGAAGCAAGACAGAGATCCCAAGGAAGCCAGACGTTTTTTTAACAACCTGCTCTCCTGGGAGGGAATAAATCCATTCCCATGAGAACTTACTCACCCCACCTGGGAGGGCATTAATCTATTCCTGGGGGATCTGCCTCCACGACTCAAACACCTCCCACTAGACCCCACCTCCCAACACGGACGCATTGGGAATAAAATTTCAACCTGAGTTTAGGCAGGGACAAACCACACCCAAACCATGTCACCTACAAAGACACAGATGGCCTGGCCCCTGATGTCTAAAGAGATGGTCCTCTTTTGTTGATGGTAAGAACTTGCTTCCTTTAGGTCTATGCCTAAATGTCACCTTATCAAAGAAGTTAGCACCCTGACTACCTATGTAAACCATAGTCTCCCAGTGCTCCTTGTACCTCTTATACCCTGCTTTGTTTTTCTCTATAGTACTTGGCTGACATATTGTATATTTTTGATACCCTCTATAGAATGTAAAATCCACAAAGGCAAGGATTTTGTTCTACTCATTTCTATAGATCACTGCCTGATTCAGTGGGTATTCAACAGTATTTGTTGAACAAATGTTGAATGAACAGAAAGGGAAGGAGGAGAAAGGAGATAGTATGTATTATGAATTTACCATAAACCATGCCCCATACAGGTGCTTTACATAAGTTATTTTATTTTATTCTTACAACATATTCTCATATTACAGGCAGAGAAATGGGCTAGAGAGTTAAGTCAAAATTTCTCAAAGTCACTAAGCTATAAAATAGCAGAGCATGAAGCAGGGTTTGAACCCACACTTATTTGGTTCCAAATGACAAGGTCCTTCCACTACGCCAAGGAGCAGCTGAAAGGGATTACCTCATGTTTGTAGGCAGTGCCAACTTATGAAGGGACAAGTGTCTTTAGTTTGTACTCTGGATTTTCACCCACACTTGAGCAACATTAAATTGTATGACTCTACTATGTGTTGAACCTAAATGATTAGTGTGAGCAAATGGACTAGTGCTTAACACCTACTTGGAATTTAATAAATGTCTGCTGGATGGATGGATAGATGGATGGATAGATGGAGAGAGAGAGGAAAAAAAAAGGCAGGGGATTATAAATGCATTGCCTATACTGAAAATATATTTATCCTTGATTTCTGTTTTTAAATTAAATTTTTAAAAAGTATTGAGTACAATAGTAAAGAGATTGAATCTGTCAGCTTCAGGGGCCTGTTTGTTACTCTTGCTTAATCCCACCAAAATATGGGTAAAACTGATTTTAATTTTTTAACCATGGGACTCTCAGCACAAAATATATATACACGTGGGCAGAAACCTCTGGGCTTTGTAAGGCTGACCGTGCATTCTAAACCTATTTAGCACTGGAAAATGTCCCAGTGATTGCATTTCCAAACCCCAAGAGAGGAAGACAAAATGGAAGTTGCTGGAGTCAAGTAAATCTACAGATGGAGCAGTGTGGGAATACTAGGCAGAGAATAGCAACACACACAGGATTCGGGTTTTTTTTTTCCAACTGTTCACTGCCCAAAGATGGCACTCTCCAAACTCACACCTGCTCCACTCCGAAAAATCAGACGAGGTCAAGCTTATTTTGGTTTGGCATTTAGAACGAATCCTCATACAGAGCCCCTACTATCTCAGGAGATGCTCACTTTTAAATTGCAGTTCTCTATAAAGCCCAATGCCATTGAACTCTTTGATGAGCGCTTGCTGTGTACTTCTCAGTAATACAACCGATGCTTGGAGTGAGATGGTGAAAGAACAAGAAGTGCTATTTTTAAGAGCATGGATTGAGCTCATTATAGTTAAATTCTTCCTTCTCCTATAAAATTAATAAGGAAATAGAAGTTTTACAAAATGGAAAATACTCTATTGATTCAGAAATGAAATCTTCTCTCACTACTCTCACCCCAAACAGCCCTCCAGCACACATAGGATACCTGATCACCATATTCCTTAGGTCAACCTCCTCCAAAAGTTATCAATTGTTAAAAGGGGACGTGAGCTACCATGCAAGTCACCACTATGGAAACATTATAAGGGCTAATATAATATAAAGCAGTAAAAAAAAAAAGTATGAAATAAAACATGTTTCAGAATCACAAGGTTTTTCTTCAAAATCAGCAGTCCTACTGTCTAGCAGTTTGAGCTTCACAGGTTGGTGTGGAGTATTTTTGTATAATTATCAGCTTAGCCTTAGCACACATCTACAATGACTTCTTCAACCCAGAAAGCCAGCTCCCTGAAGTACTGCGCCTATTCAAAGAAGACTCTCAGGGGTGGGGAACCTGCGGCCTTCTGATTTCAAGATTGTTCTTTTTTAAGCACCAAACGAGGCAAGACAAGTTTCATCTTTCTCTGCTGCACCACTTTTAATGAAAGGATTTGTTCTGTAAAATGTGGATTCCGTCAAAAGGCTACACGTAAGGAGCTAGAAGGCCGCAGGTTCCCCATCCCTGCAAGGCTTCTCTATTTGATCAACTGGATGTGATAGGCTGCAATTATCCTGATAAGCTGTTTCTGTTTGGACAGCCACCCAGGAAAACGGCCAGCGAGGCATCTTGCAATGTGATGGGCCGGGCAGGCCAGAGCTGCTTCTGCGTGCCCGGAGTGCCTGGTTCCAGGAGGGCCCGCCGGCTGCCCAGGTGCCCCAGCCAGGCAGGCCTCTCCTCGCCACCTGCCATCTTCTGGGCTGGCCAGGCGAGCCACAGGTGCTCTCTCACCTGCTCACCTGCCTCTACCTTACACGACATGCACAGCCACTCCGGCTTAGGAAATCTAACCGTGACCCTGATCACACACACTTGATTTACATGTGATGGAAATGAGTGCATCCCCAGAAAGTACGGGGAGAAGTGTGTATAGCACATAAACGGCAACTGGCAACAGTGTCTGGCAGAGTAGGACGCACAGGTTTAGAGTTAGACCCACCTGGGTTTGAATCCTCGCACTAGCTGTGCGACCACCGGCAGGCCACTTAAGTCCTCGAGGCAGTGATTTGAGGGGTGCCTGCTTTGTAAACTACAAACCACAAGCACCTTTCCCACAGGGTTCTTATAAAGATGAAAGAGGTGACGTGTGAAGTGACCAGCACAGGCTTGGTGCTCAGTAAAGGGCTGCTCTAGAAATCACTGTGTACGTGAAAGCCTGTGGGATACTGCCACTCTCCAGCACAGTCAGTTAGCCGCGGTATTTGCTGTCATTCTTAGATGCTATCGAAATAAACACTGGTCAGATATCTCGTAAAGTTCAGCCAAGCAGCAATGGGTTCCTCTTTTGTTTTTAACGTGCCCTGCGGAAGAGAGAGGGCAAAGATCTTTTTGTCCGGCCATTATTTCACATTTAGGAGGTCTCTCCGTGAGCTGAAGCACTCCCAAGCCCCTTTTTCAAATGCAGAATAGCAACCTTCATTGAAGGTTGGAGTAAAAGGAGCTGATCTCTCTCCCTGGCTCCAGAAAGCCACCGACACTGTGTGGGACATTTTCCCAGGGAGAGTTGGCAGGAGGGACTACCGGAGGAGGTCAGGCTTCGGGCCGCCAGACTGCGTCTTCACAGGCCCTGGGGCACAGAATTCTGTTGAGAAAAATTGGAAAAAGGCATGGCGTAGCCCCACGTCGGACAGATCCAGTTTTTAAAAATCCCATTGCGGCAATATTTTTAGTATAAAACAAAATATAACAAACAAAAAGCCTGGCCTTTCAGGGACAGCCTCCCTCATTCTGTCGGTTTGGACATTATAAAATACTCCACGATAAAAGATTGTGGTTGTGTGTTAGAGACTGTGGTAGAGTGGTGGCTCTCGGTGTGTGGGCCCAAGACCAGGTCCTGGGCCCTGGTCAGAAATGCAGATTCCTGGGTCCCACCCCAGACCTGCTGAATCAGACACTCTGGGGCGGACCCCGAAATCTGATTTCAGGAAATGCCAGTGTGCACCCAGGTTCAAGAACCACTGCCTCGGTGCAGTGGGGTGTGCGTGTAGCTAATGCACAGGGAATGTTCATCAACACGTGTATACATGTTACTTCTGCAAGATTAGATCTCATTTTTTAGATTAGAAAATTGAGATCAGATAAGTTGTGACCTGCTCAGAGTCTCACAGCTGAGAAGCAGTCAAGCCAGGATTGGGGCCCAGGTCTCTCGGAGGCCAGGGGTGCAGGAGTTGAATGGAATGAATGGGAGTCGGGCCCTGGAGCCAGAGTGTCGGGGTCACTTAAGCTCCGCATGGCCCTGGGCAAGTTGGTCAACCACTCTGTGCCTCCATTTCCTCATCTGCCAGCCTCCACCTCATGAGGGTTCTGTAAAGATCCAGTAAGATAATTCTTGTAGGCCGGGCACGGTGGCTCACGCCTGTAATCCTAGCACTTTGGGAGGCCGAGGCGGGTGGATCTCTCAAGGTCAGGAGTTCGAGACCAGCCTGAGCAAGAGCGAGACCCCGTCTCTACTAAAAAAAATAGAAAGAAATTATCTGGCCAACTAAAATATATATAGAAAAAATTAGCCGGGCATGGTGGCACATGCCTGTAGTCCCAGCTACTCAGGAGGCTGAGGCAGTAGGATCACTTAAGCCCAGGAGTTTGAGGTTGCTGTGAGCTAGGCTGACGCCACGGCACTCGCTCTAGCCCGGGCAACAGAGCGAGACTCTGTCTCAAAAAAAAAAAAAAGATAATTCTTGTAAGGTCGTTGGAGCAGTGACTCGCATGTAGTAAACACCCAGTAAATGTTATTTTTATTGTTGCTGTTGTTGTTATACTGCCTCTCAGACTGTGGAAAAAATACACAGCATCCGCCCTTGGATCTCTTCCTAGGCATTGACCAAGGTGACAGTCCCAAAGTGCCAATAAAAACAATCAACAGCCTCCCTCTGCCCCCAAGCCTTTTTCAGGAGCCACCCTTTCCAGATCCAAGAGGCCCCAATATTCTCTTGAATCCTGTAAAGTAGCTGTCCCATCCCTCGGCCAGCCTCCTCCACGGCTATGTCATGTGCCAACCGCCCGGCTATACATAGCCCAGGCCTAATTCGAGGGCGGCAGAAAGTGACGGGAGATTACCGGAGATAAGCGCCAGCTCTCCGGTTTCAGGGAGGACACGCAGTTGTTGAATCGCTTGACATGGCGCCAGATGGTATCAGGGACAGTGGGTAAAAACAGCCGTTTGGCTCTTGGCTGCCATGGAAAGAGCAGGGCTGCAGCCAGGGTATTTTTAATGACTGGCCTGAGGGACATTCACTCTGAGCAGAGATCTGTGACATTCCCCACAGGCTCCTCAGTTCCAATTTTTTTTTTCAGATCCCTGACCTTGCAGAAAGTAATCCCCACCCACCTCCCTTCCTTAAGTAGCCGCCTCCTTTTTCTCTACTGCCGTACTGCCCCACCTTCCCTCTGAGCACGAGGTAGGTGAGTCTTTCTCCCCCACAAGACAGTTCTTGGGAGGTGGTACAAAGGTGGCTTTCTTGACTTTGCCTCCCTGGACCAGGGCTGATTGGAAGGGGCATCGTGGAGCATTGGGGGTGCTGTCCTGCGAGGCCCTCGCTGCTGCGACCCACCCTGTCACAGGCAAACTTCTTCAACAAGCGATCGACACCTGCTCTAACTTGTCCTTGCCACCCACTCAACCGTTTAACTCCCAGTGCTTTGGCTTCCGTACTGGCTCTTCTCGAAAAAGGTCACCCACGACCTACCAGTCCTGAAATGAGAGGCCTCATGGGGGTCCCAGCCCTCCTTGACTCCCTGCAACATTTGATGTGCCCACCTGCCCCTCCATGACTTCGGAGTCATGACGCTAGCGTCCTTGTCCTCCTCCCACTTCTCCGACAGCTCCTCTTGGCCTCCAGGACAAGCTTTTCCTGCTCTTGCCTCTGAGGCAGCCAGCCCTTGACCCTGTGGCTTCCTTTCAGGCCCCCATGTCCCCTGCCCTCATGCCTTCACCTCTCACTCCCACAGCTCCACTCGGGACCCTTCCCCAGGCCTAGCTGCCCACTCACGCTCTTGGCCGGACTTCCATGACCGTGGACTCACTGCATCTGACTCCACACTGAGAAGCTTGCCCCTGGTCCTGGCATGGCCTCCTGATGTCACTATGTGTGCTTCGCTCCATGCCCTGGCTGGAGACCCTGGAATCATTTTGCCCCCTCCCTCTTCTTTGGTCTCCCTCCCTTCTCTCTCCAAAGCCAAGGAAGAGTTACCAGGTCTGACTGATTCTCAACTTCGAGCATCCCCTGCACGAGTCACTTCTCTCATTGTCACTGCCACCGTCTGAGACCAGCACCATCTCTCACTCAGACTGTGGCATCAGCCTTCCGACTGGCCACGTTTCTTTTCCACTGTCCTTTCTGTCTCTCTGGTCTACACCCTCAGCTACACCCTCCCCAAACTCAAATTAGTCATATTGTTCTTCTACTCAAACAACTTCCAAATCAGAACTTCCAGTCCTAATATTCAAAGTCCTTCACACTGTTTTTCTCATATGCCTTAACACAGGACTCCTTCCAGCTCCCCAAGTAAGTCCACTGCTCAAGTAGCTCAGCCTGTTCTCCCACCCACCCCTGCACACCCACCCCTGCACACCTCTGCTCGGGCCTTTCTTCTTCCTGGGGTGCCCTTGTTGCCCCACCTGCCCGTCCATACACTCCTCTTCCAAGGTGTAGCTGGGCCCCCTCTTCCAAGCAGCCTCCCCCTTCACTCATTCTTTTATGTAAGAAACTTCTATGTTTTGAGATCTGCTCTGCCCTGGTACTGTATCAGGTGCTGGAGATAATGTAGGGAAATAACAGACATGGACACAGAGCTTACATGACTGTTGATAAACAAATAATCATGCAAGTTGATGTGCACTTACAAACTGAGAAAGGGTTGCAAAGGACAAGCAGAGGGCACTACGGTCAAGGGTAGAAAGGGATAAAAAGAGTAAAAACTGAGATTGGGAGTTAGAGAATGTCTTTTGAGGAGCTGACATTTCAGTGTAGACTTCAGGAACAGGAGAAGTTGTCAAAGAATGGGGGAATGGGTCTTCTAGAAAGAGGGAAGGGCGTTTGTGGAGGCACAGCGTGTGTGGGGTGAATTAGGACAAGGCGTCCCCTGCAGGCGGCTGAAGTCATGCCCTGCCTAGGGCGCAGGAGCACAGCTGAATGAGGTGATCCTGTGCAAAGACCTGAGCCAGGAAGGAGCTTGCTGTTTTAAGGCGCTGAAGAAGACTGCATTAAGTAAGAGACAGCGTGACCCCAAATGAGGCCAGAAAGGCAGGGGATCCAAACCATGCTGTTGGCCATGTTAGGGATTTGAGATTCATCCCGAGTGCGTGGGAATTAAATCCACTGTACTTATCACAGCCCACTAGGCTCTGCATGATTTGACCCCCAGCCCACGAGCTCACTCTCTCTAAGTCTCCTAAGCCCTTATTTTGTGCCCCAGTCCTCTAGCACCTAGAGCTAATTTTTTTTATTATTTAATAGTTTCCACCTTCATTAAATCACAAGGTTCTTGAAGCTGACATGCATCTTACACATTTTTGTTTTGCATAGTCCCTTAACATAGTAGGTCCTTGATTAATGGTTGCTGTTCTCTTTCTGTTGCAATACTTTAGGCTATGGTACTACTGAATTGGCACAAGATCCAGAACCCTATTCACCTGTCATAATACTGAGAAGAAAATCTAATGTTTATTAAGCACGTACTGCTTTCCAAGAACTGTGCCAAGCACTTCATATGCATTATTTCAGTTAATTGTCAAAACAGCCCTATGAAATAGATATTGTTGTTATTGTCCACATTTGACACTGGAGTCACAGCACAGGTTTGTGACCAAGTCAGGAATCCAGGTCTCTGATTCTAAGGCCTGTGCTTTTAACTACTGGGATATACAATTCCATGGGCCATTTATTCATTTGGAGATGAGATCTACTTGGACCCTGGATTTGCAGAGGTGACGCTGATGCAATAAATACCTACAGAATACGATATTAAAAAAGAGCAAGTAAGGCTATACTATAAATATCCACTTCTTTTCTATCGAATTATGCATATTATTTACATAGACCTTTTAAAAAAGTTCTTCTTGTACTCGAAAGGATCAGCAATGGTTAAAGTAAATCTTAATGTTTCTAGAAAAAATAAACACTGACCAATGCCCAGGGGCTGCACATAACCAACCGATAAGAGACAGCCCCACTCTCTGGGATGGACTGACGGCAGGCAAGACTGTCTGAGAAGTAACCAGCCAACCAAACAAACAAAACCAGCAGAGGAATGGTTATCAGTCAATAAGAGAAAATTGCAATCACATCTAAAAAGAGAATACCAATTTTCTGGGAATTTATGAGACATACCGATGCTTCCTTTTCTACTCATACATTTAACTCTTAGTCGCTGTTATTGGTGACAATTGTCTCTTGAGTCTTTGGCTCACAAGCCCCTTGAACTTGTGATATACTCAGACCAATCCATCCATTCATCCCCAAGTATGCTGAGTGCCTCCAAGGAACTGTGCAGGATACAGAAGGAGCCCAACACAGGGCCCTTCTTAGGAAGGAAAGAGTCACCACACCAAAGAGACTTATGCGCCACTCTAACAATTACAGAATAAGTGCCACTGTGCTCCTGTGCTGGGCTGCTAGAGTTCCAGAAAGGAGAATGGGGTGAAAGGGGAGCCTGGAGCTGGGCTCTGCAGACGAGGGTGACCACGGCTGGCAGCTACCTGAGCACACAGTGAGACTGGGCTGCAGGAGAGAAGAGAGGGGAACATGTGAGCTAGAGATATAAGGCCGGAGCAAAGGCAGAGGCAGGGCGGAGCCAAATGTGAGAGGTAGTGTCCTGTCTGCCCCTTGGCCCAGCAGGGGCTTCTGGTCCTGAGGGGGCCAGGCCATGGCAGGAGTCAGCCCAGAATGCCCCAGGCCTCCACCACACCCCTTCCCCCCCTCCAGCCTCACTGCTCTCTCGGGTTGCTGCCAGCCCTAGCCACCCTCAGCTTAGGCCCATGAAGGGTGCTTGCTGAGGCTGACGGCAGTGATGACAGAGCTCAAGTGGGCAGGCTTGGGGCCTAATCAGGGTGGGAGGCGAGAGTGATGGGAGTGCTACTGGGATTTTAAGGGTGCCAGGGAGGAGGCAGTCAGGCCCCAGCTACTGTGGGATCCTGGCACATCTGTGATTGCCTGCTCTGTCTATCCATCCATGGCACGGGACAGTGATTGGCTGTACTTGGTTAACCAGGAAGTCAGGAAAACACAATGGAGTTCATTTGAGATAGCACCTCCCACTCTTATATCTCCAAAAGTCACATATAAATATCAATAAGATAACTAGAAGGCCAGGCTTCCTATGCCTAGGAGAGGCACACATTTGCATCTACCTAAGAACAAAATATGGTAGTATATGCCTAGGAGAGGTCAGAGTTAAATTCCCTGTTTAATTCTCAGAGTTAATTTCTTTCTTGTTTGTTATTCTTACTATTGTTAATACTTCTTTCCTATGCCAAGCGTGGGCCCATGGGTCACAGGTAGAACACTATGACATACCACTTTGGATGAACTGACAACCATTTATAGCAGTGTTTTCCAGGGTGTGGTTTGAGATCTGCTGTGTCAGAATCATGGGGTGTGGTAGTGTGGTTTATAAAAATGTGGATTCCTGAGCTCCAATCCAGCTCTATCAATATTCTTTGGCGCTGAGGCCCAGGAATTCGCATTTCATCCCCCAGGTGATTTTTATGAACACTAAGAACCACTGTCAGAGGCTCAAATTCTAGGAGAAGGACAACTTACTATGTCACAAAGCCATTAGGTCTCATCAGTATTGACTTTCAATGATAGACAAGGGAACATTTAGCTTAAGATTTTGACAGCATTAAATGGGACAGAGTGGCTTACACCGAAAACCGGAAATCTCATTCAACAATGACCTTGTCTAATAATTCGAATGCAATAGACAAAAGATAAGTGACCTTGCAGAAAGACTGGTCTATTTAGGCATTGTAAGAAAGCTCAAGATGAGTCATACACAAACACTGATGCTGGCTTTCATCCTAAGTCTATCCTAGTCCCAGCCAAAATCCAAGGAGAAAACTGCATGGGGGTTGGGCCAAGGGGGAGGGGCAGTAGTGTCATTTGTTACCTTCTCCCCACCCCCACACCCCACCAGGGCCACCCCTCAGGGCAGCTCTCTGTGCTCTGCCCAGTCTCCTGCCTCTCAGAGGAAGGGAGTGGTTAGGAGCCAGAGAGAAAGACAGAATGGGGAACAGGTGAGAAGGTCAGGGAGGGAAGAATGAATACGCAAAGAAAGACCTCAGGGAGTTATAACAGGAGACGAAATCCACAGGAGAAGCCACAGGTGCTGGGGAAAATGAAAGAAAAACATAGGAATGAAGAGGATATGAAAGATGCAACTATAGAACAGAAAGCAGAAGGATGTATAGGATGAGCTGTGGAGCCAGATAGACCCAGGGTCAATCCACCTAGAAGACAAGAAACGCTAAAGGTATCTGCAGCAAACAACAGAACTGCAAAACATGTGTAGAAAACTGAGAGAACTGGAAGGAAAAATAAACAAATCCCTGAGATTGAGAAACAAAGAAAAAACACTTAGCACTACTATTCAGAATAGTGCTAGAAGTTCTTGCCAGTGCAATAAAAAACATAAGGAAATAAAAAGGCATAGAGATTGGAAAGGAAGAAATTATTTGCAAATGATAAGATTGTCTACATAGGAAATCCCAAGCAATCTATGAAAAACAGAACAAAAACTTCTTAGAACTAATAAGTGAGTAAAACAGGGTTGCAAGATACAAAATAAACATAAACAAATCAAGTGTATAATATATTTATATACTAGCAATAAACACATGGACACTAAAATTAAAAATATAATGGTCACTGAAGTAATTTAAATACTTACATATAAATCTAACAAAAGTTGTGCAAGACTTATACGCTGAAAACTATGCAATACCTGATGAAAGAAACCAAAGAAGATTAATTTAAATGGAGAGACATAACACATTCATGAATTAGAAGAGTCAGCATAGTAAATATATCATTCTCCCCAAGTTAATTCAAGTCCTACCAAAATCCTAGCAAAATTTTTTTTTGCTGTAAACAATATTATTCTAAAGTTTATATGGAAATGCTAACCTATTTAGTATAGCTATAGTAATTTTGAAAAAGAAGAATAAAATGGGAAGAGGCAGCCTACCTGTTTTCGAGATTTAATATATAGCTAATGTAATCAAGACTATGTGGTATCAGCAGAGGGACAGACACATAGATCAATGAAACAGAATAGAGGAACCAAAAATAGACACACATGAATATACCAACTGATTTTTGACAAGGGTGTGGAAGCAATTCAACGGATGAAAGACAGTCTTTTCAACAAATGGTGCGGAACAGTTGGACATCTATTGGCCAAAAACAACAACAAAAAAGCCCCTCAACCTGTCTCACACTTTACACAAAATTTAACTCAAAATGGATCATGAACTTAAATGTCAAATGTAAAAATTATAAAATTATTTATTTATTTATGGATTTAGGTTTAGATTACTTGGTCTCCCAGGCTGAAGTGCAGTGATCATAGCTCACTGCAACCTTGAACTCCTAGGCTGAAGCAATCTCCTAGCTTACCTCCTGCGTAGCTGGGGCTACAGGCATATGCCACCATGCCCAGATAATTTTTTTTTTATTTTTTTATAGAGACAGAGTCTCACTATATTGTCCAGGCTGGTCTCAAACTCTTGGACTCAAGCAACCTTCCTGCCTCAGCCTCCCAAAATGCTGGGATTACAGCCAGGAACCACTGTGCCTGGGTATAAACTATAAAACTTTTACAAAAAGAAAGAACGAAAGGAAGGAAGGGAGGGAGGGAGGGAGGGGGGGAGAGAGAGAAAGAAAGGAAGGAAGGAAGGAAGGAATAAATAGACAAAGAAAATCTCAAAAGGTTACATACTACATGATTATATAACATCCTTGAAATGACAAAATTATATTAATAGAAGTGGAGAACAGATTAATTAGTGGTTGCTCAGGGTTAAAGAGGGGATGGGGGCAGGAACCAGAGGGTGTGACTATTCAGGACAACAGAGGGATCCTTGTGGTGATGGAAATGCTCTGCGCCTTAACTGTATCAACATCAATATCCAGTTTGTGATATTGTATCAGTTTTGCAAGATGCTGCTGTTAGGGGAAACTATAAAATGTACAAGAGATGTCTGTGTATTATTGCTTACAACTGCATGTTAATCTACAACTATCTTTTTTAAAAAGTTTAATGAAAAAAAAGTAGCATTAGTAGTTCATGATTTTTCTGGTAGCTTCTCCATTTCATTTCTGTTTCACGCTCCCCTTCAGCCAGATGGCAAGAATTAGATCTCAGTCAATTGAGGGTCTCCCTACTTGTTCATATCTAAGTTCCAGGAAACTTATGATGCCAATATTGTGCTTGATGTCATCATCTCTGCCAGTTTCTACCCCGAGCAGTTTTCAGCCATCTGTCCCTTTAAGACACTGCTGCATCCTCCTTGCTCCCTGCCCCCCTCCCTCCATACTCTAGTCATTCTTCCTCTAAATGTGCTGCAAAAAACCTCTCAGGTCTATTGGCAGATATGCCCCAGGGGCATCCCTACTCCGTAAGCCCAAGGACCGGGAGACTCCAGAGCTAAGCTTGGATATTGGGGCCAGAGGCTTCCTTTATGCTCAGGTCCTCTCGTGTCCTCACTCCACCCCGGTCCATTTGCAGCTGGGTAAGGGCCCAGGGCCCCTTGTTAGGTATCCATGCTTCCTTTCTGATTCTCCTCTCTCCTGATCCAAATTTTATCTGCTCTGAGGGCAGGAAATGGTATGTGATAGTAGATTTATTCTTCCAAATCTTTAATCTTTGGTCTGTTCCTCATATTTTTCTCTCCTTGGTTCTCAGCATTCTCCTGAATTTTCCCTCTCCTGAGGGGACAAGCATAGGATCCCTTTGCTGCTGCTTGAATGGGTTGCAGAGTAACAGGAAGTATGGAGGAAAACCCTCCTGTCAATGCAGCAGCCTTGTACTAAGCTGTGGTATTTCCTACCATCTTTTGTCCTTAGCCTACTCATCCTTCTATTTGTCCCTTCAGCTTGTGGCCCAGATCCTGGAACATAAAGACATAGGCTTTGTGATGGTGGATTCCAAGAAAGAAGCCAGGCTTGCCAAGAAACTGGGTAAGTATGATTTTTGAGACACTGTATATCAGGAAGAAACAGTGTATCTTGCAAAAAAAAAAAAAAAAGTTGCACTTATTCTGGTAAGATAACTGGGCTATTTTAAAATAAATATAAAATGGTCTGGCATACGTTAGTCTTGGGTTCAAGAAGAGTTCCACAAAAGTAAAGATAGGCCTGTGGTTTACGATTAAGTGGTTTCATATTAATCATGCAATGTATCTTTGTAACAGTACAGTGAAGAGGGTTTCTTCCTGGAGAAACTGACACTAAAGGTTCAAGCCTTTATTTTCAGCTCCTAAAACAGACTAAAAGGCCAGCTTCTCTTATCTCACCACTGTGGCGATCTCTCTGAGAGGGTTAAAATCTCTTCTTCCATCATTTATGATTTCCTTGCCTCTTGCCTGAAGCAGCCAACAAAAGATAGCATTCATAGTGGTGACTCAAGGGTCCCGGTAGTTTCTAAATTTAAGACTAACCCCAGCTGGGCACTATCACCGAGGACGAGAGGAAGGATTTAGGTGAGGTAATGGTTAAGTGACCACGCAATGGAAGTTGTAATCTCTCGTGTCAATATGTCATGTTTAAGGGTAAGTGCACTTTAAGAGTCTTACCTCTGTAATCCCAAGGAGAGAGAATATAGGTAACTCCTCTGGTTTTCAAACACCGCACACATGTACTGCCATTTGGCTTTTTCTGCATGACCAGTGAAGAATGGCTGTTAAAAAAAATAGCAGGAGGTGATAAAACAGGACCTTTGAAGAAAGGTTAATTGGATTTGGAGTAGTAAGCACAGGATAAAAAAGATTAGTGGCGGTTCAATAAATACCTTCAGGTACATAAAAGTTCATTATCCTAGAAAATTACAAACAACCGTTTTCTATTTTATTTTGAAGAAGACCAGATTTTTTTTAAAATTTAAATTATAAGCGACTGTTTACGTTAGACACAAAGAAGAACTCATGATGATAAAATGATAATGAATTATTAAGAATGTCTGGAATATCTTTTTCCCTGGAGACACATTAAGAAATATTTTTCCCCATGAGCATGGGAGCAAAATATGTTCAACTCTTCCCCTGGAGTCCAAAACAATTTAATGAGTCCTGTCTCCTCCCCCAGCAGCCTACTGCCTCCTAGTCTTCTCCCTTCCCATAGTTTTAATGAGAAGTTGAATTGGGAGAATTTGCAGTAAATGTAGTTAGAGGAAAATGCTAGTGTCCCAGCGATCTAAAACTATAGGGAAGACCAGCTGGGCAAGTATTCATAAAGATGGAGCAGCAAAGCACATGACAGGGCTTGGTCTGTCTAAACAAACTTTTGTCCAATCTCAGCTTGGAGGAATTGGGACAGGTTCCGTCTGGCTATTTGATCGTGGGGTTTTACAGGACATTGGTTGTACTTTGTGAACTTGCTCCTTCAGCTTCATCACCGCTTCCGTTTACCTTAACAGGTTGTGCCTGAACTAGTGCACTAGCCTTCCAAGGCAAAATCCAACAGGAGAGTGACTGAGGTTCCCTGTGGTACCTTTTAGAGTCAGCCCTGCTGGGCTCCAGGACTACCTGGCCTGTTGCTCCTTTTGATTTACAAATGGCACTCCCCATTGTGCCAGGGGCTCCCTCAGACAGGACTGGGGACACAGTGGGCAGCATCCAGCCTTCCTGCCCCTAGAGGTTCTGCAGAAGAGTTCATTTGGAGAAAACATTGTCCAGCTAATAGAGAGTTTGAAAACAATTAATCTATGGAATCAAGTAAGCCATGCAGCTGGACTAAATGCCAGCTTTAGCTATTCAGCATTCCTGGAGGGGAGGGGAATGCAGTTTTCCAGCAAGCATTTGTGAAAGAACACAGCAGTGCACCAAGGACGCTGGAAAGCAGGAAAGGAGAAGATGCAGAACCTGCCCTTGCAGCTTCTGTCAGCTAACTGGGTAGGGAAGACGTGTGAGATCCAGCTAGAACAGGAAAGCAAGCTGCTGGTTCTGCCACATACACTTACAAGGTGCCAGGCTTTGTGAGAGGCACGGGGGTACAAGGAAGACAATGATCCTGCCCTCAGAGAACGCACTGTGATAGTGAGAACCTGTAAATGGGGCTGAGTGAAGATCACACATGAGCCCAGTGAGATTGGGGTGAGCTTCTTAGGAAAAATGAGTCCTAAGCTGAGGCCTGGAGGAGCTAACCAAGACGGAGGTTGCTCCAGGTTTGGGGAACATAAGTGTAGAGAATCATGCTCTGTGACTTTTCCTTTATACACCCTGTGATAACAGCATGTTATAACACGGCAAAGGGGATTGCATAGGGGACTAGGGAGCTCTCACAGGAGTGCAGGTGTTCCAAGGGAGAATGAAAGAGAGGGCTGGCACCGGGTTGTCGAAGGACTCGAATGCCAGGCTAACGAGTCAGGTGGACAGTGGCCATTAAAAATTTTTGATAAGGAGAATGACATGGGTCAACAGTATTTTTGGAAAACTAAAGTAGTGGTGAGGTGGAGAACATTATTTTTCTTTTAAATTAAAATCCAGTTGGAATTGTTAGTTCTTGACTAATTCAAATTAAATGTCCACTTTGGGAGCCCTTCGGAAGTGCTGTTTTGGGGGAACTAGTGCTTGGGTTAGTGCTAGTTCCCCTGACTGGGACCCCACTGTCACCTAGGGACTCTGACCCAGACCTGAGCTGGTGCAATGGCTCTGTCTACATCAGGATGACCTTGTCCTTGGGTCTTTTTGTTTCTTCCAGGTTTTAATGAAGAAGGAAGCCTGTACATTCTTAAGGGTGATCGCACAATAGAGTTTGATGGCGAGTTTGCAGCTGATGTTTTAGTGGAGTTTCTTTTGGATGTAAGTATTTATGCATAGTGACCCTGCATGGAGCTGTCTGGTCTCAAACAGAGAGGGAGATAGAACCCCAAAGTGAGAACAGGGAAGCTGGAGAACCTGACCTGGTCTAAGGCAAGTTTCTCAGGCTCCACGAGAAACTAAGGAGCACCTGCATCATTGCACTACTTCTTCTCCTGGGAAACCGGCTCCTAAGTCACCCTAGAAAGTGTTCATTAGTGACTAGAGGGTCACAAATCAGGACCATGTAGTGGTAACATGCCAATTCTCGTACCATTTACACACCAACATCCACTGACATTCCCTCGGCTTTGCTCCAGAGCTGACAAAGAAGAGCTGGAGGATGTGAAAAAGGGAGGGATAACCGGTCACATGAAGAGAGAGGAAGACAGGAGTACCAATGAGCCACGTCACCTCAGAGCAACAGAAAGAAGGGGTAGCACTAAAGAGCCCCCCAATATCACACTCACTGTCAGCATGAAGGTACCACACCCTCAGATCCACATGCACGGAGGAACAAACTCTGTAAAAATATTTCATCCATAGATGAATTCACACTTTCAGTAACAGCTGTGAAGTTCAATGCTTTTAACACATGTTCTTGCACAGATAAAATACCTACTGTTGAATCCATACTGATAATTCCTCATCCACCACCTGGTACCCAGTAGTCTATTGCTCTTTCTCTACAGCCTCAAAAACCAGAGAGAAGGTTAGAGGCTAGTTGAAGGCCACCTCCTACCAAATAAAGTGCCCATTGACCCAACTTGGCCATCCCATTGACCCTTACTGCAAGCCCGAAGAAAGTTGAGAAGGGCAACAGAACAACTCTGGGCCAACATGGCACTGCCCCAACTTTATCGGCTAGGGAGAGGCTTTTGGAAATGGGACTCTAACTGCTTTAAATAATAGATAATGTGATTGAGTGACCTAAGTAGAAGATCAGAATTAGAGCAGATTTTAGACTCGATCAAATCAGGGCTCTAGCTCCATTTTTCTTTGTAAATCACAGGTAATTCTGTTTTCAGTCTTGCCTGTGTCCTCAAGCTGATTATTCTCAAGCTAGTTATAAGATGGCCAGCAGCAGGAGCTGATACATCACTTTTCTGAATTCATTTCTGGTAATAGAAAAAAACCAGATCTGGCTTCCCATTGCTCTCATGGGAGGAAAGAACTTTCCCAAAGCCTTCAGCAAATCTATCCTCATTGGATCAGTCACTTGCCCATTCCTGAAGCAATAACTGGAAGAGAAGTTATGGAATCAACCTAAGTGTCCATCAACAGATGGATGGATAAAGAAAACGTGTTATATACGCACAATGGAATACTATTCAGCCATAAAAAAACAAATTTGTCATTTGCAACCATACAGACGGATTTGGAGAACATTATGCTAAGTGAGATAAGCCAGGCACAGAAAGACTAATACCGCATGTTCTCACTTTTATATAGAATCTAAAACAATCAAACTCATAGAAGCAGAGAGTAGAATGGTGGTTACCAGAGGCTGAGGGGGATGAGGGAGTTGGGAGATGATGGTCAAAAGGTACAAAGCCTCAATGAGACAGGAGGAATAAGGGTTTTTTGAGATATATCACACAGCATGATGAATATAGTAAATATAATAATAATGTATTATACAATTCAAAATCGCTAAGTGTAAATTTTGAATGTTTTCATCGCAAAGAATCATAAGTATTTGAGGTGATGAATATGTTAATTAGTTTGATTTAATTATTTCACATTTTATTCATGAGTCATAATATCATTTTGTACCCCATATATATACAACTATAATTTATTAATTTCCAATTAAAAATAGAAAAATTTTAAAAACTGGAAAGAAGAATAGAATTATCCCCCAAAAATTATCCCCAGACCAATCATTCCACCCCTTGAGTCAAGATCAATTCCTCCAATGGTGCTGCTTTTGTGCTCACTGGGGTCGGGGGTGGGATGGATGCTTGAGGCACCAACCACAAAACCCACTATAGCTTCTCTCTCCACGGGGGGAGAAAGAGTTCCCTTATTTGAACATATTTGTGTGTGTGTGTGTGTGTGTGTGTGTGGCATTGCAGCTAATTGAAGACCCAGTGGAAATCATTAACACCAAACTGGAAGTCCAAGCCTTTGAACGCATCGAGGACCAGATCAAACTCATCGGCTTCTTCAAGAGTGAGGACTCAGAATGTAAGTGGTCTGTCTTCCCCAGCCTGTCAGTCTAAAGCCTACATTCCCAACAAGATATGTTAGAACATCCCCAAAGCAAAGGGATCTTTGGCATCTCTTTTGCTGGGCAGAATAGAGGTTAGAATCCTTCCCGGGTCTAGCACAGTGGAAAGCATTTGCAAAAATTATGCAAGAGAGGCAGGGGAGCTGCAAGAACATTAAGGTTGGGCCATGTTCTCTAGCCTCGAAGGGGGGTGAGTGTTTTACAGAAGAGAGGAAAGCGCTTCCTTCACTTTTCCCACCTGCCCACCTCCCAGTCGGATTCTCCCCCACAAGGGGACCGACAGTGAACTGTTTCCCCGACACTGGCAGCTTTCGTGGTCACCAGCTGGAGCGCTTCTCAGTTAATTGGAAAGCACAAGAGGAAAATCTGGGTAGGAATAGAGTAAGCAGCTGCTGCAGAATGTGGAAAATTGCTGGCCAAGCCCGCAGCCGACCACCGAGGCTGCCTGCAACAGTGCAGCCCCGCCCTTGGGCATGTCCCTTTGAAAGCTTTGTGGGCAGGTTTTGGGTGGGCACATGGACCTCGGGTGGCATCACCACAGCCTGTGCAGGCATGCGAGGGTGGTGGGTGGGAGACAGGAAGAACAGGGAAAAGGGACCAGGAAGGTAACTACTTGAGAACTGTACCTTAAAAAAAAACACTGCTTTGGCAGCATGGGCCCAGCGAGTTAAGCCTTTTCCTGGTGTCTTGGCCTTGGAGAGAGGGGGCGGGCGTGACTATGAAAGAGAATCTGGCAGCCATCCTACAAGTAGGAGCTGTAAACGTGAGCCGCTTATGACTATTTCTGGAAACCGCAAAATATTTTGAAATTATTTGCAAACCATTTCTTTACCCAATCTGTCCACTAGCATCCTTAGTCATTTCGCCAACTACCACCCACCTGTTTTCTCTCTCCTGTGCCCCAGTTTAACCCTCTCTGCACTCATTTCCTTCGCTCATTTGCTTCAAATGGATGTGTTGGGGGAGGCGGCTAGCCGGGGAGTTTTGCCCCGGTTCTTCTTTAGGTGATTTTATTTCAATTCGCACACTTCCATATCTGTGCTCACTACTCTGGACTGCTTCTCCTGCCCCTTCTACTTTCTCCCCTTTATTTCATTTCCTTCTGTTTCCCCTTTTTCTTCTCAGTCCTTCCCTCTCAATTTGTCTCCATCCTTATGTTTCTCTCTCCTCTTCCATGAAGCTCAGGCTGGCAGATGGAGGGAGGCAAGGCCATGGTTAGGATAAAGAACACACCTTCCAGTTCCTTTCCTCCCCTACCCTAAACCAGTAATCGTAACAACGCCACTTAATTAGCACACTTCATACGCCAGGCCTATGCTAGGAGCTTATGTGGATATCTTAATTTCATTCTCACAACAAGCCTGTGAGATGGTTACTATTATTATCTGCATTTTAATAATGATGAAAGGGTGGAACAGAAAGTTTCAACTAACTCCCCCGTTATCACACATGGTGATAAGTGGTGGAGCCAAGATTGAAATCCCAGGAATCTGACTTTAGAGTTTATGCACTTAACTACTAGGCTGTATTTTTAAAACTTTGCAAACTGAGGGCATCGCACATATAAAATATGATGATGCTTCAATGGCATAAAATGGGGGTAAAGTGGAAGAGATTTGGGCTTAGTGAACAGAAATTTTTTTTTACCTACTTTATGTTATATAAAGATAAGAAAAAATAAAATAACAGGAAATATATCACAGGCTGCATTGTAAAAAATTTCCAAATAAAATAATCTAAAATTTTGAATAAGCATCTTGTGCTTGCTTCCAAGAATGTGGCTTTTTGATATTGGTTTTATGCTTGAAATAACAACATGCAATTCCTGATCAAGATTTTAAATGATGATCTCTTCAAATTCTTGATAGTCACCATTGACAAGAGACATCACTTGCTCATGTGGATGGTAGAAAGTGGGAGGACAATATTCATTGCTTTTTCTTTGACTGATGAACATTCTTTTCTTGCCATTGGACATAATTCATATAATTCAGTCTCTAAAGTGTCCTTCAAGGGTGTGCACATTCTTTCAATCAGATAGCTATTACTTTTCTTTTCATTGATAAATGTAATGTTCGTATTCCTTGTGGTAATTTGAATGGATTTGAAAGGATTGCAAATCTAATTCAACTTTTTCATGTTCTATATTTCAAAATAATAATAAAGCTTTTCCTAGGAATGTACAGATATTACTTTACCGGTCTTAATAATTATTCTTAAAATTTAAATAAAATTGCTAGTGAATCATTTTAACCTCCTTTGTAAGGTTGAATTTTTGCTTTTAAATTAATAAACTTTGTCAGTATATTATATATTACACATGGTCCTTGCAATTTTCAATTAAATACAGTAAGGTAGGTTCTCAGCAAGGTCCCTCATTTTTTGAAACCCATAATTATCCCTCAAAATTTTTCAAAGTGAGTGTAATTCACAATTTCCCTTTCAATCTACTTCTTAGCTGATAAGCTCTTCATAAAACTCGCCTTAAACAGGTAATCTACGTTAGTTTACATGCTATTAGTCACCTTTTTTTTTTACAACCTTTTATGTGGAATTCAGATCCACAGGCAAACCTTTATATGATAGAGCTTTTCTATAAATAAATATTACTTGAATCTCAAGATTTTCAGAAAGGAAGTGTAAAGTCTTTATGTCTTCTTGTCATTGTAGCTGCACCAATCAGTACACGAACTTGGGCAGTGTTTTCAAAATGTTTTGATGTGTTCACCTACTTCTTTGTATGTTTTATCCCCAAGAAATTGGTTTGGTTCTTCTTTGTAAGACAAATGGTGTTATTCCGAGCATTTCTCTCCCAAGTTTCTAGCTGGTGCTATCAACCACACCCAGTGGCTAAAGTCTGGTGTACTTATATCCAGCAGGGAAAACCCTGAGAGATGAGGAAAATGCTCAGATAAATCTTTAGTAAGGTGGAGGGGGCTGAATGTTCAGCAGCCTATTCCAGAAGGGAAAAGAGTCTTCCAGGAAACTGGGGAGTCAGACTGGGAGGAACCCGGGAGAAGTCAGTCAGCATCAAAACGGGACATGGGGGCAGGAAAAATCCAGAGATTACACGAGATCAGATCGAGCAGAAGACGAGATGCAGTATCCTGGAAGACAACTGCTATTTGGGTGAGGCTACAGGTTTAACCTCATTTTGAATAACCAACCTCGGGGGTCACCTTGCCCCACCCTTCATCTTAAGTGACGTAGACCAGCTCTCCAAGAGAAGAAAGGGCTCCTGACACAGGCCGAACCCTTTCCTTCCATCAGGGCAGGAGTTCTCAGAGGGGAGGAGAAATTTATCAGGAACAGGGAGACTGAGGAAAGGGAGACAGAAGATTCTGATGGAGCCCACTGCAGCTTTAGACGCAGACGGCTTAGGTATTGCTTTAGTCTTTCTACTTCCTCACCCTCTATCTATTCATTCTTCAAATGCTCCCAACCATCTTCTCTCCACTTACCCAATCCTCTACCCCAGCTATCAGGCTACTGGATATCTTTATGGGGATAAGTTAGTACAAGTGTGTATCAGTATGTACAAGTGCTCTTGTAAATGTTCAACTCCTCTCTCCTCTGAGCATGTGGCACTCACCTCTATTATAACAACTATTGCATTGCATTGTGATTGTTTAAGGGTCCATCACTCTTGCTAGGCTGAGAGCCTTTCGAGATCAGTGTCTTTTTCTTACTTATCTTGGTATCCCCTGAGCCAGCATTATTCTAAAAAAAAGTGTTTTTTATAAAATCTTAGAAAATTCTGCATCGTTCCAGAATTCTAGCAAAAGCTTATACTTCTTATTGTTAAGGGATGTGAAAGTCCATAAAATGGAAAAAAGTTAATCTTGTTAAGAATAAATCATAGGTTCGTTGATTCTCAGAGTTACGGAGTTTATTCAGAACAACCCCCCCCCCCACGATTACCACCGTCTCACATCAAAGGCTTGACTATGAATAACTTCACCAAGTAACTGCCTTTCCACACTCACGTGGTCTCACGCCTACCTTGACCAATTTGGACTCAAGTTTGGGACCAGAGTCAAGCATAGGCTTGATTAAATTTAGATAATCCTCTCAAGGCAACAGAATTAAAAAAAGAAAAAACACACTAAAAAAAAAGAAAAGAAAACTAGCATTCACCAAGAGGGGTGCTCCTGCTGAGAAGTTTAAAATGCTACTGTGATGTCATTTTTGATGGAGGTCACTTTACACATAAAGGTGAATTTCCTTCTCATTTAGGGCTCATTTATATAGCAAACTGCACTTTTCTAGAAGGAATGATTATAACTAGCAGTGAGTTTGAATGGAAGGACTTTTTTCTTTTGGTTTGGAGTTGTACATGCCTTTTTCTCTCCTTTGTCCTTTCTCAGTTTCCTGCTTTCCATCTATGAACTTCATAAAAGTGTAGTGAAGAGGAGAGGTCTTCTCCTGGGCAATTCAATGCCAGTCAACTCAAACTCCTTGGGCGAAATTATGGGTTTAAGTAGTACTAATTACCTACTTTAATATCTACTAAATAATTATCCAGTCAGGATTAATTGGCTGTCCACTATCTCTGCATCATTTAAAAAGAGAGGATACTGCAGTGTGCATCTTGAAAATGTCTTGCCCTTTCATCTCTTTCCTCCTAGATTACAAGGCTTTTGAAGAAGCATCTGAACACTTCCAGCCTTACATCAAATTTTTTGCCACCTTTGACAAAGGGGTAAGTACCTACGAAACCCCAATTTGAACAGTGTTGTAGACATGAAGGATTAAAATTTGAACTTCTCACCACTTTTTCTTTTCTTTTAGCAACATTAACCATCCTGCTTTGCCCCTTTCTCCAGAAGTGTTAGGAACATGGCAGTAAATCTCTATTGAATGAGAGATGAGTACAAAGAGGATTAAGTCGCAGGACATAAGGCTATTTCTAAAAACATCCAGTGAAAAGTGAGGGCACACCCTTATCTTCTCATACACTGAGAATGGAAAATGTGTGAGGCCAGAGTGTGCCTGGCCACTGAGCCATTGCTTCCTTTGCTCTTAGGAGGCACCCTCTCTCTTCCTGGGGTTGCACACTTCCCCTCCTCCTGAGCTGGGTGGGTGTTGAAATGGGGAGGGGCATTGACCATCGGAAGCCCTGGTGCTTTGGAAAGTTACCTACATCTTCTGGAGATATCGTGGATGTACTTTTCTACAGTACAAATGCTTTCCATTTTCTGGACGTGGAAAGTGATTTTGCAAGCCAAAGAACAGCAGAGATAGACCTTGAATCAATGGGTAATTTATCTGGGCTCTATTACAGTCAGAGTACTGTACCCTGGCTCCCGTTACTACTAAAGTGGCTACTATTTATTGAGTGTTTTCTGTGTGATGGAAACAATTTGATATGTTGCACTTATCTTATCTCTAATTCTTTAAATACCTTTGAAAGGTAAGAACTCCTATTTCCCGGAAAAGAAAACAGATTTAGAAAGGTTAAGTAATATCCAAGGTTTTCAGCAAATGAATAGTAGCACTGAGACCCCAATTTAGGACAATCTGTGCCCCAAACCTGCTTCCTTTCTTCTATACCACACCACTAAATAAAAGACTGTATACCTGCCCTTGAGATTCAGGGTACACCCTCCCCCCACATGCATGCATGCATAGCACATACCTATGACACACACATACCCATCCCACCTCCCCACACACACGTAACACACACACATACCAATAGAAACCCCTAAATCACCATATTTTCTGGAACAAATAAATCTAGGACAAACTAAGTTCTTGATCAAATTCAAGTAAAAGTTAATTGGAGAGTGGCTTATGGAGGAGTAGATGGCTGGTGGACAGTGCTCCTGGGCCTTTACATTATGGTGAGTTAACTATTCCATGGAAAACAAGAGGAAGCCCATGGGGGTGGTGGCAGGAAAAAGGCATTCAGTTCATGTATATGTTGAACCATTTCTATGGGTACGGCCCTATCTTCAAGCTTATAATCCAGAAGAGAGGTCTACAATCTAAGTAATATAATCTAAACTTGAAGAAAGTTTACCCTAATTGGTTGGATTAGATTTGGGAGAGATCTTGAGCTATCATTCATTAAGCTCATTTATTGATCTTGAGCTATCATTTATTATAACTATCATTTATTAAGTACTCATTATGGGCCGGGCGCAGTGGCTCACGCCTGTAATCCTAGCACTCTGGGAGGCTGAGGCGGGTGGATCACTCGAGGTCAGGAGTTCGAGACCAGCCTGAGCAAGAGCGAGACCCCCGTCTCTACTAAAAATAGAAAGAAATTATCTGGCCAACTAA
>CM052444.1:9306322-9348120 GCA_028533085.1 Varecia variegata | reverse complement strand
AAAACACGTGCAGTGCCAATGCAATATTTACAGACATGTATATTCCTTTCTTTACACTGTCAAGGAGAAGGTAATCTTCAAATGAAAAGGAAGTTGGAATACAGGCAAGTTGGAGGTTTAGAATACTCCATGGCCTGGGTTTGAATTCTGGGTCTACTCCCTCTAGGTGCATGATCTTGACAGATCGCTTACCCACATTGTGCCTCAGGTTCCTCATTTGTAAAATAAGTATAATAATATTCTTACCTCATACGATCAAAGTGAGGATTAAATATGTTAATAAACCTAAAACACTCAGAAATACTGCCTGGCACATAATAAATACTCCATATGTTTGCTGTTATTACTGTTTCTGTTCATTTGATCACTTCCCAACTCATAGAAGCACAGTTTTCTGGTTCCTAGAATGCACAGTAAGTGAGCTCAAAAACCCAGACTCCGATGTCGTTCTCAAGCCCACTCTGCCAGAGGCTGAGCTTTGCAAAGAACTGTGTGTAAACTCAGACACTGGTTGTACGTTCGCTGCCCCTCCCCGGCTCCCTACCTCACGACCCCGTCATCCACCCCACCCCATATCCCAGAGAAGAGGGGAAAAGCAAGAAAAAACTTCACATCTTCCTCTCTTAAAATCAAAATGACAATATAATCTCCTTCCACCGACTGTAGCTCTTAACATGGCCTTGTTTTCTTTATCTCTAAGGAGGATGATAGCATTTCTTTCCTTTAAGAATTATAAGAACTGCCTTTTGGAATATAGTGACCTGGAATTGACAGCAATTGCTGACAAAAACCCTGTGAATATCAGGGCTTCCTCAGAATGCACCTCCTTGTGTAAGAGTTTATGTATACCCAGTTCCTCCCCTGCCCAGCTGGTCACAGCTGCCCGAGGTCACTGCGCCATGGGTTACCACCACAGAGCGTCAGCTCTTAGGCAACTCCTCGTCGGTGTCAAGGGAACCACTGTTCATCCCTGTGCTTTCTTGGATCACAGCTCGGAACGAGAAAAGAATGGCATTTGGTTTTCTATAGACCATTGCACATTCCAGCCCTCTCAAATCATTTCACAAAGAGAGGTCCTGAGTTCAGCAGCTGTGCCGGCCAACACAGCAACCGTTCTGCCTTGACAACACACTGACCGTGTGGCCACTTGAATCAAGAGAGAAAACATCTTCCAGCCTGTGGGCTGGCACCCTGAGCTTTTTTATTTAATATCTGTTACGGGGTGAGCAACTCATCCTGGCTTGCTGGGGTCTATCCAGGTTTAGCACTGAAAGTCCTGCATCCTGGGAAACCCCTCTGCCCTGAGCAAAGCAGGACAGTTGGTCACCTTATGACTGGTTCCTAGAGCCTGACAAACCCTCAAGCAAGCCTGGCACTGAGAGATTTAACCGTAGGGCCAGCCCCTCAACCCAAACAGCAACTAGAGCTTGTGAGCTGATCAAGGACAGATTAATGAGTTGGCTTCTGATTCTGAGTACCTAATGTTTTCAGAATTTCCATCAATCGCCTGTCCTATCAAAATTGGTTCAGTGAAATCCACACAGCTCAGGACAGTAAACATGCTCCGTTGGCTTTGCGTCCCCCTCCAGCCCTGGTAAATACAGTAGAGTGATGGCGATTACAGAATTACATTTTCTACCTTTAATTCCAGCTGTTCCCAGCCCCTGTTTGACACTCATTTGCCAAATAAGACTTTTTCTTTCTATCCAGCCCAGGACTTAGGTGATGGGTTCCTATCACCTCAACACTGAAGTTAAAACTGCATGTGCTCTTCTGTCTTTGCCAGAGAATACACACACCACACACTACTCCTAGATGGACAGCCCATTGCTTCTCTAGACTAGCATTCAAATAAACTTCATTTTATTTCTAACTATTACAGGTTGCAAAGAAATTGTCCTTGAAGATGAATGAGGTTGACTTCTATGAGCCATTTATGGATGAGCCCATTGCCATCCCTGACAAACCTTACACAGAAGAGGAGATCGTGGAGTTTGTGAAGGAACATCAAAGGTGACCGAGATGGCATGCAAGGGATGGGGGTTCTAGGGTCTGGAGAATGGAGAAGAGCCTCTCAGTGCTGACATCTCAGACCCACCAAGAGCAGCATCCTAGAGTCACTACCCTGGCAGAGCAGACCTCAGCAGTACAGCTGTGTTGGTCATTGATAAATAGCAGGGATGTTACTCCATCTGAATATGGGTCTACACTTGCAGGCAGGATTAGACTACCTCCCGCCAGTCAGCAAATCACCTTAGAGCCAGAGCAAGATATAAATAAAATTCTACACTAAAAATGACAGCAATTTATTGAAAGCTTCCTATGTGCCATGTACCATGCTGAGTGCTTTCTGAAAACTATTTTATCTAACCTTACAGGGTGATTATTGCTATCCCAACTTCAGAGATCAAGGCATTGGACTCACAGTAGTTAAGTGACTTAGCCAAGGATGAACATTCTGTACATAGAACTTCTGGGAGAGGAAGACTCGTTACCATTTAGAGTAGCCGTAGCATGAATCAGCAACTTTTTTCCCCACAGAACCACACAGTAAATATTTCAGGCTCTGCGGGCCAGATGGCCTCTGTTGCAGTCATGGAACTCTGCCACTGCAGCCTGAAAGCAGCACAGACCACGTGCAAACAAAGGGTGTGACTGTGTCCCAGTACAAGTTCATTTACAAAAACAGAAGGCACTGGCTGGATTTGGCCCACCGGGTGTAGTATGCTGACCCCTGCTCTGGAGGGAGGGACAATACGGGAACATGGAACATGGCAGTGGGCTCACTGCCCCACTCGGCCACCCTTTCCGCATATGCACAAGTGTGTTCACTGAACTTGGAGCACCATGGTCCCCTCGCCCGGACAGTCCTAGCCCCTTCAGGGAGGCAGGGCTTGGAGGAACAAATATTAACATGTCTAGCACTATTTGCCAACATTCAGAAAGAAGTGAACTATGAGCAAAACATAGGTCCCACCTGTTCCCCCAAATGTCCCTAAAGGGCTTTTTGATGATAGAACAAAGTAGCTCTGGGCTAGAGAAACTGAGCGTTTCTGTTTTCTCTGTGAGGTTTCCTCATTCCAGGCCGGCTGCAGGCTCTCAGCAGTGGCACCTGTGTGTGAGGAGGGAGTTAGCTTCTTGCCCTGGGAATGAGCTGACCCTGTGCCCTCTGACCCACTGTTTGTAATAGACTTTATAATCCTTGGGTCAAGTGTATCTGTGAAAAGGCTGAGTGGTTTAGGCCCAGCTCTGTCTGACACAGCAGGGTAGAACAGGTCTACTTCCTTAGGGGAGAAGGGGTTTTTAGGGCTCTTCATGCAAATGCACCAACCTCTCCCCCTACATTTCATTGTGCTGAGGCTGCAGTATCCCCCATGGTGATTCCTACTCAAGGAAACTCTTTTTTTTTTTCCAGACCCACTCTACGTCGTCTACGCCCAGAAGATATGTTTGAAACATGGGTAAGAAAGTGGCAAGCTCTTTCTGCCTTTTAGAAATGCGTATATTCCCCAAGAGTAGCGTCCCTTTGATTAAGTCTCCATACTCAAACTAAGTCTTATTTGGCTGGGGTGGGTGTCTGGATGCTGCAGTGTTTGAAACATGGACAACGTCACCCTCAGTCAAAACCCAGTTCTCCATGGACACAAGTTTAGCCTCTTTGGTGCTACTTACAAGGCAAAATTACTCTGTCTCTGAGTTCACTTCCCACATGACTACGATTCCATGCACTGGCCGCCAGATACCCAGGGTAACACGGTGGGGGGAGCTTAGGCTGTAAAGTCATACAGACTTGGGGACCACCTCGTAGCTTTGTGTTCTACATCAATCATGTGGTCTTTCTGAGCTTTAGTTCTCCCAGTTAAAATTGGGACACTTTGTAAGAATGAGTGATGTGAAGAGTTCGGAGCACAGTAGACACTTATTTAATTAATGGTAGCTGTTTTTGTAAATGTCAACTCAAGGCACTGGGAAGCAGCTAAGCCAGCTGTCCTCTAGCCTGTGTCATGGACAACACGTCAGGTGGCTCAAAGAATATTAGAAAGAGGGCCTCAGAGATAGTCCCACCCCCTCGCCTTGGCTTTGTATAGAATTTCATAAATAATAACCACCAAAGGTGGTGAAGCATTTTTCAGAGGATTTCATGAATCATCTTACTTGGACCCTTCAACAGCTCTGAGAGTGATGCAGAATGAGTATTAGTTTGGTACCATTTTACATATGGAGCAAGTGATGCTCACACAGGTGAGACTGACTACTCAGGAACACAGAATTAATAAGTATTAGTTCTTGAAACTTAAATTTAGCCATCTGGAGCTAAATCTCATGGTGTCTCCAGTGTACCTCCCCAGAGTGGCCATGTCCCCACAAGGAACCACTTGGAGCTGGGGGGAGAAAGGGATTAACATGGAAGCATTTATTTAGTGAGTTCTTTGATTCACAGTCAAAAGTGATGGATGAACAAAAACAGGGAGTAACCTGACACTTACTGTTTTATAAGCTTGTGACTTATTTGGATGTTTGAAGGCAGAGCAAATATTTCACAAGACACTGAAGGGCAAATAATACAGTCTAGAGGAATGAGTTATTTCAGAATGACCCAGCACAATAGAAATATATTTTCCTAACATTTGAACCTTTCAAAAGGTTAACCTTTAAAAGATTTTATTACTAGATTCAAAAATAATAACAAAAGGGTATAACAGTGCTTTAAAAATAATATTCTTTTAAAATTGCTTTTACTTTTTACTCTACGATAATTTCAGACTTACAAAAAGAGTACAAAGAATTTCATTATTTCTTCATCCAGATTCCCTAAATATTAACATGTTACCACCTTTGCTTTATCCTACTCTCCCTTTCTCTTTATATATGTAAATATTTTTTCTCTGAACTGTTTGAGATGAGAGTAAGTAGCAAATACAATTCCCCTTTATCCCTAAATACTTCAGGTGTTTTCTGAAAAGCTCTTTCTCTCATATAACCATGGTACAATTATCAAAATCAGGAAATTAACACTGATATAATTCCACTACATAATCTATAGACCTTATCCAAACTGACCAGTCGTCCCATCCTTTATTGCAAGAGAAAAACTTTTCTATTTCCCAGCCCAGGTTCCAATCCAGGATCTCACGCTTTCTTTTTTCCTTTGGTTGCCTTTAATCTGGAATGGATTCTCGGTCTGTATTTATTTTTCTTGACACCAAGTACCATTTTAAATTAAGAGTGATTATTGCTGTTCTGTTCTGCTATGGCTTTATCATTAGGTTTTCTTTTTATTTCCTTTATCCCTAAGAGACACGTCTCTTAGGTTTTGGAAAGGGTGAGAATATAAAACTGTAGAACCCTTCTCCCAGACTCTCCTTACTGACACAGCAGTGTCACGCTGAGATCATGACATTCCAGAGCTGAAGAGCCTGCATCCTCCCCCGACCACAGACACCAACAGCCCACACTGCTACTGCAAAAATGCTCCCTCGTGTTATCTCAGAGGCAGATAGATGTTCGGAAAGGAAGTTCACTGTCTTCATTGGAACCCATACTCTGCTCTCTTTTCTCTTAATGAATAAGATAAATTACAGCCTTTTGCTATACTGTAAGATAACAGTGATGGCTCATATTTTCCACATTATTGCATATTGAATTGTTTCCCAACTGGGGAAGGGTGGTGTATTGGATTTAACCAGGTAGAGAAAAGGGCAACTAGAATGACTTATTCCTTCCCAACACCTCATTCTGGAATAGCCACTGACTTCCCAGAGGCCCTCACCAGACCTAGCAGCCCCTCCATCCAAGTCTCCAGCGAGGGAGGAAAGGCAGGACAGGCTCCTCCAGGGTCATCTTTGAATCCTTATAAAAGAAGCTTCAGAAATTGATTGGGTCAGAAGGACCTCTGGGGAACGGCTCCCCAGACCCCCTCCCCATCCACCTGTGCCCCCTAGAAGGACACTTCTCCAAAGAGTGGCACCTCCATTGGCCACTTGACCACAGCAACCTAAACCACAGATGATGTAGAACGTGACCTGTTAATGAATTTAAAAGTCTTTATTTTCAACATCCTCTTCCCCAGACATTACAACGTATTTAAATAAGACAGGAAATCTAGCTAGGGCGAAAGCAACTATTGACCTTTTCCTTTCCCCAGTTGTGCAGGTTTTTAAAGCAGCAAACCATAGAAAGCACATTATATATTATCACTAAATAAATTGGTGCCCAGTAATATTTGCTGTGGTTAAATCAGAGAGCTACTTATTTGTTTCTTTTGAATATTCAGTGAACATCAAGGTGAAGCAGGGCAATCCAGACCCAGCACTGACCTGCCGTTCTCCTTGGAGACTTTACACTCCATCCTGACAAGTGGTCAGCAAGAGTCCTGGGCAACTGTCCCCAGGGGATGGGAGTCAGCAATTACTTCTAAAGGAATCTTCCCTCTACTACAACAGCAAAGTATTCCCCAGGCAGGGCCAGAGCCCCCCAGACAAGTGCTAGGTCAATTCATTGCACCTTAATTCGGGAGCCTGCTAGTTTTAGCTGCATTTTTTTCTTTGTGTCTGTCTCTTCATTCAACATTAGAACACACATTCAACAAATACTGGAAGGAAATAGAGGAAAATATTAACAGTAGTAATATATCTGGTAGTAATATATCTGATAACTGATAAATTTGGTTTCTTCTTGATAGCTCTAATATTGTCTAATATTCTTCAATGAGTAAGATTTGTACAGCCATATTCTTTTTTTTGAGTCAATAGATGTTAAAAAGAACCTCCATGCTAAGCACTGAGGTTATAAAAATGAATGCTACTGTCCTGTCCATAGAAGCTCAGGGCTGAGTGGATGAAACACTCTCAGGACATACGACACCAGCCCAGTACGCTCCCTGCTGTGACAGAGGGCCGTACAACGCTCTGGGGAGTCCAGAGGAAGGTATTCATCAAAGTCATTCCCAAGTGTCCAGTTCTTTGGGGGAATCTTGTGCTCAGTCACTTTATATACGGGTCCCATTTCTGCTTCTTTTGACTTAAGTAAGAGCCACTGATCTGAGTTTGCAACACCTTCTGCAAACCCTGCAGAGGAGCCATCAATTCATGGAGGCTGTTCTACTGCTTGTGGTGGTGAGAAAGAAAGAGTGTGGGTGCTGTGGTCTGAATGTTTGTGTCCCCCCAAGCCCACATGTTGAAACCCTAACCTTCAAGGTGATGGTATTAGGATGTAGGGTCTTTGGGAGGTGATTAGGTCATGAGGGCTCTGTCCTCATTATGGGATCAGTGCCCTTATAAAAAAAGAGCCCAGAGGGCTACTAGTGACTTTTGCACTACATGAGGACACAGCAGGAAGGCACTGTCTATAAGCCAGAAAGCGGTCCCTCACCAGACACTAAATCTGCTGGTGCCTTGACTTCCCAGCCTCTAGAACAGTGAAAAATAAATTTCTATTGTTTATAAGCTACCCAGTTTGTGATATTTTGTTACAGTAGCCTGAATGAACCAAGACAGTGGGCTTTGGGGTCAGATAGACTGGCTTGAATCCCACTTCTGTCACTTCCAGCTCTGTGTAAGTCACTTCAATTCTGTAAGCATTAAATAGGAGTGACTTTCATTTGAGATTTCAAGACAATGGACTTAAATGGTACTCACATAAAAAGTGGCAAATGGCAGATACTGTTGCCCTTTTAATCATCATTGTTATTTTTAAGGCATAAACCCTTCCCTCAGAGAGCTTGCCATCCAGTTGAGGAGGGAAGATTTGTGCAATTAAAAAGAATTTCCAAGGCAATGTGATCTAAAGTCCAAATGGGTGATGTGGGTAGCAAAGGCTGTGGGGTTCAGAGAAAGTCCCTGGCAGAGCTCTGTCCTGCCATCAGTCTCCTCCTCCCCTGTGCACGCTGCGTTCTTGCTGAGGAACCCAGACTCACCAGTTTGCCCATGGACTCTTGCTCTGTGAGTTTATCACTGAAAATACCTGGCTCCTAGCACAGGCCTGCTTCTTCGAGGGTGTTCAGGGCAGGTTTGTGTGCTGAATCTCTTGAGATGCACAAAGAGACACTATTTCCCTTGGTGACAGTTCTCCATACAGGGACTGTCTCAGGTCCGGGGAGTGACAGCCGTATTATGAGCAGCATCTTAGAAAACAAATATGGATTCTTAATTCTAAAACCAATCTCCAAATGCGTCCTAGAAGGGCACACAGAAATGAAGCCTGCTTCACAGAGTTAACAGCACGCACTTCCAGCTGATGGCAGGAGACAGAGGCACAGGATAGCCTAATGAGAACTGATTGGGATATTCTGTCTGGCGATAATAGCAAATGTAAAACAGTGAAACCTCAGACTCCCCTTCTGGTTGCTGTCGGGTTTGTGTAATAAACCAGCACACACACGCACACACACATATACATCTGTAAAATTCAATTCCCCACAGAATCTGACCAAGGCAGTGCCCACTCTCTTGTTTTTAATAATAATATTTTCCATTTAATCTCTCTTAGAATTTTTGGAGGTTTTGTCCATTCCAAACTCAAAGGAAAAAATTAGCATTTAGATAGGATTGCACCAGCATTAAAATCAATTGAAATAGAAACAGAGATCATGGGAGGGTTGAGACGCCTGGAGTTTTTTCCATAGGATGATTCTGATGTGACATTCAGGGTGCCCAGTGAATCCCTCTCCCCATGTCTGCCATAATCAGTATTCTCCTGGCTTTGTCCTCAGGTGCCTCGTTCTCACACGTATTCCTCCCAGGCTCCTGAAGATCATATCTATTTATTTATTTTAGAGATAGGGCCTTACTCTGTCTCCTAGGCTGGAGTGCAGTGACACCATCGTAGCTCACTACAGCCTTGAACTCCTAGGCTCAAGTGATCCTCCTGCCTCAGCCTCCCGAGTAGCTGGGACAACAGGCATGTGCCACCATGTCTGGATAATTTTTTAAAATTTTTTGTAGAGATAGGGTCTCACTTTGTTGCCTAGGCTGGTCTCGAATTCCTGGCCTCAAGTGATCCTCCTGTCTCAGCCTCCCAAAAGCTAGGATTATAGGCACGAGCCACTGCACCTGGCCAAGATGACATTTCTTGTAACAGAGGCCCCTCCAAGCTCTTGCTCTTCTTTCTCTGGGAACAGCCAATGCAAAGGAGACGCAAGGCATATAAGGCATGTGGTCCTCTCTGTCCAGGACATAGAAAAATGAAATGCCCTTTGCTTGCCCACAGATTTAAAATACTCCCTCTAGTTTCTTTTCCTTATCCCTGCCCCCATAGCCATACCCACTTTTCTCAGTCACGCACACTCAACCTTCCCCAGGCCCAACTTACAGCCTCTTCCTGGAGCACCCCACACTCATAGAGATGCTCTGGGGGCTTATACTGATTTGACAAGCTTTGGGGAGAGAACAGAAAGGACCCCAAGGAAACCACTTGGAGGTCACAGTCAGCAAAGTGTTCCCTACTGGGTTCTGTTTCTTCAATGAGAGGTGTTGGCAGAGTCCTAACAGAAGTACTACACTTATACACGATTCTTATGTACACAACATCGACCCATATCCTCACTGACCTCAATTGACTTCCATTGACCTCATTGATTTCTGTCTGCTGCTCATTTGGGGATAGTTTCAGGATCTGTCCGCAGCATTCAGAAATTTTCATAATCTGGCGCGTCACTGATTATATCACTGGTGGTGACTTGTTCAAACCGAGATTGACAGCTGCATTTGCTGAGCTGCCTCCAGAGTGACTGCTGCTCTTGCAGCACCTGATAACCCACACTCACACTCTTCCTCATTTTGCCTTTTGCTGCTGCTCTCCTGGACCCACCAGACCACAGGAGTGAGACCCATTCAGTGCTCATGTCTTGTTGTGTAGTTGGTGTTTTCCTGTCTTGCCAACTCATTTATCCAAATCCCCGATCAAAACCCCATGCATTCCTGCCAGTTGCTCATCAGCATCCCCTTCTTCCTCGATGTGTGCGCTGCTCTTCCTCTGTGCCTCTGTGTCCACGCCCCCTTCCACACCTCTCCCTGCCTCCCCTATTTCCATTCCAGCCTCTGAGTCCGTGTCCCTGGCTCACTCCTTTGTATCTTTCCACCTGGGGGTGTAATCTTTGATTCTTCTCTCCTACAGGAAGATGACATAAATGGGATCCACATTGTGGCATTTGCAGAGAAGAGTGACCCAGGTAGGAAACCCTCAAGCGCCTCTTTTATGCCTTTATCAAAAACTGACTTCTCACCTTCCCTCACTTCCATCTATAATCAAACCGCAAGATGTTGGGCACCCCCTGGTGGTCACCGTTAGGTGCGAGTCCGCTTTCAATTGTGCACATAACTAAGGGAAGAGGAGGTGTGCACAGATCAGAATCTCAACTATTCCATTTAGCTGCCCAGACTAAGAAGGAGAACCAGGCACGGGGGAGAATGTGAAAACATCCTAGCTTTATGAATGTGTGTGTGTGTATGTGTATGTGTGAAGTTCTGTTCACACTGAAAGTTTATTTATCAATATTGTGATCTAGCCTATATAAATCACAATCCTACCTTAAAATAATTATAAATGTATACTTTGATCCATAAAATATTGTCTGTGCTTAGGAAACTGAGTAGAAAATATTCCCCTAAATAATGAGAACTGGGCAAAACAAGCAACTTATTTTAAAAGTGCAAGATGACCCTATACATGAGTAACTTTGTTTTATTTTTGGAGCTTGGACAACTTTTCCCTGTTTTCACTCTTTTCAACACTGGTGGAGAGTGAAGCACAGGAAAAATTATTTTTGTAGGTGGTAAAATGCTAGATCCCTACGGCAGTGCTCTGTGAGACATAGGCTCCCTAAAGGTAAAGTGCAAGTGGAGATTCTGAAGTGTGTTTTGGAAAATCTGGAGCAATCCAGAATGCAACCAGAGAAGACAAGGATCTTCACTGAGGATGGCTTAGCAGCCAGCCCTTGGGCCTTGAGATGCTTGGGCAGACGTCCCAAACCCTGACAGTGCACAGAACTGCAGGCACCAAAGCCACCTCGGGCTGGGTTTGGCTGAGACAGCACCTTCAGGAGGCCGGGATTTTACAGGGCCCTGCGGCAAGTTCTGATGCACCATCAGGTTTGGGAAGCACCTGAATTCAACGGCAATGCAGAATTCAGCAGTATTTGCTGGGGATCTCAGCCTCTTGTACACTCCTAGGGAGAGATCTAGAGATAACATCCACTGGATAGACCAGGAAACAGAGGCTCAGAGAAGTTAAACAAACTGCCCAAGAGAACGGAGTGGCAGATCATGGAGGGGCAGATTATCTTGTTCATTGATATATACCTTATTCTCACACAGTGCCTTGACACGTGGGAGGTGCTTAATAAATATTTGTTGGGCAGATGATTAGATAGTGTGATGACTGACCCAGGCTGAGCCCCAATTTCTTCACTCTCAGACCAGCTTTTTAAAATTTTTTTTGGTAATACTTTATCAGCCTCTATAGTTTCTTACAGACCGAAACCCAAATTTTTTATCATACAGTTTTTTAAATCAAGATCTAATCCACATACCATAATAGTCACCCTTTTAAAGTATACAATTCAGTGATTTTTAGTATATTCATAAAGTTGTGCAAACATCGCCCCTATCTAATCCCATCAGCGGTCATTCCCATTCCCTGCCACCTCTGCAACCACTACTGACTACCTCTAAGATTTGCCTGTTCTGGACATTTCATACAGATGGAATCGTATAATATGTGGCCTTTTGTGTCTGGCATCTTTCACTGAGCATGATATTTTTAAGGCATATCCATTATATAGCATGTTTTAGAACTTCGTTCCTTTTTAGGGCTGAATAATATTCCGTTGTTTCAAAACAAAATTTAGGTTCCAAATTATCTGAGAGCTCTCCTGCCTTTTTCATTAAACTTTTCAAATGTCCATTGGTATGCCAGATTTTCCATCGTAGACTTACAGAGTTGGAAAAACTCTTCAAGGAAATCTAGTCTTTGTCCAAAAGAAAAAAACTGCCAGTGTGGTTTCAGCTTCCTTGGACAGATTCTGGCCACCCCTCTCCCGCTGGAGGAGCAAACAACAAAGGAAGCCGGTTGCCCACGGTTTACACGGTATAATCAAACAGAATCGGATCCCTGGCATTGAGGGAACAGAGACCAGGTTGCCATGGGCAGCAGCCTGCTGGCCAGACTCCAGGGGGCTTCCTTCCCCGCCCCACCTGCCCCTTCCAGGACTGTGGGGAGGCCTGTCTGGCTCTCTGGAACAATGGAACAAAGAGGCCTCTCTGGAGTTGCAAGAACCTGTTTGACGGAGATTGCTGCTCTCATGAATCAAACTCCTGAAACTACTTCCACCTCCTCCTTGCACAAATATCCCTGGGCCCCAAGCTGTGCCTTTCCCCAAAAGGGCCCAAGCTGGGGCTTGTCACTGGGAAGCTATAAGCAGTATAGCAGCTGAGGGGAGGGTGGGGGAGGGATAGGGGCTCTCTAAGCCTTTTCTTTCAGTGCGGGAGGGCCTTGCTACTCTGGGCTGGGCTGGGAAAGGCAAAGGCTTGTCTGTGAAAGTCTCTGACTCTGACTCTGTGGTTAATCAGTGATTCACCTGCAGGGCATTGATGTGTAACCTAGGCTGAGGGGCCTGGCTGCAGGACTAGGAATTTCATTCCTGCAAAATGACAGTTCCTCTGGATACCTTTGCTCTTGCTAACAAGTTATACACAGCCTATTGTCCCAACCAAACTGCCACCCGCCCCCTGGCCGAGGGAAGGTCATATATCTAGGAAAATAATACAGTTCTTAAAGAGCTAACAGTGTTGAGAAACTATGCTGGAAGCTTTCCATAGATGATCCCATTGAGTCCCTAAAGCTACTCTAACATGTGTATGATTCTCATTATTCCCGTGTCAGTTGAGAAAAGTGAGTCTTAGAGGTTAAATAACTTGCCCAAATCACTCATGTTCTGAGCCAAGATTCAAATTTTAGCAGGCTTTCTTGACCTCTATAGGCATCGTGACTCTGATGAAGGTGATGATTGTCACTGTGTGCTTATCTGACACAAGCACCCCATGAGGGGGGTACTATTTTTATTCCCATTTTTACAACTGAGGAAGTTGAGGCAGAGAGAGTTCACCTCGCTGGGAAGCAGTGCAGTTGGAATAAGGCTGGAGGTGTCTGGCTTCTCAGAAAACGGAGATCCAGAGAAGTTCAAGATCACAGGGCTTTAGGCACATTGCATGGGATTAGACCTCCTGAGGGCTCCTTCTGGGCACCGACCCCGCTATGACGCTGTGACACCACGTGCTCAGCAAGGCCCCGGCCCGGGCAGGCTCTGAGCATGCGCAGTGCTGCCGCACTGTCCCCGGCCGGAGGGCAGAGCAGGGGAGGGACAGGGAAGTGAGAAGAGGGCAGAATGGCCTGACGCTCCGGAGCCGGGTTAGTGAAGGAAAGCCCGACTTCCTCCGACTGTCTGTCCTCTGATGTTACCATATTTGGGATCTGTGATTATGCAGCAGCAGCAACAAACGTCTGTGCCAGTGACCTGGGTCCCCCAAGGGACTGTCTTCTAGCAATTCCAACAAGACGTTCACAGCCAGGAGCTTGTGTTCACCCCCTGTCGAGAGCTGAGGGCAGGCAGCCTTCCCTGGAAGGAGGCAGGGTCTGCTCCCCTGCCCTGGAGGGCAATCGCTGGGCCTCTCCTGCTGCACGCTGTCACCCCGGCAGGCGGCAGGCGACAGGCAGGCCTGGCTGGGAAGGACGCGCTCTGCCCCTGCCGGCTGCCTGGCGGCGCAGCCAGTCTTCCCCAGGCTCCTGTGCTCAGACAGCCGGCCAGAGCTGCTGGTTTGACAGGTTTGAAAATGAACGACTCTCTTCCCCGCCGCCCGTAGATGTGTCTGTGTCAGGCTGACATCTTCTTTACAACACTTGATGAAAGCTTTGCAAAGCGGCGTTTCTACATGAGTGCGTGCTGGATGGATATCCTCCAAGGGCACCGGGAATATTAGCACTAACAAGCTGGAAACGCAAGGACAGGCTGCCGCCTGCGCGTGTGGCACAGAATTAGTGATGGGTTCCTCCTCCTGAGCATTGATGGCCTCAGGTTCTTGTAAAATGTTTTCGAGACCAGTTGTCCTAAATGGGAACACTAACTGCTTCTTTGAGCTTTCAAATTTAAATTTGGTTTTTCAGATTTAACATTTACTTCTTGCTGTGTGCAAGCACTTAACAAACATCAATGCATTTAATCTTCGCCACAGCCCTGTGTGGCAGGTACTGTTGTTATCCTCTTTCCCAGTATACAGATGAGGAAACACAGGTACAGAGAAGTTCAATAACAGCCCAGGCTCACATGGATAAAAAGTGGTGGAAGTGGGATTCAAACCCAGCAGGCCAGCTCCAAGTCTGGGCTCTGTAACCACTGCTTTAAGCCTCTCTCCATCATGACAGCGTGTCATTTGACTTTTTCACCAATTCTGGGATCCTAGGCCCGGGAGAAGACAGAGCAGAGAAAAGAGGGCTGTGGTAGGGTATTCATGTGTCCCAAGTGCCATCTCAAAGCCACGGTGCCCACATAGTGTCCCCTGTCCTAAGTGGATGTCTCACTCTCACTGGTGACTTCTTGGCAACTCTATCTTGTCAGAAGAAAGCTCCCAGCCTTGTCTGTCCTCTTGAGGCTCTCCCAAAGGCCCAAGTTCAGATGCCATGCTGCTTTTTGAGAATTCCACACCTACTGAGTGGGTTCTGGCTTGAGAAGCCTGTCTGAGAGCGTACCTAAGGGCAGTCACCTGCCCTATACACCTTTGTGTCTCAGCACCTGGCCTTAGGCCTGATACGTTGTGGGTACTCAAAACATACCTGCCTGATGAAAAACTGAACCCCTCCCATCAGTGAAGGACAAAGGTAAAGGGGAAGGAAACTTAAAATGAATAAAAGGGTGATGTGTGGAAGAGGGAAAGGAAGAAGGCAGAGAAAGTCTTTGTAGCCCTCTGCATGTGCCTCACGATCTTCACACCATAATGATAGTCTCCTGCTATTGTCCACAAGCCTGTGAGGTCATCAGACAGTCGTCTTGCTGTACTCAGAGGAGGAAATGGAAGTTCCAGAGAGGTTCAGTGACTGTGCAATGTCTTCAAACTCCAGCTTCGTGCCCTCTCCAGACACAACCTCCAAGCTGCGTGATGCCAGCCCCTGCCACTTATTGTCCACCTGCTCCATGAGCAATGTCAGGCCCCCACTCTGAGAGCTCAGCTCTCCCAAGCCTAGGGCTCTCTTCCCAGAGCAGAGACCTGTGGCACGGAGCCAGGGAGGGCTTCTCCCAGTGCCTGTGTGCAATGAGCACGGCTGGGTCCCCAAGGAATAGGGGCACGAGGACGGGAAGCAGGGCAGGGTGGGCAGCATGCTGAAGGCCTGTTTGCTCCTGGGCAACTGCTTGGTCTGAGACACAAGTGCCTCTGCTGAGTGGGACTGTGGCTCCTGAAATGACTGTGCCTAGCCTAGAACTGGTCCCCTAGGGCCTGGTGCAGCCTCATTCCCACCAGTCCCTGCCAGGGAAACGGGAGAGGATAATCACTGGTTTCTCCTCCCACAAAGATGTGATTCCCAGAGGCCACTCGCCTGCCGTGGGAAACCTTCTGGCTGAACGTGCATACCTCAGCCCTGGGTCACGGACTCCCAGGACTCAAAAGCCCATGTGGCAGGGAAGGAATCACAGTTCTCACAGCTCCAGGTCCCTCTTCTTTATTTAGGTCCATCTCTGAGACTCCAGTCCCACTCAGAGCCATCACTGAGTTAACCAACCCCTCACAGAGAGGACTCAGCAGCGTGGCTAGAAGTAGGGAAAGGTCTACTCTCTGGGCGAGGCAGAGGCCAGCCACCAGCACCGAGGCTGCACCTGTGGGCAGTTTCTCAGTGTCCCAGCCCCTGTTTCCCTGATGTTGAAGCTTTCACCCCAGGCTTGGGGACCTCAAGCACAAACTTAAAGAAGGAAGGTGGCAGCCACATTGGTAGGAGTGCTGAGACCTCAGAGGGCAGAGATCATGGAAATAGCTCCAGATGGGCAGACTGAAGACCTGAGTTAGACTCCCGGCTCTAGCACTTGCTCGCATGTGATGCTGTTCAATTTACTTATTCTACCTGGGTCTCAATTCCATCCTTTTAAAAATGAAGATAAGAAAATCTTCCTAACCTCCATTAAGACTAGCTATAAAGATTAAATGCAAAAGTACTCAGCAAGTGATCAATAAATACTTATAAAATAAAGGTTGTGGAGGCATGATCATCAATAAATACTCATAAAATAAAGGTTGTGGAGGCACGATTACACACTTTCTACATATGAAGAACAATGTCCTGTGTCCATAAAGAATTGAACTTCTTGGGAAAACAGGAGATTTCAGTTAGAAGTGAGAAAAAGTTTCTTAGCTGTTAGAATTACCAATTCTGTAGTCAACTTTAGGAAGATCAAAGGGTTTCAGCCCTGGATATATTCAAGAGAAAAGACAGGCAAATGTTTTGAGTGGAGCTATTCACCTACCTGGATATTTGGGATGTTTGAGGGTCTCTTCTGGCTTAGAGAATTGGTGCTTTCCTAATAACTGCAGAGAATAATCCTGTAGTTGCTTATGTCCAGATAACCATTAGCCTCCAAATCTCTGAATATTTTCTTTTTCTCTTGACCGACTTTTTTTTAAATTATGGGCTATTCTCTCTGAAAGATAAGTGGTTACAATCTTAAAAGACTTCTAAGCTAGGCCCATCGCTAATAAAGGAAATATTTACTCATTGCAAACTCATTCATTCATGCATGCATTTGCAACTGTGAACCATTCCTGTGAGTAACACTGAATTACAGGAGGGAAATATGGCTTCCTACACCTGCCCCTTCCTGGTCCAAAAGGGAGGATCCACAGGGGATGTTTACCTTTTCCAGAGTGTCTGCCAGTTTTACAAGGAAGCAGAAGCTCTCTTTGGGGGGAAATTGAACTTGTAATTTACAATTTTAGCACCTGAATACATGTGAGACCCATTTAGCTGCCTTAGCCCAGCTTTCCCAGATGCATGAGAATCCATTCAAACAGTTTCACGCTCAAGGCTGGGGTCTGAAGAGGGGAGAGCCTCTGAGGTTTGTAAGCCTCAAATCAGGAAAACTCAAGTGAGCTAATGCCTAAAAACAAAGGAATTAAACCTTACTCTAACCCAGTGATTGAGGCAGAGTTCTCATAGTCACACCAGCTGGCACAACCATCCCTGAAGCCTTCAGTCACAGAAGTAGCAACAGTAGCAGGAAGGAACTGCCCCATGATGTCTTGGTGGAATTTTCTGTGAGCATCTTCTCTACCACATGGATCCAAAACTGTAACTAACCCACACCTGGTGCCCAGATCACTGCACTTTATATTCGTATTGACTGAACAGATGAATGGCCAGGTTTGGAGGGTTCCATCCAGCTTTCTTGCATTCAGACGTAAGAATGTCAGATTTTAGGAAGAATGATGGCTAAACCTTACTGTATGCCAGGCACTAAGTGCTTCAGAGATGCTGACTCATTTAACTCAACCACCTTATGAAGTGGATACTGTTATTGTCATCATTCCCATTTTACAGACAAGGGAACAAGATGTTAAATAACTTGCCGTAAGTCACACGCTAAGTGCACAACCAGGATTTGAGCCAAGGTCATTTGGCCACAGAGTCTGTGTGTTCAAGTGTCATGCTGGGCTGCCTCCCTGAAAAACAGGCTGTGTTCTGGTATTGAAAATATTCAGGGACATAGACAGTCGCCCATGATAGAATCTATCACCCTGAAAGTCAAAAAGCTGTCCTTGGCTCTCGATGAAACTTCTCCAGCTTTAATGTAAACCTTACTTATCAACTTATTGTATGAATGGTTTTTAAGATTTCCTTGCTGCTCTGTAGATACAAACATTTCATATTCTTGAAAATGGGCGTTAAGTTACACTTTTGACTTCTCTTGTTTACATAAAAACTGTAGTCCATTTGATTTTTCTTGCAGAACTCAATTTTGTTTTTTCAATCTTTTTCTTTTCATCTTTAAACCTGCTCTAGAATATAGAGTAGGAATGTAATATGTATGTTCTTGTATGTAATATCCTTCTTTATAAATCCCAACATTATGTGGGTTTTTCCCATCAGAAAATGACAGCACTATGTTGTATATTCAGCTTGTACCTCCAATCACAGATCTTGCCCCTATACAACACTATGCCTGGACAGTCTCTCCTTATCCTTTATGCACCTCAAATTCACTTTCCTCTTGCATTTGGGTCTATGCTGTTGAATTTCATCCCATTTGTGAATTTCAGATTTGTCAAAGTCACTTTTACATTTGACTCTCTCTCGTCTTTCAGAGTCCTGGCAATGTCACCTCATTTATCATTCCTTTCTTCTCTGCAGCTGGAAACAGCAACTGAAGTTGTTTGGGTGGAATTTCCCCTCGTGGTCTGTGTATTATGATCCCTAGGTCTATAGATAATCAAGATGGCACCATATTGTCCTCTCCCGTGACACGGTCATGGGCCCAGAGGAGGAGCCATAGTGTTCACACACAGCACCAGTGACACTCTGGAGGGACTTGACATTCTCAGAAACACCTGTAGGCAGCAAGAGTAGGACCCCTACGCCACCTCCACCCGGATCCCTGCAATGACAGATAAATGAACTCTGAAGCATTGGGCCATGTCAATTTTAGGTGTCTGACCTATAATCTCATTTGTAATATAGTTATGAGCAGAGGTTGAAAAACCACCTAGACCAACCCTGCATCTCTGCAGGAAGGGGCTGCAGGACACAAAGACCCTCTTCTCCACTAGAGGTCGCTCTGCTCTCCAGGTAATAAGGCCTGGGGGGGGGGCTCGATCTGAGTCTTCAGTGTGAGCCAGCAACACTTAAAGTGACTACAGGGACTCAAAGCAGCGCTGCTAAGAATAGTATGCATTTTTCCTGGAATGTATTAGCGATAAGGAAGTGTGCAGAAAAACCTTTACTAAGCGTCTGAAATAGTCAAACAAAGGCTAGCGTGCCTGGAGAGAGGAGAGGCTTGTCAGAGGCCACAGAAAGGAGCTTGATTTTGCTAGGACTCTGGGCAAAAGAAAAACTTTGTAAAGAAAAGGCAGTTACCACACTGAATTCCCAAGCAGTTGGGGAGTTGCTTGTATTAAAGGTATAAATTTCAGACCAAAAATTCAGCTATGCAAGAAATGTAACTGTATTGTTTAGAACTGAACCTAAACTTTCTTTTTTTGAGCTGTATGCCACTCAGTGGTGGAAACTGGGTCTGACAATTAGTGGTCCCCCACACCCACTGGGGGCCGTACATCTGGTCGGAGTCATCGTCATCTGTCCACACTGGCATCTACAAAGAAGTCTGTCATTCTGTCCAGCATCTGGCCTTTGCTGCAAGCAGGTTACCGCTGGTCTGTTCATTCCAGCTGCAGGGCTGCTCCCCGTCAGCCTCCCCTCTCAGCTTGTCCATATTCCTCAGAACCACGGACACCTGGTGGGGCCTTCTGACAGGCTGTTCTGCCCTAGGGCTCCTGCACCAAGGGGTTCTCTAAGGAATTCCGGGGTCTTTCCATTTTCCTGAGTTTCACTCTGAAACAAAGCATGGGTCTCCTATACCCTGGGATTCCCTGAAACTGTGGAGATTATGTATGTGGACACACATGCACACATAGCTTGTGCTCCTGAACATGCACACACACACACATGCGCGCGCGCGCGCGCGCGCGCGCGCGCACACACACACACACACACGGGCACAGAGTTTATTCTCAGGAACTTGCAGGATCTCAACTCTTTTCTCTGTTCCTAGCTGGGGTGGGGCAGTGGTGCTGTGGGTTGAGAGTATGCTATCTCTTACTAAACATTCTCCTAAATTTTTTGCCTATGTCAAAAATTGTGTGCTCCCAGTCCTTCAAGGTTTAGGCTTGTGAGGCTCAAAAGCTTGTGTTCTTGAGGCTTATAAGGCCTGTCTTTGCTTTTCTTATGAATCATCCCTCTCCTGGGGGCAATGAAGGCTGCTGCCTACATGGAGGGAGGGCACTGAATACAAGGAAACACCATTTACTATCTCAAAGCTGTGAAACCAGCTGTAAATCACAAGCTCACTAAGTCTGAAGGTTTTAGGAATCCCAGGTCATAGAAAACTGAGGGTCCAGGCTTAAATGTTCTAGGTCCACAGAGCAAATGTTATGGGGATCTCTGAGGACTAGCAAATTATCTGTTTTAAGAGATGGCACAGGATCCACGAGGACAGGGAGGGGTTCTCTGTTTTGGCACTGACGTTTCTGACCCAAGACTGGTCAGTTTTCACATACAGAGAACAAAGGGAGCATGGCTTTCAGTTAAAAGCCAGCCAGTCCCCCACGAACTTTTAATCCTCTGTTCAAATTGTTTATTGTTTCCTTTGTATAAGCTGCTTTGTGGCTGGAGCTCTCATCTGACTCATTTTATAGAATAATCCTGTAATCGAGGGTATATACCAAATGGCCTAAGAAATCCTTCTGGGAAAAACTGCACTCGGCTCTCCCTGTTAGAAGCCATGTGTGTGCAGGGGTTGCTCAACCTTCTTGAATCTTGCTTCAGATGGCTACGAGTTCCTGGAGATCCTGAAACAGGTTGCCCGGGACAATACTGACAACCCTGACCTGAGCATCCTCTGGATCGACCCAGATGACTTTCCTCTGGTGAGTGGTTCCAGCCAGGACCCTGTCCTTGTTCACCTCCTCAGCCCCATGTTCGTGTTTAGCATAAGACCTCACATATCAAGGAGGAAGTGAAATAGGTGGGAGCACTTGAAGAAACCCAGTGGCCACCTCCATCCAGTGTAAGAGCATTGAACTTGGGGCCTGGTGTTGACACTGAAATGGCTCAACTTACTGTTCTCACTCCCTGGAGACCCGGGGTTGGAGACTCTTTTTGGGGGGCTGGCAAAGACACCCAAGTGAGTGGGGTGAATTCCTTCTGCAGCAGCTCCATAGCTTCCCCTCACTCCACCACTACCCCTCCCTAGAACCCCTTTTATTTCCTGGGTAGGATCCTCACTTGGAGGCAACCTGAATCACTAAATACTGAAAGTCAGAGATGATCATTTTTCATAGAGTTAAGAACTTTGTGGAGAGAAGGAGGAACCTCTTTGAGGGCAGAGAGCATGCCTGTCTTGTTCACCGTATTCTCCCAGGACCTAGTATAGTATTGAATATGTAAAAACTTTGAAATCCAAGCTGTTGTGAGTGTCAGTGATCCACGGCCAGAAAGCTTTAATTATGTTTAGTTTTAAAAAGAACAAACAGAATTTGTACAATACTTGAATTGAAGCCAGTGGTAAAGATGACGACGTTAGCTAATACACTGTACTGTGTGTCTGGAACTATCATAAGTTCTTTACACACATTTTCACAGCTAATCCTCTCAGCAACCCCGCAAAGTAGGTACTGTTATAACCCCTATCACACAGATGAAAAAATGATAGCTGGAGAGGTTAAAACTAAGAAGTAGTAGGTGTGATATTCCAACCTAGGTCTATGTGATGCCCAAACTTGGTCTATCTAGTGACTGCTTTAGGTAAAAGCAAACTGCTCGTAATCAGTACAAGGTTAGTTATCATTAGGCTATAAATTATAACTTTATATTCTGGGAATTATCATTAGTTGCACAGGTCATGACTGATGATACCGTGATTAAATAGAGAAAAATAAGAGAGATTTTAGTGATCTCAAAGGTCCTGAAACCCAGCTCTACTTAGAGGATGGGTGAATCGAAGGCAGAGACTTCCCTGACCCTTCAGACCAATGTCATCACACTGGGTAATTAAAACAACGTCATGGCCATGCAAGACTGCATACAGCACAGCTTTGTTTATTTAGCTTCTGCCTGTTTGTATTTCTAGTTTATTTGACTGTTTTGTTACGCAAGCTTGCAGATGGTCTGCAGTTCTCCTGGCCAGTTCTATACGTTTGCCTTGGTTTTTGCAAAGGAAAAAACTTCAGATTATTCCAGTTCCCAGATTCCTGAATGTCCCCAGTTCCCATTAGGCCATATATTTTCCAGGAAGACTTTCCTTCACTGATCGTCTACCTCCGATTTCTTAACCCTGTCACCTCTTGCTCCTTTAGTCCTGCCCCAGTTGGAGATTTGTCCACGTGGAGCCCATGGCAGCCTGAATGAAGAAGCCCTCTTCTTACTTGTGTGTCAATTTAGGGCACATCATGGCTTCCCCAGCCATCTCATGTAGCAGAGTGGCACAAGATATGGGATTTTTAAAATGGGACATTGAAAGAGAGGTGTAAGGAAATGGCTTTGTAAACTATGAAAGAGCCACAAGAAATTTGGGAATCAACGTTGGACTATCTCTGTAACATTCTTCCTTACAGCTGTAGAAGCTTATATATTGCATGTTTTCATAGTTTGTGTTATGACATCTTTTATTTAATGTTTTAAATTTAAAGTGCTTGAGGGCTGGAGCCAAGTCTTCAATTTCTTAAGTGCCCCCAGCTGTTTCGGAGCCCTTTAACCAATGGTGACCTACTTACTGTGATGGGACGCTGGGTGGGTCTAGCCACACAAAGTGGCTTTAACAGGGAATGCCTCCTGCCTGCTGTCTAATCTTATTTTTTGTTGCTGCAGCTTGTTGCCTACTGGGAGAAGACCTTCAAGATTGACCTATTCAGGCCACAGATTGGGGTGGTGAATGTGACAGATGTGAGTGTCCCCCATGAAGGCTTGCTCAGGCACACTCAGCCTGCCCTGTCTTCTGCTCTGCAGCCTAGATTGTGGGATTGTCCATAGGAGTCCAGCTCCTTCAGAAATGAGCAGGACTTTTGGTCCTGGCTGAGCTCAGGAAACTTGCCAGGATGGCCTTGGCCTGGTTTCTGAGCCAGTCCCAATCTGTGGTTCCATGGCTTTCTTGCATGGGCACATCTCCTTGCTATGGGACTGGCCTGACCTGACTCACTGATTGAGAACTTTCCACCTAAGTAAACTCTCCTGTAGCCAAACAAGGTCTGGGACAAATGTCTCTTTATACAAGAGAATCCATACCTGGAGCTGTCATTGCACGTTGGGAGATAGGGAGGTTGTGGCCCAGAAGCCCAGGCAGGCTACCACCCCACGGCCAGGAGGCCAGGCTTATAAAAGGGAAGGAAGAAAATCATGTGCCAAGGGATTCTCCTTACACTTCAGTCACTGCTGAGCTGTGGGTAGGACAGGCCAGTAGGTGCACTCGTAGATCATGAGGAATTTTAGACCTCAGTCCAGACATCTGATACAACTCCACCATAACAAAACAGAAGCAGTGACAGATACATGATGGTGACAATGATGATGATGATCACAGAGGATCATTAGAGCCATAATTAATTCAGGTGGGATCTCTTGGGAATGGGGCCAGTTAGCAGTGTCCTTTTGCCCTGTTGGTAGGTGTTCAGTCACCTAGGAAACTCTATATTTATTTATTTTGTAAACCTCTTTTAAAATTAACAATAATAATAAATAATTTTTTAAATATGCTCAAGTTAAAACATTTTAAAATGGAACAGTAGGATAGACGGCAAAGAGGAAAAGTATTTCCCACTGGCCTGAGCCAATCCCTGGTCTCTTTCCCTGGGGGAACCATTGGCGGGTGGATGTCCTAACAGAATACGTCATACATACAATTTCACTGGGTAATGCAATACACATTTCCTTTTCTGTTACACAAACAAGATACTACACACACCATTCTGCAACTTGGCATTTCCATTTAACAATGTGTACATTCCTGATAAGTATAAGAGAACTAGGGGCCCATTCAGCACAGCTATCTGGTCCGGCTCAGCCTTCATGCATGCACTCACTCACTCATTCTGTCCCTCACTGCAGGCTGACAGTGTCTGGATGGATATTCCAGATGACGATGACCTGCCCACAGCTGAGGAGCTGGAAGACTGGATTGAGGATGTGCTTTCTGGAAAGATAAACACTGAAGATGATGACAATGAAGACGAAGACGATGATGACAATGATGATGATGACAATGATAATTCTGATGAAGAGGATAATGATGACAGTGATGATGAGGATGAATAGCCCCAACTCCAGATGATTCTGGTGAAAACAAAATCACAGCTACCCACCACCATACAGATAATCGCACAAGGCGGTGGCAAGCAGCCCTGCCCCACGCCCAGCCAGCTCCTTTCCCTTTTCCATCAGCTCTTTTCCTTCTCCCTTCTCATCAGAAGCTGTACCATTCAGCACATGCCTTTCCACATGCAGCAGTCCCCGCAGCAGGGACAGGAGGGGAATTATTCCCATGTTGACTGTCTTGACTGTCACGGAACAGCTCTTGCTCTTTGCCATACCATCGGGGTCGTGGCAGTGCTGGAATCTAGCAGCCTGGGGAGAACAATCCCCTAACACAAGTTTACTTGTTGCCTTTGGCTATGACAGTAACAGAATTGGCAGCTTGCTAACTCACACGCATGGAGTGAGCTTATAACCAGAGCCCAGGGAAGACGCACGAGTAATCAGTTTAGCCCCCTTACACCTAGAACGTCAGTGGGGACCCCTCCTCAAGCCAAGAGGATCCCTCTGAGGGAAGGCTCAGCCTTGGAAACAAATTTATAAATCAGCTGCTCTTGGCTCTATTAAAATTATCATTTCAAATGTGGGTCAGACCATTAAGAACTCAGAGCCAAGCCTTGGATGGCTATTGAAAGGCCCTGACACATGTGTACAGGTGTCACCATCATTTCTAGTATATTGGGGTACCGGGATGGGAGGTTAATTTGCTCTCTGGACTTTTCTCTAGGTGGCAAATCTCAACATAATTCATCAGCGGCAGTGGGGGTAGGGGTGGGTTGGGAGGTGAGAAACTGGAAGGATTAAAGGTTTTACATTTTTCTGATGGGTTCATGTCTCTGATGAGGTCAGCTGGCTGCCTGGCCCGAGCTGGGCTCTGAATACCCCTTCTCTGTTGCTGCAGTGAGACTTCCCACTTAGTAAAGGTTGCTTTATCCAGCGGTCAATTAACTCTCCATTCATCAGCACTCCCACAGCTGACCAGGGCAACGATAATTGGAGTTCATAACGATGCCCCGAAGCACTGGAAAAAAAATCCCAAAGTGCCTTCCGAGCTGTCTAAAGTTATGTCATGCTTGGTAGTTCTAGTGTTAAGTGTGCAGTATAAAGTTCTAATTTATTTTCTCCATCTTTTAACACATGTGTAAGACACTGGGAAAATTTTTTGAAAATAGAACAATCCTTTTGTGGAATAGTAGCTAACTAACTCTGTCATTAAACTCGTATTTTGAAAATATTGAGACTGTCTTGAAAATCCTATCTTGATTTTTCTGATCCTGCTCATTCTCATCTGGCTCCAGTCCTACCTCTCTAAACCTCTGTTTTCCGTTCTGGCTCCTCTTCCTCTGCCTGCCCCTTAAATGATGGTGTGTCACAGCATCTCTCAACTCTATACTCATCCATGGTAGTATCATCATGCCCATCAACTACCACCTGTGTGCTCATGACCTCCAAATACGAGTCTCTAACCTTGACCTCTCGCCTTAGTTTTAGACCCACTCATTCAACTGCTTCTGAACATCTTGACTTGGACGTGGTACAAGCACTTCAATCTCAACACAACAAAACCTGAACTCATTACCATCTCCCCTAAACTTCTCCTCCTCTCCATGGAGTCCCAGTTTGGATGGGACTGATCCATCCCATTGTCTGGGTGACCTGAAGGTGCCCCTTTCCCTCTGCTCCCATGGCATTTTGTTCATATCCTGGACCATAGAACTTACCATTTAAATTATAACATATATTTCCATGTCTGTTCTTTCACTAAATTGTAACCTTTTTAGAGGCAAGGAATTTATTTACCTTTGTATCCCAGCACTTAGCACTTTTCCCATCACAAAGTAAATACTCCTTTATTGAGATGATGGATAAATAATTGATTAGGCAGAATACCTATACTGTAATTCCCTAGCACTGTTGGATAACAGAGCTTACAGGGTGTATTAGTAGAGTTTACCTGTGCAGACATAAATTGCACACATTTTGGCTAGTGGCTCAAAGAAGCAGAGCTTATCAATAATCTATACAACGAATATCTTCAAGTCAATTTCTTTCACTGATCCCTGTCCATGCAACAGATAAGAATTTGTGTGTTATCAGCATTCTGTGCAGGTTAAGGATAGCTGAATTTAGCAGAAGGCAAGCTTTAACATTTCTTTGTCAAACAATCAAGTTCCCTTTAAATAGTTCTATCTAAAATAAGTCAATAATTTAAATTCAATTACCAAGCCACTCACAAAACCAATTTGATATTCACTAGTCCCCAAATCCAGGGTCTGACACTTTTCTCCTTCATAAAGATTTTTTCACTTGCTGGTTTATTCAAAAGGTCTGTTTCATCTCCAACTTTTAGAGCCTAAGGATTTCATTTTTAATTATCTATTCATTTAAAATATTTTCTTCGCCATAAAATGACTGACAACTAGTTTTTGTTATAATGGTAACTCTGTTTTCCCAGGCTATCATTATAATTGTCTTGGATTTCATAGAATATGACAGGTTGTCTCATGAGGGTATCAAAATCATGCAAGAGAGAAAACGTGTCCTAAAAAGTAAACATCTTTTTAGATCAAAATAATCACACAGAAGAAAACAAGCAACATACAATTTGGGATTTTGATTTATTTTGCAAGTTTACAGTATAAAAAATGTAATGTGTAAGATGTTTTACAGTGATTTGGAATGGGGGAGGGCTATAACTGGAGGACCCAGAAGGGAACAAAATAACTTGGATGACAGGTACGCCGTGTCTGTCAGAGACACTCACATCATTACTGCCATCACAATGAGAAGAGGTTTCATAGCATAAACTTTATGAATTAAGTAAACAGACTTGTGCAGATGGTTGCGGGGAGTGTAATTCATTCATTTACACGTTGAGAAATGTCTCGATAGCACCCACCACCCAGTTGATGCAGTAACTCACACTCAGGCTTTGTCATACACCTGCGGTGGCCATGAGCAGAGGCTGGCTGCCAAAACTGCCCCTCCTAGTTACAAAGTACGGTATTAACTGATTGGAAAGAACATAAAAGATCCCTAGCCACCTTTTTGCAGTTATAACTATCAGACAGAGACAGATGGTTTCATCACTGAATTTTCCATATTGATGCTGGATTAGAAATCCAGAAATATAAAGTCCTTCTAAAAAAAAGCATTTGTCAAATAATCTTCTCTCAAGTAAGATCTGGCCGAGGCCTTTCTAATCCCCTTGCTAGCATCTTTGTTGAGGAAGGGGTCATTCACAAGGTGAGTTAAATTCATCACCTCAGTGAGCCAGTATTTGCCCCTACCCTCATGCTTGCTGCTGTCCTGCACTCTTTGCAATAGTTATACTCATGAAGGACTGCTTGGAAATCAAATCTGGTTAATCATGACATAATTTAGGGGTCCCAGATGAGTTTGCCATTTAATTAAAGCCCTACAGTGAATCCATCGTAAAAATAAGAAATTATCACCAAAGTTTAGATTTTCGAGTTCCTTTTTTTGAAGACTCATGATCAACACTAAGTGAATATTCCACTACTTCTGTAACTAACGGGCGCTAATGAAAAGCAACTGTCTCATCCTTCTACCTGGCCCTAGAAAGGTGATGATGTGCAAATGTCTAAATTTCCTACAACTTTTGAACTAACCTTGTCACCTGCAGATCAGATGTCTGAGTCCCATCACTGATTCCCTGACCAACAGTCTCTGGTCCTCACAGAGGAGGGCTTCCTGGGGTTTAAACATTCCTAAATGATGAGCAACTTCACCATGAAAGCCCATATGCCTACAGTGAAAACCCAGATAAACATAACACATACAAAACCAGACATCTGTACATTCAAATGTTGCCCAAATATTATTTCAGTGCCAAAATAAGTGCCAAAGACACTCCAAAGATAAAAGCCTGGGGTTTGTCACATTTGTCCCTGAAGCTTAAAATAAGTGTCTTTCTTCCACTAAGATAAGGACAAAACACTGATACTTTTAAGCTGAGAAAGACATAAATTACAGGCTCTTAGTACCATATTGAAAGTAACTTTTCACTGTCTGCATCAGGTTTTAGGAATCTATGGTTTTCTTAAAGAGACTCTAAAACAACCCATGACAGAGATTTATTTTACAGGTGAAACAAAACAAATTGGGTTATGAAGAAATCGGACAGAACCCAGTAAAAAGGGACTCACAGAGCCCCAAAATCTAATTTTATTCAGTAGTTTTACATTTCTTACCCACCCTTTCCTTTTAATTCCCACTGAGAAGCAATGTCGAAAGGCATGAGCACCATCTTCCCTTCCTGTTCTCCACTGAAAGCAAACAGCAGGGCAGAAAAAGATGGTTTGTGCCCAACTGAATTGAATGCAAAAAAACGGTGTTTTCAGAATCCTATTTTATGTCTGTTCTGTCGAGTCTGGAGGGCGAGTGTGGGGAAGACAGTGGGATGCACACTGCCTGCTGAGCACGCTGATGGCCAGGGACTCCAGCCCCAAACCTCCCCAGGCTGGGCCTGCAGACAGCCCCTCTCTCACCCCAACCAGGGTAAGCAGTTGGCGCTTAATGTTGCAACAACACCAGGAAGAAGCCAGGCCCTGCCTCTGCATGTCTCCCTGTGCCCAAGGTGCACATCTTGCCCAAGCCAACAGGGTGGGGGTGGGAGGTGGGTGAGACAAAAGCAAAAATGGCTGCCGGGAACAATAGTGCCATATCTCGCTCGCAGCAGGTGCAACACTGGCAGGACTGAGTTTTCCTGGGAGAAGAGGATTCTCAAGTTTTTCCATCGAATATCCTAACAAATCTGCCAGCACGGCGGGGGAGGGGGGGGACTTCCCAAGGGACCATATGGTGGAAACCCAAAGTGAAAGAGGTCCCACCTCCCAGTGAACCCCCAACCCCAGGTTTTGATTCAAGGTTGTCTCTAGGTCCCTCCTCCACACCCAGAAATGCCAAATCATTTGGATCATACTCCAAGGTATAGTAGACTGAGGGACTGGAATCAACCAAACACCTCGTTTGAAATTCCATTTACCAGCCATGAGACCTTGGGCAAGTCTCTGCCTCTCTGATCTTTTTTCTCACCTGTAAAACTGACATAACTCCTACCTTAGAAGAATGTGGGCATAGCAAGGCTGTGTCTCTGATCTACACCACCTGATAAAAGTGTTGTATATCAGTGTTGTTAGTCTCCTTCCCTTCTTTCTTTGACCAAAATATGTTTTGTCAAAATGTGACCCCCAAATCTAATTTTCTGAGCATCCATTTGGTTAAAGCTCAATACAGTTATTTCAACAGTATCTAAACTATCTCAATTCACTACTGCACTGAGTATCAGTCAAGAACTCTGCTATGGGCTTAAGAATAATTCATATTTTATTTATAATGGAATACCACCACAAGGTTACATAGTAAGTAGTAAATTCACAGTAGTGATTTATTTTTTGTAAGAAATCCATAAAACACAAACACTACCCAGAAATACCTACATCACTTTATAATCTCAGGGTCTCTACTGCAGGACTATTTAAATAAATATGCTAACATTTCTGTGCTTTTAGTAACCAATCATTGTTTTTTTAATAAAGGCCAATTTTTAAGTTATATTAAGAAATATATAGTAAGGCTTCCAGGGTAGTTAAGTTTGAGCAGTAATTCTCACAGAGCTTGACCTTTGTCTGTTTCTTGCTGTTTTGGGGTCCCCGGGTTTTAAAGCAAGGAGTCTAATGGACGTGCCTGCAGGACAGCAGGCTCTCGGAAGACACTGCTGTGCTAAAGCCATTTACTGGGGGCGGGGAGAGCAAGTGCAAGTGAGGGAAAGGAATAAAGTAGGGGAGGGAGAAGTCACTGGCTTTAGAGTAATGTCCTAAAGACAGGAGCTATTAGGAAATCTCCCAAGCATCAGGACATAATACAAACACATACACCCCGCTACACTCAGCTGTATATGTAGGCACATGTATCTGCTGAGATACACACCTATGTGCTACAGATAACATGGATGTTGAGATGTTTAACAGAGAAATGCTCACATATATGGAATCCAATACCCACAAATAGGCACCCCCATTTAGGAAGCCGTACATAGCAGGGCCCAGGTTGAAGAACCAAGGACTCAGATTTGTCTGTTTCATTGAGTGGCTGGAACCCTCACTCAGCCGCTGGTAATCCATTTCTGTCAGTTCAGTACACCAGTGGCATCCCACAGGGCTCAGCTTTTGCATAAATACATACACTGGGAAATGAAGATGGGACAGGATGAGAGCTCACCCCTATGGTAAGGAGCAGACCGGGTGAGCACCTATCCCTACCCTACACCAGCACAGCCAGCCACCCCATTAAAAATGGAGCCCCAAATCCAGACAATGAACCACAATAGGATAAATACAGCAGGGCTACCTCTCATCCTTTGCTGTGAAGAATCTGTCCTCTATGCAGATTTCAAAAGGGACGGACAGAGAGGGGAAAGGGGAGATAATAGTTGGGCAAAAAATTGTCGGGCAAGCATTTTTGCTAGGGCTTACTTTATCCACTTTAGCAAAAGTATTATGAATTTTGACCTAACATTTTGATAATGCAAAGGATGGATGAACTACGTAGCCTTAAAATCCCTTCCAACTCTCAGAATGCAGACTTTTTAAACATTCAGTTCATGGACTATTAAAAGTTGTCATATCTTCAAAAGTCCACAGTTACGAACAGGTTATCCACTGGTTAAAACATCAGGGAAAGAGGGCAATCTCACACATATACTCCTCATTAAGCTCTTCTCTTTAACATTCAATGTTTGAATTTTAATAACTTAGGTTGAAAATTACAGAAAATCTATAAACATCTAAGGCAAATGAAATCCTGTCTCCTATAATATGAATTTATATTCTACTAGCCTTAGGGCACAGTTTATCCCCTTTTAAAAAGAATAGCCTACTGGTTCCAAGAACCGAAATGAAAATGCCTTGTGTTCAACTGTGTGATGCAGCTTTCTGAAACCTTAAGTTTTTTTTAACGTCATTTACATTGTTCCCACTGCACCAGTAACTCAAGCTATTAAGAGGTTGAAAGTGCAAAGGCTTTACAAAGATCCTGCATTTTATTTTGTTATTCTTTCAAAAAGGACGCAATACAAAGTCAATGTAAAAAAATCAATACTCAATTTGAAACAGAGACAATAATTTCAGAAAGTCTGACATTCTTCTATACTAAGACTGGGGGCTGGGGGAGAGAAAATAAATTCCTTAATTTAAGCCTTTCTTCACTCTGCTGGGAATGTACATGCCAAAGCAAATGAATCTAACCATGGCCCCTTCTGGACAGGTAATTTAAGATATGGTTGGAAGCACAGTATTTTAGAATGCTGATGAGTTTGATTAACTATATGCACATATACTGATGGCACTTCCAACTGCACCGTTATCAATGCTGCAGCCTCTAACACAGCCGAAGTCTCACACACAGTCACCACCCCTTACCCCATCTCCCCAAATATTTCCTGAGAAAGACATTCATAAGGAATTTTCAGTTTGAAGGGACCTAAAGGCAAAAACTAAGAAGAACAAAAGCACCATGGTTACATGGTATGTGTTTTTCATAAACGAAACCATGTAGTTAAAGAGTACGTCTTGGCTCCATGCCACACCCCTGGGTTTCCCCTTCCTTTTCCAGCGTATGTTTTTGAGCTGAAGGCTGCTGATTCAAGAATGGTGTTTAATTTTTCAGGTACAGGTGTATTACAAATATCCAAAGCCAATTCTGATTTAAAAATGGCAACCGAAATACTGTACCACGTGTGGAATACGTAAAACAGCAAGGGTACACACACACGTACAAGGAACATTTTGACAGTGTGATCCTTTACGAACACAAGGTAACCGATCACCCTAAATACTGGGAAAGGCAGGAGTAAATACTTGTAAAAGTTTTGTTGCTGATGCAGGAAGGCAAACGGAGGCATAGACAGCCCCCTGCAAGGTGTCTAGATGTGGCTCCTTAAGGGGCTCCCCTACAGCAGGGCCCCCCCCCAGGACGGCTCCTCTGCCCACAACACTGGCAGCGTCTGCTCCCCAGGACCCGGGGAAAGCCCACTGAAACCAGCTGCATTTAAGAAACAGGTCACAGATGAATCATTCTGGACAAGATTGGCTCTCTCCTCTCCCTTTCACAAACTCGCAGAGTGTCCATTTTCCTTATCCCCACTTTACACATCGGGAGCTAAACAAGCCCCTTTCCTGGTAGTAAGTGGTAGTAAGTGGCAGAGGTGACGAGCTGCACAGTGACGGTGGTCAGAAAACACAGGGATTGGACAGCAGTAGCTGCCAGTGTGGTTGGCATTATTTGGTCTCCCTTGGCAGGGCGGCTTGCTAGGAGCTCTGTGGGAACTTATCTCCCCAGGAAGTTGCATGGCTCCAAGCTGCACCCACCAGCCCCAGGTTCACAGTGTTGGTCCTCTCCTGGTCGGTGCGGCGCAGCGCGGAGGAGAACTGGGCAGGGTGGGGCTCCTACTGCAGCCTGAGAGGGGCATCGGGCTGGCTTGCTCTCCCCGTGTTCCGCCGGGTGGACACCCCACACGTCACTGTGGGAGCAATCTGTGGGACTGACCTGCAGCAGTGCAAAGAGCCTGAGGGCACACGTGGACAGCCAGGTCCTCACGGGCTCTGAAAGGCTGAGCTCCCCTGGCCAGGGCTGCTAGCCAGGTGGGGGTGGGAGGGAGTAGAGACTGGGTGGGCAGTCACAGGGCTAGGAAGGGGCTACCTGCTTCAAGACAGTAGAGGGGCAGGATCGGAAACGGGGCAGGTGGGTTTTCTCTTTGGGAGAAATAAAAAACCAAATCACTTAACAGCTGTAAACTGACAGTGCACGTTTTTTGTTGTGATCTTTCTCTGAAGAACCTAAGGCAACAAAGAACAAAGATGAAGGCAGGCATTTCCTGAACTGCCCACGACATTCGTGGGTGACGTGGTACTGGACATTGACATACACAAATACAAATGTGGACGTGCGGTGACTGGTTTCCTGAATAGGAATAAAGATGTGTCCCCTAGAAATCTACAAGTGGGTTGACCAGAAGCGATGGGGGACGTGGTCCTGGACGAAAGGCAGGAACTGATTGTTGTAAGGCGAGGCTCCCAAGAATGCACCAGCTCCGCTTTGGTTTACAGCTGTGACAGAAACTCCAGGGAACGGCTTCTTGAGAAGTCCCAGTTACAAAAGTCAGATGTCATCAGTCACTTTTTTTCAGGGTGGACGTCCCCTGCTTCCTTCCAAATAAAGTGCAGATGGTCAAGGGATACTGGTCTATCATCTGCCAGTTTCAGTCAGCAACGAAGAATAAAAAAAGGACACCCCTCTGGTATACATATATATATATATCTATATATATTCTTCTTTTTTTTTAATATAAACCCACAAATATAGAACTTTTAAACCGACGTCTCAGACTGTAAGCGAAGGACAAATTTGTGAGATTTGGGGTCTATGAATTCTTCAGAGAGTAAGATGAATGGAATTTTCTTCACATTGACCACAAGGCTGAAGTCCAAGCATTTCAGGACGAAAACAATCCCATCCCGTAATCCATTAGTCACGGCCTCGTCACTAACAAGCCTCCACTGCATAGAGAGCCAGCGGTCCTTGTCATACTGCAGGGTGGGGCCCGCACTGAGGTAACGTTCTAGGAAGGCCTGAAAGCAGAGGAGAAAGGATATTAGGGAAGAAACACCCCATTCCCAGGGAAGTCCTGCCAGGCGGCTACCCATTCTTATCCCTACAAAGCATGTTTTCCAAATAGACCAAGACCTTAGAGCAGAGCCCAGATTAGCACAGTGAATTCCCACTGGACCTTCACAACTGAGTCATCACTGGGGAAGGAAGACTTCTTGGACTTCCTCCTTCTCCTTTGCAGGGTGGTGGTAACCACGGAGGAGGTGAGGGAATGTGGGCTGGCTGCCATCAGCGTTTGCCTGGAAGCCATCGCTGATGCCTCACCCCCTCCATGGGTACAGGCCCCACTAGACATGTCCCTCTACCTCCTCGTCCTCCTGAACTGAAAGTTCCTCAGGGCCCGGCAAGTACCAGGCCCGAAGAAGCACTCAGTGAATATGAGCTGACTAGACACAAGAATATTCTTGCAGGAATGAAAACTGCATGCTCTACCACTTCCTGGTTGTGACTTTGCACAAGTTATTTACCCTCTCTGTAAGTGGAGGCAGTAACACTACCTGACTCACAGGGCTGCTGCAAGGATGGAAGGGTAACCCCTAGAATGCACCCACAGCAACGCCTGGCTGTGAGTGAGTGCGTGGTGATTATTTTATGTTGAACCGAGTGCGCACATGGCAATGCGCACCTTCCTTCCCCCGACTATGCTACGCTGTCACTCAGCACATTCCTCCCTGCCCTTCAAATCTTCTCAAATCACTTCCCCTGAAGCACTCAGGCAGATTGCCATGCCCCCTCCAAGCCACTACAATCATCAACTCTCGTGTGACGTTTTACCTCCGGAACAATTATTGCTGACTTGCTTGTCCACTCCTCACACTAGACTTCACTCTCCTGAAGGGCAGGAGCTATGATTTTTTAAATTTGAATTTCCAATGTGCCTGGCACATAGGATGAGTTCGACAGCATGTGAATTCAATCAAATATTAATAAATACACTGACTTTCCTGTGAGAAAAGGGAAAAAGAGTGAGCCAGTATGCTGATGGAAACATACTGGGAAGCGTACTGATAGAAACATCCATCTGGTCCCAGAGAGAGTCAAGGACAGTTTCTAAGCGGTCTCCCCTTCCACCCACACCTCACTGCTCTGGCCAGGTATGTCATTTGTGATCTGTGTGGCATCTACTGCAAGGCAGAAAATAGAGTCTTGCCTACTTTCACACTTCTAATATAAAAACAGCACTTACGCATCATAAAAAAAAAAGAAATAACTCAATGATTAGAGAAATGAAACTAATAATTTACAGAAGAATAAATATCAATGGAAAGTTAACATGAAAAAATCTTCTGTCACATAAATAACGAAAGAAATATAAATTAAAATAATTTAAAAACATTTTCCTCCTCTTAGATGGACAAAGATTAAAAAGAATGATGTGCAAAGATGCCAATTATATGGAGAGACAAAAAGTCCCAGACACCAGGCTGGGTGTGGTGGCTCACGCCTGTAATCCTAGCACTCTGGGAGGCCGAGGCAGGAGGATAGCTTGAGCTCAGGAGTTCGAGACCAGCCTGAGCAAGAGCGAGACCTCATCTCTACTAAAAATAAAAATAAATTAGCTAGACAACTAAAAATATATAGAAAAAATTAGCCAGGCATGGTGGCACGTGCCTGTAGTCCCAGCTACTCGGGAGGCTGAGGCAGAAGGATTGCTTGAGCCCAGGAGTTTGAGGTTGCTGTGAGCTAGGCTGACAGAGTGAGACTGTCTCAAAAAAAAAGAAGAAGAAGAAGAAGAAAATGTCCCAGACACCAGAGGCAAAAAGTTTAAAATGGTAATACCTCCTAGAAGGACAATTTGGCAGATCTATAACTTTGATGCAGCTGTTCCTCTACTGGAAATTTATCCTTCAGAAATACTTGCACAAATACTTATGTAAAGAAGCATTCCCTGCAATACTGTTTAGACTAGGGGTTGGCAAACTTTTCTATAAGTGTAAATATATTCAGTTTTTTAAGCCATACTATGCCACAGCTACTCAACTCTGCTGGTGCAGAGTGAAAGCAGCCACAGGTCATATGTAAATAAAAAGGAGTGGCTGTGCTCCAATAAAATTTGATTATCAAAACAGCCAGCTCTCACTTTGACTAATGAAAACTTTAATCCAAATGTGCATCCACAGGCAATCAGTTTGGTACAGTAAAATGCAACTATTAATGGAATGAGTTAGATCTGTATTTACTGACATGAAAAGACAGCCAAGGGATAGCTTTAGGTTAAAAAAAAAAAGCAAGAGATATACATATACATATATAGAGGGAGAGAGACAGAATATGATCCCATTTCTGTTGTTTTCCCATTTCTGCTTTTAAAAACATACAGACATACACCTGAAAGAACATACACCAACTCCTTATCAGTGAGAACTGTTTGAGGGGGAAGAAAACTTCACCTTCTACATTATACTTTGCTTTAATGTTTGCATTTTTATACAAATAACAGCTACTATTTTTAATTCAGAAAAGTACAAAATTTTTAAATGAAACAGAAAGCAACCAGGAAACTTAAAAGCCTTGAAAAAAGGAAAACAATTTTCATTCTGCATAGCACAAGCCATCCCTTTGCTAACGCACACGTATTTTCCTCATTTGCAACCATAGTGTTCATACCTTTTTGCACTCTGCTTTTTGTACCTTAATAGTCTAACAAAGATTTTTCCATGAATCAAAAGGTGATATATCATAATTTATAAGCCACTGTTACAGTTTCAATTTATTTCCAGTTTGGAGTTATTACAGCTTAGTTTACAAAAACCATCTTTGTGTATATTCCTGTATATATCTGATTGTGCTGAATACTCTTCCTAGGAGGGAGATTAGTGAGTCAAAGAATACAGAAGACCTTATGGTTTCTTACTGAGTATTTCTAGATTGCTTTCCTAAGGGTTGTTGTTAGTGATTGACCATGTAACCAGTAGGACACACATATGGTGCAATGTATGAACACAGTTCTTATTATAAACAGTAGCCACCAAATGTTACATGCATGCTACATGCCAAATTCATTTATTTTCTATTATATGATTTATATGCCATGTTGCCATATTTAATGTATTAATAATTCTTACACAACCACCCTATCGGGTCGATATTACTATGATCCCCGTTTTGAAACAAGTGTAGAGTGACTTGTGCACAGTCACAAACCAGTTAAGTGGTGGAACCAGGATTTAAACTCCCCTCTCTTTAGAGAAGTCACATGCTACCCCCTTACTCCAGTCTGCCTACTTGGCCACACCCCTTTATTAGGTATACAGCTATTTCTTGTAATATCACTAAAAGTATGCCAATATAATACAAAAGACCATTCAGTAAAATGAATTTCACAATATCCAAAATGTCTAATGGCATTAGTTCTACTGTTAATAATAATAATACCTATTTAGTCAGTCCTTATCATATGACAGGTACTGTTTTAAGTACTTCACATGAATTAACTCTTTTAGCTCCCAAAACGACCAAATGAGGTAGTTATTAGTATTATCCCTAATTTACAGGTTAGGAAACCGAGGCACAGAGCCATTAAGCTACTTGCCCAAGGCTACACAGCTTGTTGGAGGAGAAGCCAGGTTAGAATGAGTCAACTCGGCTCCAGAGTCCACAGAGCACCCCAATCGCTACTCTATCCTGTCTCTCAGTGAAATTCTCTCCTCTGCTAGAACCTGGAGGCCTTCAAAAGGCACATTTAAAAAGCAAATGTAGTAAGATACTATAAAATAAGTGGGAACCACTAATTCTTATTACTTGGTATTTTAGAGGAGCAGCCTGTGATTTTATCATGTCTAGTAACACCCTAACACGTGACTGGCCAAGCTCAGTGACAAGTCAGGCTGACGCGGGCAGAGCCAGCCCAGGGCAGCGCACCTTTGGGGTCATGCTGTTGGAGATGCAGAAGGCCAGGTGCTGCAGGATGCTCTCCATGCTGTGGTAGTGCTGCTGCCGCGTGGTGCGCAGGTACTTCTGGAGAGCCCTGGCCATGGAGGGGAAAATGGCCTGGGCGGCCTCCCTGGGGTCCATCACCTCCCCGGGGGCTTTCTGCTGCTCCTCGGCCTGGAGACGCTGGATGTGGATGAAGGCCTCTTCCACTGCAACCACCAGCCTGGAAAGCGACGTAACATAGTCATCAGGACAGGGCCTGCCGCTAGAGAACAGAGTCATGCAGAACCTGGAGAGACACCTGCCCACCCTGCTGTGGCCCGATCGTGCTGCTTGCATCCTCGGCTGTCCCCCAAAGGGGTGAGAGGGGAGGGAGAAAGGAAGGCAATGCAAAAATAATATGCGAAATGGGGGCCACAGGGGTGAAGAGGACTGCAAGATGAACTCTGTTCCCAATTCTGCCACTAATAAGCTTGGGAAACTCACTTCAATCCTTTTTTCATCTCTACAATGAAGGGTTAGATGAAAAGATTTCAAAGGCCTCTCAAACCCTGGCTAAAAAGGCTCTGCGCACAGAGGTGCCTGGTGGTGCAGAAGCAGCCTTGTAAAGAATCGGAACCGCGTCCCCTTGATCCAGCCACCCACACCAACCAGCAGTCCCCGGGAAAAGGAAGGAAGAGGCACAGCACACGTGATGGAAACCAGTGCTGTCGCCTTCAGTCAACACGACCAGACTGTGAAAACCAGCGAGGCTCTGGGCATGGAGGGCAGGCTCACTCGGACAGTGGACCAGCAGCGTCAGCATCGCCCGGGAATTTCCTAGAAACGCCAATCCTTGGGCCCAACCTGAGACCTACTGAACTTTTGCAGGAACCTCTGCAGGGCCTGGAACCTGCGACCTGTGTTTGAATGAGCCCTCCCAGCAATGCCATCCATGCTCATGTTTGAGAAACACTGGAGCAAAGTACACTAAAGGCTCAAGCAGGTCATGTTTATAAACAGAAACCTCCCTCTAGCAGTAAGAAAAGAAAGAAGTCTACAACACGAGGGCGTTGGCGCCAGGAGGGTGACATACCTTGCTTTCCGCTTCTTTACTCGGCGCTCGTGCTCGGCCTCTTCGTAATACAGCTCATTGTGGCTTGAGTCCCTGCGGCGGGCGGCGGCAGCGATCATCGCCCGGGACTGCCCAGTGGCGTTGTTACTGGGGCCTTCGGGGAAAGGACGGAGGAGGAAGAATGGTTTTAATACTAAGGGGCTGGGAAATTGAGCAGAAAACTAGTAGCACAGTCTGTCAGTGCTGTCACCCACCCCTGTGAAGCACACACCAATCCTGAAGGTAACAATGGCCCCACTCCGCGCTCACTACGTACACTCAAGGCGTGAGAGCAGGGAAGTCTCCCTAGACCCTGATCTGATCCGTGGAAATGGAAAAAGAACTCAGAAGGTGATGAAGAACGCTGGGACAATTAAAACGTTGGCCAAAAACAATACACAGAGTGTGCTGGAGATGTCACTTACCATCTGTTACATCAAGTTTCAGTTTGGCCACAAGGGCAGCTGGGACATCACATTTCAGCAACAAGACAATGAGAAAGAATGAGAGGGACAAGGAGAACATGGACAGACGGGGAACAAAGAAAGTCAAGGGACACAAGACACTGATTACACACTGGCAAACAAGCCATGATGGAATGCCATGGCAGTCACAACATACAGAAAACACCAATGCTTGAGGACACACATAATGGCCCATTTATTAATACAGGCTTACAGCTCCTGCCTTGTTCTCTGACCACTGACCACCTTAACTCTTCAGAAAGATTTTAGGCTTTCTTGCGGATAACCTACTTGGCTGGTGACTTGGTTTCACGAGTGGGAATCGCTGCTTGCTAAGTTTTCAGATCATGGGTAAAATTGCCAGTAAAAATCGATATTATATATAAATCACTTGACTTGTTGACAACATGATCCTCTCCCAGGGTTTGCAAACTCTTGCCTTCACCCAAGGCACCCAGGAAGAAATGACACCGTGTCCTGTTTCTTGCACTTAACCATCTGATACCCTGAAACCCAGCTCAGGCTTCCCCAGCCTGGCCTCCAGCCTCCTGACACCCACTCAACTCCAGCTCCTAGCCAGGATTGAGAAATGCCTGTAAGTATCTCACCAGGTGCCTGAACTACTGAGATTTCTAGTCTTAGTAGATTTAGGTAGCTTGCTGAGTCTTTAGGTAATTTATCCAAATTTTTAAAAGCAGCTTTTTCCTAACAGCTTTCAATATAAGGTGTTCTCAGCAGGAGGTGGGAAACACACCGCTATTATTTTCAATCATAAAATCCCAAAATGAATGAGCTTCCCACATATGTAGACTGTAAGTTAATATTCTTCTAAAAATGTCTACCTGCATTAAAAAAAGAAAAAGAAAAGAAATTGTTCTGAAATGAGAAAGCACCACAAAGGTAAGCACAGAGAGGAAGTAGAACCAAATGTACCACGAAGTTGAAACTAAGCAGTTGCCCGTGTGCCCACCACACACACCACCGACACGGGTCCCAGGCACATACCATCTACATTGTAGACTTTCAGCCCGGCCATGTGCTTGGCGGCTCGGAATTTGGAGGCTGTTAGGAGGTTCGGGTTATAAATGGTGAAATCTTTGTAGTAATTTTCCAGAACCACCAATGCTGCTCGCTGAATACTGAGAAAAAAAGAGCAAAATTAATGCAAAACTTTTTGATTGAATAAGTAGTTCCTAAGTGAAAATGTTTTGGAGTCAGGTAAAGTAACAAAACAGCAAAGATAACACAGAAGTCTCCTGGGTTCCACCATACCTTTTGTCTCCAGGATGAGAATTTAAAGATAAAACTAAGAGCCATGGCCAAGTGGCTTCTGTGCCCTCTTCTGGGCTATGTCATCAGCCACATCCCACCTAGCCAATAGTTGAAAGAGGTAGAAGTTACAACTCATAACTTACATTTAGGTTTAGCTATACAGAGCATTTTCTATTTTTCCTGTTTACAAAAGAAGAAACTGAGGACCCCAAAAAGGGCAAGAGACTCACTGATGGTTACAGAGCCAATGAGTGAAAGAACAAAGAGCAGATTTAGGTTTCTTAGGTCCCAGAGTTCAGGGTTTTGTCCCTGTGCCTCACTGTCCCTGGGTGTTAAGAAATCCCGGGGTTTAGGTTTCATACAGACCAGAACAATTGCATCCATACAGGGCATCCATCCATCCACTTAAAAGAAGGCCTCAGCTGAGACCATTTGACCTTTCTTGGTCTGTGAGGCCCCCAGGCCTTGGACTGCTGTCTCTGGCCCTTAGCAGAGGGGCACGAAGGGGACTATCCCTGTCTCTGTGCCCTAGGTCTCCAACCTACCACCTGCAAGGACCGCAGAGAACAGCAGGAGAGCAGAGAGGAGCAATCTCAACAAGCAGGAGGGAGGACGTGGGGGGTGCCCATGCTCAGAAATGAGTTTGGGTGGCAAAAGAACACGCTCTTGGTCTCAGATGAAAAGAATCTGTGAAAGAGATTGGAAGAGCAGCTTGCAATGATACAGCAAGGGTTTTACACACCTCATTTATTTGACCCTCACAATCATTCGAGGTAAGAAAACTGGGGCTCAAACATCTATGACCTGCACAACAGCACACCTTTAATAAACAGAAGAGCTGCACTCCCATGAGACTCACAAATCCCCAGCTTGTCCTCTCCCTCCATCACATGTGGCCTCCGTGTAACAGTGTACATCTTGACATCTCCAGCTCTCTTAAGTTGTTCACCAACGACCAGTGTGCTAAATACCACAAATCTATTTTTATCTTGCCCTTTAGATCTTCCTTCCTAGTTCTCCGCTAAGGAGATGGGCTTACAAGGATTATTTACAATAGCCAGAGCACCAGGCCGGGGCTGCCTTTGATGCCTGGGTGACCACGCTGCATTCCAATACTGTCAGAGTGGCTCAGGGATCTGCACTTCGCACCAAGACAATGTAGCCCCTTACCCATCAGCTGGAAATTTTGTCAATCCACTTCCTTAGGTGACCCTGTGGCTCTGCTTTAAGAGTTTAACAGAGTGTAATCTGGAAGTAAGTTGGCTAAGCTCCCTAAGAGCAAAATCCTGGCAAAGCTTTCTTAGTTATATCGCCAACAGTGCCTAGCTCGGTGATCTGCATTCAGCTGGTACTTAATA
>CM052444.1:9259678-9305822 GCA_028533085.1 Varecia variegata | reverse complement strand
CCCATATGCCTTTCAACATCTTTGTGAAGAAAGCGAGCTAAGCAATACATGATTTCAGCTTTGGTAATGACTCGGGACGATGACAATGTGTCAGTCACTGAGCTGCGCCACGTATATAACACAGGGACGATGTCGGGATGGATCAGGAGATAGAGGCCACCTGTCCCATGCTGCGGCAAGCCCAAATACTCAGGCTGTTTTGTTTGTATTTTTTCTACATTCCACCTTGTGACAGGCTATCAGTCACTCCCAACTGCTGTGCCAGGGCACTGGCCTAGGTCACAGCCCCACAAGGCCAGGACACAGGGAGCACACGTTCCCTGGGCCAGTCCAGGGCTCAGCATTCTTCCTGCCTCCACTCCTCTGCATCCTCCAAGCACGGAACCACACAGGGTTAAAGCAGGACTGACTCCTTTCAGGAAGCCTTTTCCAACTCTTTGGTCCCCATGATCTGTGCCCTAAGCACACAGCACCAACGGCCACCACACATGACTTGTGATGTCTTTGAAGGAGCCAAGACTGGCCAAGCCCAGTCCTGAGTATATATTTCATAAAACCATGGAATTTCAGAGGCAAAAAGGGCCTCCGAGATGAACAAAAGCAAACCCTTCAACTAATCCCAATGTCTAGATTAGATAATCTCTGGGAAAGGAGGGAGGCAAGAAAAATGGAGTTGGTGGGACACTTGCCAGCTCTCTTATCACCAGAACATTCAGTGAGAAAGGGTGGTAACCTAACAGCTCTCACGCGGGAACCCTGTATTATAGTAGGTGTGGCTTGAGGTATAAATTGTGGGCATGGTCCCACCAAAAACCTGTGGCAAGGAGTTCTCCCAAGATAGAGAACTCTGAGCTCGATTAATGCCACATGCCAAGGTAGCCTCCTACGTCACTACCCAGGGAAATGCCCTTTCATAAACCATGTGGATCTGTGGAAGACAGCACACGGAGATGCCCAGTTGTGAGGAAAAATCACTGGAGAGCTCTGTGAAAACACAAATACAGGAATACCAGATACACCAATGAAAAGACAACAGGGATAAATGGAATATTCGGAACAGAAGAAGCCGATGTTGTTACCGGTGGGAAAGCAACCTCCTCAGCTGTGCCTGGTCTAGGCTGGCCCAAATCTGAACTCCTGGTCAGGACGGGGCGGCAATGGCTGAGGGGATGTGACAGCCACATTTTAACTCAAAACTCGCTGCTGACCATGCTGCCTTACTGGCCTGCTTTCTCTGCAGGACAAAGAGTGTGGAATGTGAAATGCTGTGGTCTTTGGTGTCTAATCAACCACAAAAGCACTTGCAGTGTTGTTGACAACTGTTAAATGACTGCCATGGCAACGGAGAAGAGGGGCTCACCCTTGTGCTACATTTCTTAAACAGACCCGGAGAGAAGCACCTTGTTAGTTCAAATATTATCCCATAAAAATCTGAAGGATATTTCTGAAAGATAAGTTCTGAAGGAACATAAACCAAATTAATGTCCTACGCACCCTCCACTGCCTCCACCACGCTCTGGGCCTGAGTCTACATGCAAAGACCTTGGGACGAAGCACGTATACCACAGAGGGTGCAGGCTCCGGCCCCAGACAACACGCCTTTTGGCTCTTTCACCTTAAACAAACTATTTACTTCCCCAAACCTCAGACTCTTCATCTGTAGCATGGGAGTAACAACACAGAAAACCTGCTATAACATGGTCAGTGGCTCCAAAGTGTTCAGTGGCATAAAATGTATTACTGAAAGGCTACCGAAATGACGGGGGCAGGCCTGGTGTAGGCAGCTTGTCAGGAATTCCGGTTACAGAGATCCAAATATACCAGCTGCTGGCTGATGTGGACATCACCTTGCAGCAGTTCAATCTCATGAGCTTAAACCTCAGTGGGGACAATTCTGAATTCTATGACCTGGGCTTACACTCCAAGTGGTGTGGACAACCACCCAAACAATAGGCACCCTTGAGTGATTCAGAGACTGTGGCAGAGCTTGTGCATGGGGCAGGGAGAGGTGTTCTAGTTGAAGATCCACAGCGGAGACAAAACTGAGGTTTGGCGTAAGTCTTAAAAGATGCATCATGGTCACACCATGTGGACAACAGGCTGTAAAGCAAATTCCAGGCAGAGGAAGCAGTGTGAGCGGAAACAGGCTGGTATTAATCCTCCCGAACATCTGCGACAGGAGCAAGGGGGTCAGTGTTCAGTCACAGGACAGCTTTGAGAAACCTGCTGTAGTGAACAGTGTTTCCCAAAATGTGCATCTACCTGGAACCTCAGAATGTGACCTTATTTGGAAAGAGGATCTTTGCAGATGCTATTATCATTAGTTTAGGTAAGGTCTCACTGGTGTCCTTACAAGAAAAGACGACACAAAGGGACACATACAGAGAAGAAGGCCACACGATGCTGGGGGCAGAGACTGAGTGACGCAGCTGCAAGCCAGAGAACACCTGGGTGTCAGGAACCACCAGAAGCTGGGAGAAGTGAGGGAGGACTCTTCCCTAGAGCCTTCAGAGGGAGCACGCCCTGCCAAGACCTAGGTTTTGGACTTCTGAGAAACTGAGAGAGAAAACTGTTTTAAAGCTGCATAGTTTGTGGTACTTTGTTACGCCAAACTTAGGGAAGGAAGGATAGAGGCAGGTGAAGGGCAAGGCTGGGCTGACGCCATCACTAACTGAGGCTCCACATGAATGCAAGGTGACGGGAGAGGGTAGGCAGGAGAGAGGGTCAGTGGCAGGGACCACCAAGGGAAGCCAGTACTAAAGGCTGCCTGGATACTAAGGCCACCCATCACCTACACTTTAAGGTGAGGCTGCATTTCAGGGCCCAAGCCTAGGTCTTTGTGAAGACCCCCAACCAAGGCGAGACAGGCAATGCCCTCAGTTTTACCCACCTGCTACTTCCCAGAAGTGTCAACAAAAGCTAAATCTACCCGGATGTGTGGGCTCCACTGCTCCCTGCACGTGGAGATAAATGACTTCAGTCTGACAGTCAGGACAATATTTGTGTGAGTCCCAGAGAAGCAAACATAATTAGCTCCTGAATGCTGCTGCCGCCTTCACTGACAACCAGGCACATGAGTGTTTATATCTCCTGACCCTTCTGCCTTTTAATTAAAATGTGTGTCCAACAGCTGCATGGGGAAGTCAGCTTACACAAGTCCCACACAGATAGCAGGTAATGATCACCCTGGAACTTGAGAAGGACAAGGAGGGGCAAAAACTGGATTAGCTCATGTGCATTAACAGGTCCAGGTTAAACTGCACACGAGCTGAGAAAAAGCCTGGGTTTTGTGGACTTTGTCAGGATAAAGCAGGAGAGCCAGAGGTTGCTGCCTAAGACCTTGACCACCTATCCCAAGAGGGGAAGCAGACCAGAGACTCTGTCCAGTTGGGGAGGCCCGGCTACCCCAACCCAGTCATGCCCCAGGCCTGCTGGCTCCTCAGGTACGTGGAAGCTTCAGCAACCAAGTTCTCTGAATCACTATGTACAAGCTGGAAAGTGTCCCTGGCCTCTGCTTTGACTATCCAGCTAAGCCCACGGGGTATCCCCACTGAAAGATGCACAAGCAGACTGAAAGCCTGGGATACCTAATCCCAGAGCTCCAAGGAGGCAGAATCGACACGACTTGGTACTCAGGGAATGGCCTGCAAGTGCAGTCTAGGGACACCCAGGACACTTCTCCATGCCTTTTCCTGTGCCCACTTTAAATTTCTGATAATAAAGTATAACCCTGGAAAATTTCCTCTCTAATACTACAAAGAAAACCACACCCAGAGTGTGCCCAGAGGAGACCACTCTCTAGCAACACTGGGAGAAGTCTGTGAGAACCAGAAGTAGCTAAGAGCTCATGCGATGACCTGGTTCTCCTGGTCTCAGGAACTAAACAACACAGAGCTGTCACACGTACTCCTGGGCGTAACGCCACGATCCAGCAGGCAGTTCCGACTGCAGAGACAACACTGTCGGACAACCTCCTTCTGAGCAGCTGAGCTGGTTGTGGCCGGACCCCTCTGGCCGCCTTCCCCACAGCACAGAGGTGCCGGCAGACGGCTCCCGCCGGGCACTCACGGGACAGCTTCCCCACAGCAACAGGTCTGGCTCTGCCACGGTCAGCTGGGGGGCTTGTGGCTCTGCTCGTCAGCCACGGCACAGACCCTGCCATGCTGTCCCCTCCCTGCATGGTCCAACCTGTGCTGCACCTCCCCTGCCTGGGATGGGAACTCAGCTTTCTCAGCACCTTAAATTATGGTGCTGAATCACCCCAAGATAAACAGCAGAGACGCGGGTATCAAAGACAACTGCCCGTTAAGAGTGCTGTAAGAAGTACATTTAGATACACACCAAGAACATCTCCAGACCCACCCAGATGCTCACCTGCCTCACCTTCCTCAACACCCGTGGCCTGGCCTTGAGTAAACTACAGGTGCACACAAGGAAAAGTCTGGAGCCTGAGGGCTGCTGGCCTGTCCAGCTGCATCTCCACTCGCAGAGACCGGGCTGGGCCCAGAGCAGAGCTGTGCTGCGGCTTTACAAAGGAGACCCCGTCCCCTGGCCTTCCGGAGTGTCACTGCCTCACCATGCGCTGTACCAAATCACACCCATCGATCTGTGTGACTGTGCAGAAGGCCAGGCCTGGCCTGCAGTCTGAGTCCTTTAGGAAACAAACAGCACAGCATGCAGGGAGCTCAACCCGGCTCCCAGAGGCCCCTCAGGACGGTCACCTAAGCCAGCTTCACCCGCTCCGCTCCGTCCCCTTGGGCAGCCACGCTGTGAGGGCGCACGGCTTGTGGGCAGACGTCCTGCCAGGGAAGCCGTCCCGGCTGTGGCTGCTGCCAGGAGGCAGCTGAATAAACACAGGGCTTCAGTGTGCAGCACCTTACACTCTCATTAAAGCCACTTTTAACAGGCACCACAGGACCTAACCACAAACGGCAGCTCCATTCCCGCCTTCGAAATTCTCCCACAGCAAAGCAAGAGTCTCAGCAAAAGCCTCACACTCTACTTTTCAGCTCTCACTCGTTTTTATCCTTTGCTTTTTTAGGTAGTAGGGGTGAGGGCTGGCAAAATATCTTTATTGAAAAGTAGTTACACAAGTCAAAAAAGACACATATTTAAAAATGAGATTGTACGTGAAACCATGACTGTAATAATATGAGCCAAAACCTCTGATGATCATTTTAAAATAATCCCCAATGTCACAGCCAATGGCTCTGGCCCCTCCTGAGACCGTTGGTGCCAGTCTTGAACATGGGATGGAGGGGGTAGCCTAGCACGACAGCCAAGTCTGATCAGCAGTACAATCACCCTTGGCTATGACTTGATCCAGGCAAAAGATTGCAAAAGGAGCTGGATGTATCGTAGATGTATCCTGGAGGAACTTTAACCTCCCTAGGAGACTCTTCCTCCTTCAATTCCAGCTAGAAAACCAAAGTGCAGCCCAGAGAAGCAAGGCCCCATGCAAGCTGCGAGGATACATACACATGCTAGAAAGGACAAGATGAGCTCTATTTAATCAGGGCAGAGTGGACCCCATGGTTTTCTGGAGCTTTGGGGTCAAAAATCACCAGTGTACATAATATTTCTGTCTTAGCCCAGGCTGTCATAGCAAAATACCACACAGTGGGTAGCTTAAACAACAGAAATTTGTTTTCTCACAGTTCTGAAGGATAAAAGTTCAAGATCAAGGCCAGGGGCGGTGGCTCACGCCTGTAATCCTAGCACTTGGGAGGCTGAGGCGGGCAGATCGTTTGAGCTCAGGGGTTCGAGAGCAGCCTGAGCAAGAGTGAGACCCCGTCTCTACTTAAAATAGAAAGAAATTATCTGGCCAACTAAAAATATATAGAAAAAATCAGCCGGGCATGGTGGCGCATGCCTGTAGTCCCAGCTACTCGGGAGGCTGAGGCAGTAGGATTGCTTGAGCCCAGGAGTTTGAGGTTGCTGTGAGCTAGGAGGACGCCACGGCACTCTAGCCCGGGCAACAGAGTGAGACTCTGTCTCAAAAAAAAAAAAAAAAAAATCAAGGTCCTAGCCAATTCGGTCCCTGCTGAGGGCTCCCTTCCTGGCTTACAGACAGCCACCCTCTTCCTATGGCCTCACAGGGCCTTTCCTAAGCATGTATGTGCAGACAGACGAGGTCTCTGAAGTCTCTTCTTCTAAGGACACCAGTCCTATGGGATCAGAGCCTCACCTTACGACCTCATTTAACCTCAATTACTTCCTTAGAGGCCCCATCACCAAATACAGCCACACTGGGGCTTAGAGCTTCAACGTATGAATTTGGGGGAAACACAAACATTCAGTCCATAACATGTTTTTTCAGCACAATAATGGGACAATCATGAACTTCCACTGTTTGAAAAGCAATCCAAGAATCATTTCTTCGAAAGCACAGGCAGTTGGTTCTGTGATCAGTTACCAGACCAAACAATTAAAATCTGCTGGCAGAGGCCGGGCGCGGTGGCTCACGCCTGTAATCCTAGCACTTGGGAGGCCGAGGCGGGCGGATTGTTTGAGCTCAGGAGTTCGAGACCAGCCTGAGCAAGAGCGAGACCCTGTCTCTACTAAAAATGGAAAGAAATTATATGGACAGCTAAAAAATATATATATAGAAAAATTAGCCGGGCATGGTGGCACATGCCTGTAGTCCCAGCTACTTGGGAGGCTGAGGCAGTAGGATTGCTTAAGCCCAGGAGTTTGAGGTTGCTGTGAGCTAGGCTGACGCCATGGCACTCACTCTAGCCCGGGCAACAGAGTGAGACTGTGTCTCAAAAAAAAAAAAATCTGCTGGCAGAATCAGGTACAAGGGAACTTGAGCGATGTGAATATCCTACAGAACAGGCCACTGTGAGTAGAAAGTGCCCCAGCGTGCTGAGTGCTGCATCTGTCCTCGTGGTTTCTGGCCCGCTCCCTGCTGATGACTACCAGCCACCATTTTCACTGACGGTCATGCTTCTCTTTAAAGCAGCTCTTCCCCCAGGCTCCAAATATGCTACTTCTGGACTTTTTAACATACAGAAATCAGTAAGTAAATCTGTTAGAGCCACACACAAAGTGAGAATAACCAGACCCTGAGGACGAGAGCCCGTCCTGGCCGGGCGGGTCTGCCGCGCTGCGCTGAGCTTCCGCGTGTTCTCCGCCTGGTGAGTCCTCGCTCCTTCGTCGGGGCTGGGGCTTGCTTCCATCGGGGCAATGCCGCAGAGGTCACACTGCGCCTGCTCCAGGCCCCGGGCCTTAAAAGGCCTGGCAGCTTCTGCTTTTCTGCTCTTTTGCACCCTGAGCTGCCATTTGAGACGTCTAGCTACCCTAGGGACGACATACCTAGGAGAGGCCACGCGAAGGAGGAGAGGACCTCAGAATACATGCGAACAGCCCAGCCCCAGCTGTGAGCGTAATCACACAGGGACCACGGGCAGGACCAGCAAAATGGTGCAGGTCTGTGAGAAATACTACAATGGCTGTTGTTTTAAGCTACTAAGTTTTTTGGTAGATGTTACACAATAGATAAAAGACATCTTCTTTGAGACGTGTGAAATACAGAAGGTACTGACCAAAGGCTCACACCTACCGCTGTGGTCATAAGGACCAAGCTCGGTCGATTGAGTGAATAAAATAACTAATGGAGCTCAGGAACAGACCTCAGAGTCCAAGCCTTCTCTGACAATCCTCTGCACTCTGTCTGTTCCAGCTCTGAAGCTATGCTTTAAATGCTAGCATGCAGCCTGGCACGTGGTAAGCACTCAAACACTGCTTGTCAGTTTGTTCACGTGCTCTTAAAGCAGTGACGTGAACATGAACCCGCCATGCACAGGCAGCGAGTAATGGTAAAATGGTTAAGATCATTCTGGAACCAGAGAACCTGGGCTCGAATCCTGCCTCCCACAATTACAAACCATGTGAGGCCTTAGACAACTTACTTGACTCTCCTGTGCCTCAGTTTCCTCATTTGAAAAGGAGAATATCAGTACCCATCTCACAGGATTGTCGTGAAGATGAAGTGAGTTGCATGTTAACAGCTTAGAAGGCACACAGTAAGAACTATGTAGCTGTTAATAGTTAAGGTTTTCTTTGTTGTTCTACATCTCGTATCTAATCAATTACATTAGCATCTATGTGCCAATATTCACGGAATTTCCCTTTAAAGATTTCAAAACTGAGAAACTATTAATCAGGGTAGTTAAGTGTCATTTTTAGTCTCTTCCACTCTTCTTCTGGGTTACTCCCCAAATACAGTCAGATCGAAAATCGCCAGTCTCCGGTGAAATTCTAGAAAAGTTAGCAACTCACTGTGAGAAAGAGGCCAAGAAAAATGACCAGTGAGGTGCGCAAGGAGAGTCACAAACCGACTGTGCCGAGACCCCAGGGTGCTGCGGAGAGGACAGTGGGCGAGGGGTGTGGTACAAAGGCAGGCGCTGGCTCCTTGTGACCTTGAGCAGGTCCCCTGTGACCTGTGGCTCAGGGCCCTCAACTGTATGAGGGGGATACCAGCACCTCACAGGCTTAGACCCCAACAGGGCAGCAGGGAGGGAGGGCAAATGAGCCCAAACCTCGGAGAGGCCCTTTGTAACTCCTAAGGCACTGGGCAAAAGGTTTTAATGTATTTGTGGTATCTCACTTTCAATAACAATAACTTTTTACATTTCTGAAAGTTTTGAAATAAGCCCAAAACCCCATTCCTGCCAACCAGCAGGGCCACAGCAAGTGGCTTTTATGAGGGCTAACGAGAAGCCTATTTTCTTTAAGAAACTAAAGAGTAGGCATTCTTTTAACGACTCTCAAAAATAGCTCAGTCGATTCAATAAAGCCATCTTTGAAAACAGAAAAAAAAGAATTCACCCACACCCGTGCCTAAGCCCGATAGGTTGCGGCTACGGCGGAGGCTTCACATAAAGAGAGAGCAACGGCCTGCGATTCCGGTTGGATTCCGGTTGGGTCTGACGGAGACCTGCTGTTCTGATCTCCGAGACTCACTTTGTCTGTCCCCGCTCCCTCTTCCCTCCTGTCTGTTTCCACACTTTACAAAAGGGCTTAGAAGTTATATTTCTGGCCCAGTGACTCTTCCAGCCACTGCTGGGTTCAGACCAGATTTAGCCCTAGCATCGGCGGGTGACCGGGCCCACACAATGGCAGCAGGGACAGATGCCCGGCGGCCGTCAGACGGGCATCCATCCGGCCTTGCCTGAGGGCTCTCTCTGTAAGCAAAGACGTCTCCTTCCCCAGACATTCTCTCACCTCATGACCCAGGGGCTCCCTGTGAGGGAAAAAGGGGGCCTTAGTAAAGGCAGGGAGAAGAGGAGCTAAAAGGAAGAGGCTGGGGACCACCTCAGAGCGCTCTCCCCCAGGGCTGCTGACACTCGCCCCCCTCTGGGTCTCCCTGGGAGCTGGGGTCACTGGCTTCAGTTCTAGGACGTAAAGACTGGGCAGTTGTCGGTGACAGTGAGGACGGACTAAGGTCTGCAGCAATCCTGCGAGCTGTGCAGCATAATCAGCCTGGCCTCGCCCACCCGGTTCTACCCCGACCAGCATAGCTATGGGGTGAGACACCGGGGCTGCTGCTAATTACGTTTTCCGAACACACCACAGGCATACTTTCCTCGGGCTGTTTGGTTTGCCCCCCTCCCTGGGCCCACCCCATCGAGTGTGCAGCTCTACCAGTCTTCGAGGGAGGAGCACGTGGGAGCCCAGGGAGGGGAGTCAGTCCCACCACCCTGGGCTACCGAAGGTGAGAAGATGCCCTTTCCTTTCCCACCTGCACAGGTGGGATTCACACCAACTAGGGCTGAAGGCCCCCAAATAAAACCACAGCAGGCCCCACTCCTGGCCGTGTCTCAGCTACTTACATTTACAGAGCCCCAGTTTCACTCACCTCCACCGGGACCACAGCCAGAACTCTACACTGCTTTGACTTCAGCAAGACCTGTTCTGAGACAGACCATCTCCTGTGGGCTTTATAGCTGCCACAGTCTGAAGTCCCCTGTTCTCCTGTGTTCCTATCGCCCGCACCCAGGCCTGTTTCAGCATGCTGTACAGCGGGGCACTGGTCTCTCCCCAGTGACTGTGAGCTCCCAGGTTCGCAGACAGAGCTTTGCAGGCTGCCATCCTTGTGTTGTTGCAGCCCCAAGTCCTGGGCTTGCACTTAGCAGATATTTAAAATGAGCCTGCTGGTCACTCCCCAGTGTAGAACATGGGGAAGAAAGCAGTCTGAGATGAACATGCAGCAGGTACCGACTTCCCTTCACAGCCCTATAGGAATCTGTGAAGCATGTGAAATGCCAGATTTTCCTGTGCAGACATGGGAATTGGACACCGATCCCCTCCATGGATCAGTTAGGGTGGCAGCAACCTTGACATTGAATCATTCAGTCCTCAGGTGGTACGAGCAGAGCCAGAGGAAGGACAAGGGTGCACGCCAACATGAAGATGGTTTGGCAGCATGGCCTGACTCCAAACCAGCGCTGGGCCAGCCCCTGGACTGCAGCCAGAACTATGACAAAGCCAATTGTTCTGAAACCAACTAAGGTGTGCCCTTGCGATAGTGGCTGCTTTGCCAGTGACAATATCACAGTAATAGGTACAATTAACTAAGTGCCTACCAGGCACCATGCAGGTTACGCACATCAGCATCTACTGCCCCAGGAGGCAGATAAGCCACGGAGAGGGCAAAGGTTTCACAGTCAGACATCGGGCTCTGCCTTCACCCACTGACCAGCTCAGTGCCACCTGCGTGCCACACTCCAGGCCAGGCACCGAGGGTGCCATAAGGAGTGAGGGCAGCCCCTGTCCTCAGGGAGCACATAGTTTATACAAGAAAACAGATGGAAAAACAGGCCACAAAACACAAAGTGAGACAAGCCTTAATGGAGGCATAACTCAGCCCTGGTTTCATGCCATCTGAGTGAATCCTAAACAAGGCTGGCCATAGTATTTTGTGCAAATTACTTAAATCCCCAGGTTCTTCATCTGTAACATTGGGATTAATAATATCTATGTCACAGGGTTCTGTGGAGACTAAATACGCAAGCTACATAAAGTGCTTACCTTGAGGTACATATAAATAAATGATGATCATCACTCTTTTAGTTAACCACAAAATTAGATTTTATGCATAGATTTAAAGTATGACATCCCAACTGATTTCTAACTTTTTTCCTCATGCATACATTTTCAAAACACTCAACCCTTACACATTTGGAGTCTCTAAATTGCACTTGATTTTTTATTGGAGGGTCACCAGGGTGACTATTACAATTTATTGCCCAAATCAGGATACCTCTGAGAGTGGGGGAAAAAAGAGAACAATTAGTAATTCCACTAGGACAACAGAGTAAACCATATATACCATTCTGGGCAAAATGGAACTGCTGGTCACCTTATCTATCATCTACAGGCCAACTTCAGGGTCAAAGTAGGCAGCCATCATCATGTATATTCTTTCTCCATCACTTGTGGGAGTTGTCAACAACTTTGAGAACAGACCTAGCAAAATCCCAACTTAGATGAGAGCCAGCAACTGCCCTGCCCCATCCAGAGGTCCAGAGTCTCAACGCACACAGACACCCTGCCATCACCCACACACATCCCGGCACTCACAAAGCTGCCCCCCAAACCAGAACAGAAAGGAGCCAGACCCTGGTCCGAGCACTTGGCACCTGTCATCACCCCTCACATGCCGAAGAGCAGCTGTCCTCTGACAAGGTATCAGTCATCCTTCTTGTCACCCAAATGTTCCTCCTTACCTTAGGTGTCCCAAGCTGTAGAAGCGGGACTCGCCGTCGGTGGAGCGGACCACCTGCAGCGTGAACATGGGCTGCAGCTGCCTGAGCTCCAGCAGGACGATGGCCAGGTAGTGGATGAAGAGGAGGGCGTCCACGAGGGAGACTGCGTATTGCACGATGCCCTGGTAATTTCGGTCCCGAGAGTCCAAAATTCGGACCCCGTAAAAAAGCCAATAGGAAACCACAAAGAGAAAGATGAGGACCAACAAAAGGGCACGAAACACAAACACGCGCGGCATGTCAGCTCTCTGCTTCCGGAAAAAAAGTGCCCAGGTCCCTATGAGCAGAATGAGGAGTTTGAATGCCACGGAGATGAAGAGTCCCTCACAGATTGTGCCACAAGGCTCCAGCTCATCCCTCCACAGGATCGCGGGTAACAGGACGAAGGCAATGGGGGTGAGGAAAACTAGAAGTCCAAGAAAGGAGGCGACGGTGAGGCCCAGGTAGCGCCTGCAGTCCAGCCCCACGCTGTCCTCCATGTCCTTGCTGATCCTGGCAATGTCCTCCTGGGATATGCTGTGCTCCGAGGTGCCTGTGATGGCTGTGGTGGTCTCTCCCCAGTTGTCATCCTGGTGAGGAGACAATGAGGCCATTTGTTAAAGCCACAGAGAGAATATGGAGGGCCTGCCTCGTTTATCCATGAGCACTCAGGGGCTTCTAGAAAATGGAATGTTCTAACTTTAACAATTTTCATTGAAATTTCCAAATGTATTAAGTGTTTACCTTTTCAAATAGAGAAAACATAATTTAACCTTTTTGTTTGAGCGATTCATTAACATAACATTGATTATCATCTGGCTGTGTTGAAAAGTGCTGAGAGGCTCTGAGGGCCTGGGGCTGTTTGCCCTGCAGTAAACAATCCAGTAGCTAGACTAGCCTGGTGAGCGCTGGCTCACCTATCCTGCGCTTTCTTTCCAATTCACGCTGGGTATGTATATTATTACTACACCCTGCGGTAGTCCTGAAGAGCAAGGGCCTTGGCAAGGGAATCTACAAGCTTACCTGCAGCTAATACATCTATTTCTGCAAACCTCCATATGATGTTTGCAAGACCCACTATCAGGATCAAGCACTATTTGACAATATTTCTCAATGACTAAGCTAAGCAAATTTAAGTATCTATCTATGGTCAGATCAGCTCAAAAATTCTTTCCAAAACATGTTTTCATGACAAACTAAACATACCATGACAGAAATTACTTTTTAACACAATAGCCAGGAGCGGCCAGGACTCTCAAACACTGCTGGTGGAAGCCTACGACTGTACAGTGCTTCTGGAAAACTGATCTGGCAGTTTCATAAAAACTTAAATGTAACACTTAACTATATGGCCCAGCAATTCCTAGGTTTTACCCAAAGTTAACAAAAACATATATCCAGAAAAGACTGATATAAGAATGTTCTTAACAGCTTCATTCATAACAGCCAAAATGGTGCAACCCCAATGTCCATCCACCAGGAAAATGGATAACAAATTGTGGTAGATTCATACAACGGAATACTATACAGAAAAAATAATAAAAGAATGAACTGTTGAAACATACCAAAATATGGATAAATCTCAAAATCATTATGCTGAGTGGGGGGAAAAAACAGTACGATTACAATTACATTACATTCAAAAACAAGCAAAACCAATCTACAATGATAGAAATCAACACAAGAAGTGGGGGTGGGGCAGAGATAGAGTAGAAAGGGCACAAGATATTTTCCTGGGGTGATGGAAATATATGTCTTGATAGGGGTGCGTGTTATATGGCTATATTCATCTGTTAAAACTCATCAAACTGTATACTTAAATTAAGATCTGTTCATTTCTCTGTGTGTAAATTTAGGTAAATTTTTTAAAATGAAAGAAATATATCAGCAAGGGAAGAAAAAGTCATAAATTCAAAGATATACAATTTGCTTGATTTTTTTTTATTATTTCAGAATATTACAGGAGTACAAACATTTTAATTACATGATTTGCTTTTGGGGAATTTGAGTCAAAGTTGTAAGTGTGCCATCTCCAAGGTAGTATGCACTATACCTGTGTAAATTTACCCATCCCCTCCTCCCCCCTCCCACCTACTTGGTTTCCATTGAGTTTTACTACCATATGTGCACATGGATGTTGATTGATTAGTTCCAATTTAATAGTGAGTACATATGGTGTTTGTTTTTCCATTCTTGTGACACTTCACTTAGAAGAACGGTCTCTAGTTCCATCTAGGTTGTTATAAAAGGTATCAGTTCACCATTTTTATGGCTGCATAGTACTCCATAGTATACATATACCACATTTTATTAATCCACTCACGTATCGATGGGCACTTGGGTTGATTTTGCATCTTTACAATTGTGAATTGTGCTGCAGTAAACATTTGAGTGCATATGTCTTTTTGATAAAATGACTTTTTTCCCTTTGGGTAAATACCCAATAGTGGGATTGCTGGATAAAATGGTAGGTATACTTTTAGTTCTTTGAAGTATACAATTTGCTTTAATATATGGTAAGTTCACAGGATAGAGAAAATGACTTCTTTGTAACACTCTTAGTGAAAACAAATATTGGATTCCGTGTTTTGTACCAGGCCTAGTATTCAGTTGATAATCAGTGCTGAAATAATTACTACTAGTATCTTATATTCATTTTGTTGACCACCATACTGCTCTGATTTAGCTACTCATCCTTTCTCCTGCCAGAGTTGCTAACTAGATCCCCTGTCCATTTTAAGAAATTGTGCATGTGAGCCTAAACAATGTAGATGTGCAAACGGTCCTTTCAAACTTGAGGTTCTTAGAACAAACAGGATCTAAAATCCTCTACTCTAATATCCTAGATTTTCTTTTTAAAATTTTTTTTTAGAAATGAGGTCTTGTTATGCGGCCCAGGCTGGTCTCAAACTCCTGGCCTCAAGTGATGCTCCCACCTTAGCCTCCCAAGTAGCTGGGATTACAGGCGTGGGCCACCGTTCCCAGCTTAATCCCCTGGATTTTCAAGGAAGAAACTGGGGCCTTCAAAGTTGTGATTGCTCCAGGAAACAGCTACTGAGAAATACAGCCTACAATGTTCATCTCAGTGCTTTCCCACCAGATCATCCTGGGGTAAATACAACAGCTTCCCAGTGTAGCTCTTAGTGAGCTATAAGTTATAGTGAAGCTAAGAAAAAAGAAAGAAATATCTTCCCACTGGGCTACCACCATCTCTGAATCCACATCTAGGAGGAAATTGACCTCCTGAAGCACTTAAGGGTAGTCTAATCCTAGGATCAGCCCTCCCAGAGCCAAGATAAGCAGTAACACCAGTACTAAAGGCATATGCTTGTTGTTGAACAAACCCCACATTCAACCCACAACTGCAGCTTTGGATCCCAAGAACAACTTGTGTGCTCTGAGGAATTCCAGTTTCAGTCCATCTATCAGATTATAAACGCATATCTGTGTATCTCCAGGTGTGCATAGATATATGCTTATCTACAGTAATGTATCTTTACAGCTGTGTGTGCATACATTGCTTTGTTTATGTGGGGCAAGGCTGGACATGCTTATATTTCAGGATGTGTGGAGGGTGTGCAAACATGTTTCTAGATATAGCTCAGATGTTTACTTAAATCAGGTGGGCTGCCAGACAGTTGGGACCTGGACAAGAGCCCACATAATGCTTTTTTTAAAAAATTAATAAACTTCCAATGTTTCAAAATTATGTGAAATTAGCATTTCACATAAAATTGTAATTCCTAACTTTTCTTAAACACTGCAAGACCCAGTAACACTGAATCCCTGCATTCTTGAGTAGCAATTAACTATCTGGAGCTGAGGAGCTGCTGTTCCCTTGACAGAGCAAATGCATTCTCTAGTTTGCCACAAACTCCTTCGCTCTACGCCATGGCATTGACAGCAAGGTACTGCACAGATTGCTATTAATCCCAAAGCCTGCTTATATTTTTGCCCCTTCTTTTTGACCCAGGGCAAATTCATTTATGTTTAATTCATTTATGTTTCCCTACCAGGCCCCTGAGTGTGTAGCCCCTGATTTATTTCATAGATCTAGTAGTAATGCTCTGTCTGCACAGGACGGACTTCCTAACACTACTTAGGTTTTGCTTTCCTCTCTTACACTGTTCCCTTTTGGAATGAGTCTCGGGAGACTCTGGCCTATAACTTTCCCCTTCGCTGCCCTGTCAGCCTTGCGGGCTTGTCCTCAACACCCTTCAGAGCAGGCCAGCCAATCACACGTCAGAAGAATGCCCAAGCTACCCAATGGCAGGACGGCTATCCTTAGGCCAACAAGAGACCACGGGACATAGATAAACTAATTAACATGCTAGAAAAATAAAGATAAAAACCCAAGAGAACCTACTGCAACAAGACTTAGGAAAACATTTACAGAAAGTAGTCTTGGTCAAGTGGCAGTGTGCTTACAGACCACCTTTGAGCCTTACCTGAACTTCCTCTGTCCGAGTAGAATCATTTGCCAAGAGTGGCTCTCCGGTGGGGGCTTGAATGGTGACAGACTTTTCTGAGGCTCTGACATCTTTATTACGCGGTGATTTGTGTCTCTCTCTAGTTCTCTCCCTGAAAAAAATCCAACCAGCTAGCATATTTATGCCAGGCTAATTAATTCTTTGGGTTCGTTGAGATGTATTATAAATTTCATTTTAAATTTAGGAAATTACACACACACATGGCACCCATACCCACCCACCCCTCCTTCAAAAGGGTAATCTGATCTTTACTCCCTACTTAATTTTTTTTCCTGCCATTCCAAGACCCAAAACAAAGAGCATCACTCTTCTTTTCTCAAAAGTGATCTTATGTTTCCAAAGCCTAAAATTGTAATTCTAGAATTTCTGTAGCTAAGGCACATTTTATTGTAATATTTATTAACTTGATTTGGTTGTAATTTGCCCAAACCAATTTTCTAGGATTTTTTTTTTTTTTTTTTTTTTTTACTGGGACAACACTGCAGAATATCTAACTTTTGACTTTTGGTCAGTCCAGAAAAATGTGGGACACACTGTACACCTTACACCTTGGACAAGAGAAGAAAGGAAATTCTAAACCAGTATAGACAATCATTCACTTCTCATTCTTACAAACTCAAAACTAAAAGTCATTCCCATGGGTTCTAGATGAACTTGAAGACACCCACAGAAACAAACACACTAGGACAAAAGATACCAAGAGGTGTGAAGGCTGTGTGTGTGTTTTCAGGCCCTTTAAGGAAGAAAACTGCTTCATCATTTTACTCCAGAGGAACTTCCTGGGTGGTCCTCTACGACAACTGTGAAAACACCCTGCCTTGGATTAATCATGAAATTACAAAAGGAACCAATCACTGTGGCCAAGCCCAGAGCTCACATCCTGGTCAACAGCCACCTATGGAAACTGGCACCCCAGCCTCTGGCTGCCAGCAGCAAATCAGGCAGCCCCCACCAAAGGAGCCCCTAAGTGGCAATGGGTCAGTAAATTCCCTTAGCCTCCTGTCCCCACCAGCCACCTTGATATCAGTCCTCCTTCCTGCACTCATTCCAATGGTCTCCCAGGCAGTATAGAAGTAGCATCGAGCATGCAGATTTGGAGACAAACAGATCTTGGCTCTGTCTGGACTAGATGTGTGACCTTGCATGAGTTATTCAACCTCTGAAAACCTCAGTTTTCTTATGTGAGAAGTGTGGACAATGATAATACTACATAATGCACCGCAGTGCTCCATACGGGGTGTGGAGTCAGAGCTAATACACATTAGCTCTTATTATTGCTATTACTACTAGCCAATGGCAAAGAATGGTGCACTGACTTTGTGAAGCACAGTAGTATACCTTGGAGAGAGATGTAAATGGAACTAATAACTTCTCTCCATACACATATCTCCCATTAACCAGCTACTTACCTCTAAAAAAATGTAGATTGCTTGCCAAAACTTCTACTTTATCAATACCTCCCTGGCATAAGCATTGATTAATTCCTTCAAAGAGCCAGGAGGCTCCCATGGCCCCAGGGAATCTTTCAGTGACAACAACTCTGTCCCTAGAGCATACTTTATAATTACAATCTATTGCTAAATTAGACTCTAGAAAGAGATGTGTCCTGGTCAACTCAGGTGTTTTAACAAGGCAGCTAGGGAAACCAAGTAAGCAGTGAATTTGGTGGTGTACCTAGAGATGTAGCTAATAATGCCAGTCATCCCACTCCCATTCCAATTTATAGAGCACTTTGCTAAGTGTTCTATATTAATTTCATTCAATCCTAACGATAACCCTATGAGGCCAATATTATTGTCCCCATTTTACAGATGAGGAAATGAAGGCTCACAGAATTTCAGTGACTTCCCAAAGTTGTAGTAAGTAGCAGAGGAGGATCTGAATCCAGGTGTGTTGCCACCACCTCTATTCAAACCCACTATGGGGCAATGTTTTGAAGAGCACCAGGAAGATGCTATAGCATAAATATTCCTAACGCTCATCCTCATACCCGACAAATGACTGGAGCTATGAAATATGCCTTTGAGGCTACTGCTAGGAGTCACGATTGGACTGTGACCTTAGTGCAAAGCTGTGCGCCCAACGCTCAGGGTTGTCAAAGACAATCACTGCAAAGGGCAACCACTGTGAGAAACAATAAACAATTTGGGAGAGATTTCCCATGTGGTTGGTCAATCCTCCGAATGAGCATCAGGCTAAGTCTAGAGTGCTCCTCTGCCCGCCCCACCTTCAGCCAGATGGATGGGCCCCTCTTCCACCTTAATCCATTTCCACTTTCCCCAACCGCTCTCACATTTATCACGCTCTGGGCCACCATCCAAGTCACATGCTCACCTAACCCATCTAGCTATTCACTAGTCCCACAGGTCAACTCCTGTGACAGCACAAATTCCACTGGAAATCAGAATTCTTTCACTGAGTGCCAATTCCTGGAGCCTGAACACCAGCAGGCCAGGAAGCAGGTGGGAAGCCATCCAGGGCTGGAAACAGCCTCTCTGTGGCCAGCCAGGGCTCTAGACCACCAACCCTCCCAGCCTGGCTCTTAAAGGGCCCGGGGCACCCAAATGCAAAACAAGTGTCTAACAATTCCCCCGGTAACATCTGAGGTTAACCAGATCAGAACCTATTATCTGACAACCCAAGGAAGGTTTCTCATCCTCCAGAGCCTGAAATCCTAAACCAGTGCTTCTTAAACTTAAAAAAGTATGCAGGAAAGCCACCCAGGGTATGAACTCAAGTGCACATTTGTTGGCCCCACCCTCAAAGAACACATCTGGGAGGGAGACAACAGAAATCTACATTTTCCACCAGCACCCCAGGTGGTCCAGGAAACTTTCCCCAAGATTCTCCCACACAAATGCTCCTGGGGAAGAGGTTGCTGGAGTGACTGCTTGGAGTCTGTGAGTAAGGTTCTCTGTAGACAGCAGGGGCTCAATGATGGGAGCCGTTGAGTGCAACGCTCGGCTGTACAATGTTATAATATGCAGTGCTTTTTTATTAAAATAGTATTAAGTGAACAAAGTTGGGAAGTGGGCTCAGGACAGCATGCAAGGATGTCTGAGGAGTGCCCGGAGCGGAGAGCCTCCCACCCACTGTCAGGTGAGAGGCAGATGTACGGCAGGTCCCATCAACTCAGCACTAGCACTGCGCCAGGCACGCAGCTGCTGCTTGTACTGCTCACCAAGGGAGCAGAGACCTGTCGGACAGATTTTATTGAAAAAATTTCTTAGAAAATTTTATTAGAAATCCCCAGTCCTAAATTACTACTCCAGGAAGGTCTCTCAGCCAAGCCAGGCCTTCAGAGTGACATCCAACAAAAATACTGCTGCTCGGTGCTTTCCAGGCTGCAGAAGCACGAGTCTCAGGGTGGCCACCTTATTGCAACACGTACCCAAAGTCTCGTCCCTGTGCCTCTGATGTGTAACTCCAGGGAAAACCTGTGGCTGCTAGGTGCCTCTGAGAGAGGGTTCCCTGGCGATGATGACAATCAGCTCCTGGTGTCTCAGAGCTGGGATACCAGGGCAGTAAATGGCTACCAAAGCACGGAAAGGGTTGTCATAAACACAGTATACTTGTGTTTTTCTCACTCTGCCCAGGTGGTCTGGATCACCTGTGTGCCTTTGCTGGACAGCTGCGTCAGCACGGAAATCTTTGTTTGTGTCTCTATCTCCGAATCTGTCTCCATGCAACATCTGCCCGAGTGAGTAAAGATAAGTACTGCATATCTGTGTGTGTGTGAGGGGCGGGGCAAGCGAGCGGGGGCACGCAGGAGGCCCGGGCATGTGTCTGCACTGCGTGTGTGCGTGCAAATGCACCTATTTGGGCGAGTCTAGAGCTGAGCCCTTGGGGGCTGTTGTAGCCCCTTCACTCCAGCCAGAATCCCTGAAATTCCCATACCGTTTCCACTTACAGTCAGCATTTCCTGGGAAGATGATTTAGTCCAGTTTCTGTAGTTTGTCTATTTCTATTTGGGGAAAGCGGCCCCACCGGTTACTCCTCCCTTTCCTCCTCTCCCACCACCCACGACCTATCCTTTCTCTCCACTGCCTGCCGGGGCCTGGCGGGCTGCTTCCTCCCGGCTCTGACGGGTGAGGGCCCTGGCTGGGGTGAGGGCCAGCCAGCTCGGGGCAGATGCCGCCCTCTAAAACAGCCTCGGAGCAGAGCCACTGATTCCTCCACTGCCCAGGCACCTCTTTTTGTGCATTTTAGCAAATTAGTCACATGAGGTGCATTTCACTTCCCTTTTCAAAAGTGGCATTTCCCTTCCAAAGAAACAAGTTAGGCCTGAAACCTGCTGAGGGCACCTACTAACCTTGGAACTCCAGGCAAATAACACTGCCTCTCTGTGCCTCGATTTCAGTGCCTGTAAAATGGGGCTACCACCTCCTGCCTTTCTAGGACTGCCATGAGGACAGGAGATAAGGACTGGGAGGGCCCTCGCTGAGCTGCTCCATTTAAATCAGGGCACTCACGCTCTAGACCCAAAGGTGAGACTAGGTCGGCGGGAGTCTGCTCCATTTTCCCAGCAAGTTAACTGGACACCCCCTGGAGAATGCAGGCATCACGAAATCAGGCCACTGACCTCCTTGTTAAAAAAGAGTCACTTGTCATTTGCTTGGAACCTGGCCAGTCCTCCAAGATGACCACGGTATCATCAGGCATATCAAGTTTGGTGCATTTCACTATTCCTCTCTGAGTTGGAGTTCCACTAAAATGACCGAAAGCAAGGTTCCCCTCCCCCCTTTCCCAACAAATCCCCGAGCACAGCAGCCTTCACAGGGACACTCCAAGGGAGCCGAGACCCTCTGGCAAAGTACTCCACAGCACGTAATGTCTAGGGATGACAACCTTCCCCCCACGGTTGCTGAGCCCTCCATTGCCCTCAGTCAGAGAATTCGCCACCACTCAGTAACATGCCTTGATTAACTGACTAAAAGTCTCAGCTCACATTAACATTCGCCAAGTACTTTCCACATGGGTCCAAGAACGCACTAAGAGTTCTGCATGTTGCTTAATTGAAAGTTATAGTCTCTTAAAGTTACCACAAGGGCACTGGAGTATCAGTGTCTGAGGGCCCGAGAGGCCTAAGGGAACAGCAGAGCGTAGCAACGGGCCCTGGGGCGTGAACATCGGGACACAAGTACAGACACAGGAGGCCGGGGACGGTTCCCACACAGAATACCACGAGCCATCCTCCTCCATTCATCCCCAGGCACCGAGAGAACCCCAAATTCCCACTTCTGCCATGTGGCGTAGATGAGGGATGCCTGGCACACTGACAAGGGAACTGCATTTTCCAGTTAAGCCCCAAGAGTTGATATTTTAAACCAAATCTGATAAGTTTCTGCTATTTTAAACCAAATCTGCTAAGTTTATCCACTGGTTGAAATTTGTGATTAAATTTTTATCACAGAGGGTTTCTGACTTTCTCGGGATCTGGGCTCTGCCCCTAACTCCTTCTGTTTCCCATCTTGGGCTCCAGAACAAGCTCATTTACATCTTTTCCCCAAATTCTTATCAGAGCAATACATAAAAATTTAGAAAATAATGGAAGTTAAAAAGAAAATAGCACCCATAATCCTATAGTCAGAGACAGGCATGTTCATTATGTTAACATTCATCTCATGATTGTATATATAACTATTACAATGTACAAAATTTTGAATCCTGTTTTTCATAACACGGTCTCATGAACCCTTTCTCATGGTATCAAATAATCTTTGAAAACCTTTCATTTACACCTCATTCCATTCATTTTTTAAAATTACAAAATACACACTGGTGAAAAACTGAATGAGGACAGAAAGATAACGTGCACACGGAAGTTGCTGTCAGTCTCCAGCTTTGGCGGAGCAGCCCCCCCACCCCCACCCCCCGCCATGGATGACGGCTCCCGACTTGGAGAATGCCCCCCTAGACCTCTTTCTACGTGCAAATCCTCATGGGCTCGTGGGTAAACAAGTAAATTAGATATGCATACCTCATTACTGTTTGCAAAAACAAAATTCCACTCTGCCTTCAGCTGCTTGTATGAGGAATGGCTCAGCCAGGGAAATACCTCTAACATCACTGTTCCCAAGCCAGTGCAGAGCTGTGATCAAAGGCAGGCACTGGGCTGGGGCCAGTTGGTACCTTGGAACAGGGAGCTGAAATGCTAAGGCCTATAATGCTAAGGCATTAATACAGCCACTGGTTAGTGACCTACTCATGCTGTGTTACCTGCTTTACATGCGTGAGTTCATTTAATCTTCTCAGCAGCCCTGTAAGGAGAGGACTGCTGTACCCATTTCACAGATGAGGAGGCTAGGCAAGTGGCAGCATTACAATTTTACCAACTGCATTCCTAACCAGTACACCACCACCTATTTATTCATTGATTTCTTCATTCACTCACTCCTCTACTCAGCAAACATTCCACAGGTCAGTAACACAGCAGGCCCTAAGAAAATACCAGTGCAGACCTGTTCGTTTTGCAGAGGAGGGCGAATTTGCCCCCATCACCCAGGAAAGCATGTTCAAAACCAAGGCTTGTTCACTTAAAGACTAGCCAAAGAGAAATAAGGCGCCAGGCCAAGCCCACCAGTTCAGTGTATAAGCCTCAAGGCAAAGTCGTCATGAACAATGAGTCAACAACTTTGAGGGAAAAGCAACAACACATGAACACTTTTTGAAAACTTTTCTTGGTAAAACTGAGAGAGAACTGACATCTATGAGAAGTACTTAGAAATAAAAAACATTTCCACTGCGGGGAGAAACTTTAATTTAAAATTAATTGTGAGAAATTAAGGTCATCAACTCTAATGGTGGCTATAAAATATAAATTGCTAGTGTCGTTATTCCCAAGCATGTTAAACACCCTTAAAAGCTCAGCTTCTCACACGCCAAAGGGCTGAACCTCCAGCACCTGAGTCATTGTTTGAAAAGAGGCTAGAAATCCCCACCAACCTGCAGGTTTTCCCAAAAGGAAAAGTGGAATAATGAATAGCTTACATACCCTTGTCTGTGAGATTTTTTCGAATGACTTGAGTAGTAAGAATATCCAGAATATGTAGATTCGGTATCCATAGCAATGGAGGGCTTGGACTGATGGAGAAGCAGATACTGCTTCTCCTTAGAGGTAGAGAATTTCACCTATTAGAATCATAAAACCGCCAGGAGTCTGGGAATCAGAGGAGGAGCCACACATCAACAGGAACAAATTCTGGGGAAAAGGGAGAAAAAAAGATGTCAATCTTCAAAGCCAACTTTAACGGGGTTGAAAGATAAATGACATAACCGCAACCTCCTCGCTGGGGTCTCTACTATGGAACAAGTGAGCAAGGTGAAGCATCTGAGCTCTAAATGCTCCACTCATGCAGCAACAAGCTTCCTCAGGTGTCTGGGAGGGAGACAGGATAGGTGCTGAGCAAGCCGAACTCCCATCACAGCAGCAGGAAAACCGGAGGTGGGAGAGACCTGGGCACTGGTCCATTTCCTGAGCACACTCACCAGCTTTGGTTTGGAGGAAGTGGCTTCCCACATCTACAGCCCTAGAAACAGTGCCCAGCCCCCGCTGCCAGTCCACTGGTTATAAAAACAATGCCCAGAGAAGTCGCTTTTAAGGGATTTGGTCATTATTTCCAAAAGTCAATTTTTAAAAATTCTCTGTCTCTTTAATCCACGATCCAAGCTCCTAAGAATTTATCATAGGAAACTATTTTCTTTCTTAAAGAAAAATTATTATTACATCCTTGTCTATAATAGTAAAAAGCTAGAAACAATCTAAATGCCAAAAAAACAGAGGAATAGTTAAGGAAAACATGGTTCATCCACCCAAAGAAATATCACATAACTGTTTAAAATGATAATTATGAAGAATGGAAGCTTTTATAATATAATGATAAATTTCAAAAGCGGGACACAGAATTGTAGATACGTAGTGAATCTACATTACAGTTACAATCATATAAAATCACTTATGGAAGGACAAAGATTAAAAGGGGACAGAGAAAATGAAAGCAGGTGATTTATTACTTGCAGGCTCCTGGGTCTTTTCCCACATTTTCATTAGATATTGCTTTGCAATAAAAATAAATTGGAAACATTTCCAAGTACATTCCTGAGCTCCCACATGCTAAGCTTTTACTTCTGGAAAACTGAGATCCACAAGTTCTGTCTTTTCCTACAGCCCTCACCCCAGGGCTGGTCTCAGCCCAACACGTTCATTCTCCCAGGGCCCCTGGAAGCAGAAACTGCAAACACAGCCAGTGAGATAAGTGTGAAGAAAAAACAAAAGAGCTGCAAATGCCATACCCCTACCCCTACTGGGAGGAGGCCAAGTTTCCCTGACCCCAGCAACAAGTCTGGAGGGAATCAGGCCTCAGGGACATACCAACCCAGCCCCCAGAGCCTCAGATAAATACCAGTTGGGACGAGTTTGCCCTTACCATTCATTCTGCCTAGAAGTGAGGCACATTCACTTCCAAGGTCTGCCCACCAGGGCTAGCCTCCCTTATCCGCGATGTCCTGACTTTTCATTTTACAACTCCTCTGCCATCGAGAGCCCAAAGCTAGCCATGGGGAAGCCTGGGTTCTAGGATGAGCTCAACCACTCTCTAGTACAACCTGGAATAAGCCACTTTGCCTTCTTAAGCCTCAGTTTCCTCATTGATCTGAAAATATAAGCAGACACAGTCTCTGAAGCTGGGTTCCAACCTCAGCCTTTGCTTACTTATTAGTTATGGGACCTCAGTCAAATTAAAGCTATTTGAGCATGAATCTATAGAATGCAAATATCAGGGTTGCTGAGAAGACTAAAGGAGCTAACTAATAACCGTGAGAGCGCCCAGCACAGGCTCCAGATGTTCTAGCTAAATGAACGCTGGTGGAGTCAGTACTCCCTTTGCCACTTCTGAAAACCCCATGCTCTCCTTGTCTTTCTCCATAAGAGAAAAGCTTAGAAAGAAGCAGAGCAGAGAGCTGGTGGCTCACCTACAGGTCACCTGCAGTCAGACAGAACTGGGCTTGCATCTCGCTCCACTGCTTCCTAACTAGCTGTGTCCTTAGGCAAGGTAGTTTCCCCTTGGGGCCTCATAGGTTTCCTGCCCCATAAATAGGAAACAAGACAGCCTACCTTGGGGGTGGCGATTATAAAGATCAAATGTAAAAAGGAACATAGCAGAGATTTTTTAAAAAGTTACATTTGCTCCTCGGCATACCTCCACTTTCCTAGAATTTCCTAGACTTCAAAAGCCGGCTCATCTTTTTTGTCCCTACTCTCTCTCCTACCATTGTCACTAGCAATCTCCATGAGCTTTCACCACCTTGGAGTCTCGCTTGCTTTCTGCTCTGAGCTTTGCTGCTTTCTCACCCGCTTCATACCTGGCAGACACCAACATTAGGAGGTACAACCAAGATCTCCAGCCCTTTGTGAACTCAGACTCTTTCCCTGAAAGTCCCTTGCCCAGCTCTCTGCTGTTCCCCAGATTCTAATGCCTGGCTGCTTGGCCCAGAAAACTGACTGCCTCTTCTAGGTTCATTAACCCTTCACAGGTCCTACACTTCTTTTGTGCTCCAACCCATAACTCTGATTCCCTATTGCATCCTAACTTCTAGCTACTTCTCGCTAAGTGCTGCCGGGGTATCACAGAGGCAGGTGGCCCAAGCCCCGCGAAACCTGGGCCAATCCTAGCTTGGTGCTTCCCAGCTGTGACATCGGGAGTCAGATGCGTGCCTCCCCCAGCTTCTATTTCCCACCCCTGTAAAAAGAGGTCCTTTAATATTATCTCTTCCTAGGCTTGTTGTGAGGATTAAAGCAGACTCTGGAGGTAAGTGTCTGGCATATGATAACCCAAGTTTCATTTCCTTCCACTTCTGCCAGAGGACGTCATTCTTCTTCCCCATTAAAACCTCCAGCTGTCCATTAAGGCAACTCCAGGCATGTCCCTCAAAGGAAGCCATGGGCTCCCCAGTGCCCTCTGGGCAAAGGCTTTACCTAACTCCCCCAACCACCCTTGTCCCAGCTTCCCTCCCACAATTCCTGCCGGTACTTACCCAAGGGGTGGTCTGTATCTGCTGTCACTCCCTCCCTCTCCACTGTCACCCCAAACCCCCGTCCTCGACACTCCCCTGAAACAACTCTTAAGTTAGCCAGAGACGGCTGCGAGCCAAATCCAAAGGTCACATCCCCGTCGTCCTCCTCCAGCCCTTCTTAACCCTGTATTCATGCATCCACTTCCGTGGTTGATAAGCAGCTGCAAGAGGCCACGCTAAGCCGTGCTAGGGCACAGCAGTGACAAAGCCATGCTGCCTGCCCTCATAGAGCTTCTCTCTGCAGCTGGCTGGCCTCCAATTTGATGGCACTTATGCCGCTACTTCTCCAACACTCCCTCCCCTCTCCCCCACGAAGTTACCCTTGACACTCAAACCTCTCCCCGTTGTGCGTCTCCATCCACGGGTTCCCAATAGTATGAGCTCCTTGGAGACAGGAGCTGTGGCTCCTGGATACTCTGAACATAACAGGCACCCAAGAAATACCCACTGAGAATAAATCCCTAGGGCTCCCCCTGGGATGACCAACACCACCCACCGTTGCTCTCTAGTGTCCCAGCCTACTCTTTCCAATTTCCTCTGCCAAAGTGATACCATCACCCTAACGATACTATGGACCTAACCCTGTGCCATCTTCGGTGCTCTCTCTCACTTCAACCCACGCATCCACTGTCACTAAATTCCACCTGTCCTCGAGGATCCTCCCCTTCCTCCAGGCTCCATCAACACTGGGTAACCTACTACAAAGCCTCACTTAATCCATCGGAAGGAAGTTTAGGCCCCTATTCTAAGCCATACTGTTTCTACCATAGCTATCAACTCTCCTCCCAACCAAGATCTGATTGAGAATTAAGGAGAAGCCACAGGAGGCAAGCTAATAAAATTCAGAGTGATTGCATTTTAAAAGAGGTTGAGCCAAGGTGAGAGCTTCAACAGACTTAACGGAAGAGCATATCCTGAAGCTTATCACTGCAATGATGTATCTATGAGACAGTTTCCTTGCATACACAAGAAATTAACAGAATTCCTGATAAGGTCAGAAGGAATCCCTTATCAGAAAAGATAGTAAAGTAATGAAAAGGAATCCGGTTCCCTGGGTAGCAGACCCACAGGCTGGCTGCACTGGCCTGAATGGGATGTAGTCATACAAAGGTGTGAATATGGATCCTAGAATCTGGAGCTGTCTCTCTCTCATACTGACCCCTGATATCACCCATATTGTGTTTGGACCAGAGTGACCTTTTAAATTACGATGGAGACATCACTTCCCTGCTTAAAACCCTTCCATGGTGTTCCACTGCACTCTAAATAAAATACAGAATCTTTCATTTGCTATGCAATGCCCTGCCCACCGCTCCAGCTCCCTCCTCCTCCTCTAGGTCCAGGTCCTGTGAGGCAGAGCCCAGAATATCTGTTGGTATGCTTTTTTTTTTTTTTTTTAAGAGACAGGATCTCACTGTGTCACCCAGGCTGGAGTGCAATGGTGGGATCCTAGCTCACTGCAGCCTTGAACTCCTAGGCTCAAGCAATCCTCCTGCCTCAGCTTCCTGAGTAGCAGAGACTACAGGCCCACGCTACCACGCCCAGCTTGGTACCCACTCTTTACGTGCCCTGATTTGCCAAATTCCTACTCATCCCTCTCTATTTAAATAATGCTGCTTTCAAGAGGCCTTTCCTGATCCTTGGATCCAAATCAGGCCCTTTCCCACCACCCTGTACTCTTCCTTTCCATCACAACTTCCAATTATATATTTATTTGTGTGATTACTTATTGTCCTGGGTCCTGTAAGCTCCATGAGGACAGGGAGCACCTTCATTGCTGTGTCTCCAGCTCCTAGAACATAGTGGGCAACCAATAAATGTCTGCTGAATGAAGGGTTTTGTGGCAGGTCTCAGGACATGCAGGCCATAGATTCATTGTGGAAGAAACCTTAGAGATTATTTAAATCCTTAGTTTTACAGGCGAAAAAAAGATGCAGAGATCAGATAGAGCAGTGATGTCAGAACTATCAAGAATGGAGACGTACCACTGACTCACTGGCAGACCCACTCAGGGGAAGAATTTATATTCCAGACACACTAAGTAAAAACTAGCGGCCTTCATCTTTCAGCAGCCACCCAAGAGCATCCTGCCCTACCTGTCACCCACCCCTTAAGAGCCACAGGCTCTGCTTGGGTGGAGGCTGGAGGCGAACACCAGGACGGGGCCAGCTCATCAAACCACATCACACGAAGGCAAGGAGAGCGCTGTGAAACAGGTGCACAGGGTACTTTTGTCTGAACGGCAGTACCTTAAATTCTGAAATTCCCAGGCAAAAATGTCAGAAAGAACCTCCTTCGCCACCCTTTATTAAAAGCAAAGTGAAGATCCGTGGCCTTGAATAGAACCTTCCCCTAAAATCATGTTCGCCCATATAAAATATACCTGACTACTACTTAAAAGAAAAACACAGTGTTCAGAAAATCATATGAAGGACATAATATGTTAATGACAGTGGTAAACATAAGCTAACCTTTATGAAAAGGAAATTATAAACACATCAACTGGTCTGCCTAGAGCTATTGAGTAATTAAGCTCCGGTGTAGAGGACAGCAAGTTACCTTGCAAGGAGTAGAGACACACTGAATTTAAAGGGCTATTCTACTCCCTCTGCAGCGGATGTATTTCCAAGGGAAAGAAGTTTCTTGTACAACTGTGTTTATATACACTGTATATATTACTTTGAATATTTAATTTTTACCATACATAGAATTCCAAAAGGTTTACTCCATTAATTATATTGTCTTGAAGCTAACATTTTTCTTAAGGTACCCATTTTTAATTATGTGGCACTGAAGGGGAAAATGACAATTTAAATAATTTTGTTTAGAGTCAGCTCTTCTAGAGAAGAGTGGCAAACAGACTAGGTTCTAGAGTTAGACTATCAGCATTCAAACCCTGGCTCCAGTCTTATCAGTACTTGCTGTGTGTGACCTCAGAGCAAGTTAACTTCTCTCTGCCTCAGTTTCCCTAGCTGCAACAACAGAATTCTATTTACTTACCTTCCAGGCCTGTGGTGGGTATTAAATGAGATAATTCATAAAAATCATTAGCAACTGTCAACCATTGTTATTATTCAGAAAAGTGAAATTCTCTCAGTTAGAAAGAATACCTTTGTAATGACCATTATTAACTGTAGCTGAGTAATTTAGTGATTTCCATTCTGTTCCTTGCAGGCCTCCATTTACTGTCCCCAGGTTGGAAGCGAATGTCAGAGAAAATTGTGTGTGTTTTAGCATGTTTATTTGGAGAGGCACAGGGAGGGGAGACGTATGGCAAGGTCTATAAAACATTTGCTGAACTTGTGGTCCATAAACCACAAAACATTACCCATCTCACTGACGTGAGGATCTGTAGGGCTCGTGGCATCTGTGACAAACACAATGATTCTTTTATTACAACAAAACTCTTACAAATGAATGATTCTGTGTAATTATTCACAAGGAAAGAAAATGTCAACTTCATTTTACCTGTTTTGCCAATGATTTCAACTCCCCTTGCCAGAATAACTGCTCTTGGCTCCAGGCATTAATTATCTCTGAAACACCTCCAGCAGCTTGGTATAGATTTCTGAGGAGCTGTGAATGGTTAACATGTCTGTTGTGCTCTGATGTATATTTGTTTTCAAGTGATTGCCTTGTCCCCTGCCAGATTTTTAAACTTCAGAAAAATAGACTTCATGAGTACTACCTCCTCTGTAAATCCAGTGGTGCTGGGTCCAATGACTGCTGTTCAGTAAGTGGGATTCAGAAGGCCACTGCTAGAGACAGAGAGCAGCCAAACATGCATGCACCCTTTCATCAAACTTCAGCAAGACCAAGACTGTTAACAGAAGCATGGTCCAGCCACAAGTCCACCTAATCTTATCCATCTTAAGGGAAACAGAATAGCATGATGCCCAAATCACACACCAACCCAACCAGTTGACTTTACAGAGACATAATGGTAATAACAGTCTCTACAGCTTATAGTGATCAAGGGCTTACTATGTGTTAGGCACTGTTTTAAGTATTTACACGTAATGTCTCACTTAATTCTCAGAACAAGCCGTTAAGAGAAAAATAAAATATTCATTTCACGTTACAGTTAAAGAAACCAAGCTCACACACTGGTAAGTGCTAGAGCCAGGGCTTGAACTTTGAGAGTCTAACTCCAGAACCTGTGCGCTTTGCTATGGAAAATTTACAGCAATGTAGCAATTACCAGAATTGCTTATTTACATAAAGAAGGGTAGGCAACAATCATAAATTGTCCTAAACCACACATAACCCCACAAAGAATTTTGCAATTTCAATTCCTACTCACAGGTTTGGTGTCCCAAGCACTGTGGGGCGGGTAGGAGAAAAGAAATGAATCTGAAATAGTTCTAGCTCCCAAGGAGCTCGCAGCCCAAAGGTGGAAACCTCCAATTAAAACACAATGTGATAAGGGCCCATTCAATCCAAATAGCTAGGATATGAAGGGGAGGATACGGCCTTCACTCAACATTTATTTATTGTTCAATAGACCAGGGTATCAACATTTATTTATTGTTCAATAGACCAGGGTATCGCGGGATTGTTTCTTTCTTTTTTTTTTTTTTTTGAGAGAGAGTCTTGCTTTGTTGCCCGGGCTAGAGTGAGTGCGAGTGCTGTGGCGTCAGCCTAGCTCACAGCAACCTCAAACTCATGGGCTCAAGCAATCCTCCTGCCTCAGCCTCCCGAGTAGCTGGGACTACAGGCATGCGCCACCATGCCCGGCTGATTTTTTCTATATTTTTAGTTGGCCAGATAATTTCTTTCTATTTTTAGTAGAGACGGGGTCTCGCTCTTGCTCAGGCTGGTCTTGAACTCCTGACCTTGAGCGATACACCCGCCTCGGCCTCCCAGAGTGCTAGGATTACAGGCCTGAGCCACCGCGCCCGGCCGGGATTGTTTCTTGTTAAGGAAACTAAATTTCCTTTATGGTCTTGTCCTGTTGTTCCATACATAAAATAATAAAAATGTACTGCTTGGCAAGCAGTCCTTACAAATATGCCACTCTCAAAATTCTTCTCCCATTTTTACACTGTCAACATTGTTAACGGTGAAATTTCACACCAAGCGTTTTCACTAATTAAATTGAGAGACACCAGCGTTTGGGAATGCTTAATGCACATGGATAGGTGAAGTGTGTTATTTCTTTGAACTGTAGAAAAAAACAGTTTCCTCCCACAAATCAAAGCCCCAAATGTATCACATTGATTTAATTCAACTCTAAAAACTCTATAATTAGTGGTTACATAAAATAGCTAATTACGTCTCCCTGGATTCAGACAGTTTCTGCCATCTCACTTACATAGCCTAGGAGCTGTGTAATCAAACAACCCACCCACTGGAAGGAGAATGCTAATTAGCATTGTTGATTGGTGACACAAGTTATAATATTTTTCAGCAACCCTGTAAAATTTATAAACATGTCAGTGAAAATGCCAGATTCCCTACAGCTTGCTAGCTTTTGGAGTGTCTAAGAATACAACATGCATTTCCAACAAAAGCCCAGTCAAAAGAGTTTCTAACAAAAATGCACGTGCCAGCCAACACAATCATCATAATAAAGCGCTCTAACACCTCCTAACAAGCATCTAAGAGAGCTCACACCACCTTCTCGGCGGCGTAGGCTTGAGACCTGGTAGACCTTGTTTGGAGGTGAGAAAGCTGAGCAACAGATTTCCCGGCTCCAAGTCCCAACAGCTCATCACCAAGCAGCCAGGCCACGGCTCCGCCCCACTCCTGCCTCCAGCACAGACGCGTTTAAATTTTTATAAAGCTTCACACTTCTCTGGGCGCGAGGCTTGGGGGCAGTTCAAAGGCTGCGGGAGGAAATGAGGTCCTGTCGGTGGCGAAGGCTGCCCCAGCGCGGTGAGATTTCCTCAAGCAGGGACAGCTCAGGCAGAGACTCGCAGGACGCCTCTGCTCCACCCCGGCGTTTTTGAAAGTAAACTCCTACCTGCCTGTTGCGCTCTCCGAGGCGCACCCGGACTCGCCCCCCCGGCCTCCAGGGCCGGCTCAATTCTGTAAGCGAGGTGTGAACACAGGCCAGCTCTGTCCCGGGGCCTGGCGAAGGGCCAGGCGGTCCCCGGGCGCTGGCGGTTACCCGGGTCGAGCCCCGCGGAGAGATGGAAACCACGGTGCGCGCCTGGCCCCCGCCCCGCACGGCAGATGCAGCCGCCCGGTGCCTCCACCAACGCTCGGCCACTCCCTGCCCGCCCGCCGCCCAGCAAGCACAGCCGAGGGGCGCACCCCCAAGGCCAGCCGGGGGAGAAAGGGACGTCCGAGGGTGGGCAGGGAACCCTGGGACCCGAGGGAGTGGGGTGCGGCGGAGAGCGCAGGGCAAGGGCAGGAGGGGCGCACCGTGCAGGGACGGGAGCGGAGTGAGGTCCCCGGAAAGCACGACCCGGAGCGGTCCGCAGGAGGAGAGGGGGCTCCGGCCAGAGGCTGGAGGCCAGTCAACCGGGATCTAAGTCCGGTGGTGGGAGTGGGATTGCGGGAGGAGGGCGCAGGGGCACGCGCGGTCCGCGGCGGCGGCGTCTCCCCGCCGCAGGTCTGCCCCGGGGCCGCCGCCGCGCCGCGCTCGGCCTCTCGCGGGACTCACCTCCGCGCCGGCCGTGCGGGCTCCGCGGCCGTGGTCTCGGCTCACAGCGGCCCCGGCTCTGCGGCCTGCGCTGGGCTCCTGTAGAGACAGAGCCCCGCCGCCGCTGCACTGCTGCTTTCCGCTTCCTGTCCCGGCGCCGCCCCGCAGCCCGAGCCCAGCCCTGCGAGCCCGGCGCGGCCGCGAGCCAAGAGCAGCGAGCGCTGCCGCCCCGCCGCGGGCCCGGCCCACCTGCAGCGGAGGGCGGGGCCCGGCCGGCGTCCCCCTGCCCTCCAGTGCCCTCCAGTGCCCTCCCCTCCCCCACATACACGGGACGCACGCAGAGGCGCGCGCAGTCACACTTAGATACACACAGGGGCCTGGGGATGACCCCCCCCCCACACACACACACATTCACTTTTACATGGACACGCACAGTCCAGTGCCCACCCTTCTGGCAGACACACATACACATATCATAAACGCAGCCTCCGCGCCCCAACATACATGCAATCTCAAGTTCACATACATACGTGCACACACACATACAATCATGCACAAAATCCAAGCTCGTTTATGCTCACCAGAGCCCCAACCCACATTTTCACACGGCTCAGGGACTAACTCTCCAACGCTGCTACATACATACACACATTCCAAGAACTGACCTACAAGTAGTCATATGCACGCACGTCTCAGCCCATAAACACACACTTAAACTCACATGTAGCCCAGGAGCTGACCCCACAAATAACTACACACACAACACACACACACACACACACACCCCCCACACCCTTCAAGCCATCATTGCCAGCCTCTCCCTCTTCCTCCCCTGAAGGACCAGGCACTACCCCTCGCCCCAGTCTCCTAGAAACTGTTAGAAGAGCACATCTCTGCAGGTGGGGAGTGGAGGGTTTGGTGCTGATTCAACCAGGTATGCGTCCCTCTCTGAGCCTTTGTTTCCCTTTCTGAGAAGCGGTGGGCATGCTAATGTCCACCTTGCAGGATTGCGGTGAGGATGATAGTAAGTGGCCCATGCCCAGTAGTCACTGACCAACTGACAACTCCTTTCATGAATATTTGCCCTCTTCTTACTTAGTAGTCTTGTATTGGTAGGATTAGGGATTCATGCTAAACTAGCTGGGACCCAAATGTGTTTAGGCACAGAATTTTTGAGTGGAGCAGTGTATAATGAAGTGCTGAATTTGCAAGGGTTGTCCGCAGGAGCACTGTGGGCAGTGGAGTGGGAAACATGCCCACCCTGAGCTAGCCTTAGTCAGGGAACTTTACCCCCAAGAAGCCCTCACTGCCCCTGACCACCTCTTCCTCATCACCTCTATTTCCAGTTTTCTCCCCCATGTATCACACGTCCTTGAGAGGACACCCATATGTTCAGCGTAGCTGATTTTCACCACTTACAGCCACCAGGCTCTGCTGCCCCCTCAGCGGCCCAGACCATCTGCCCTCCACCCCCAGCCTCTCAGCAGGCTCCAGAGGGCAGATGCTGCTGACCCAGGCAGCCAAGGCCAGCGGTCTGTCCACCCAAATCAGCCCTCAGGTGCAGAAATGCAGAACTTTATAAAAATATGTCTCTCTTGTCTTTAAAATGTTGAACCTTCAAAGTTCAAACAGGCCAGGGATTTCCAATTCTAGTTATTGATGTTCCTGAATAGCCCAACGTAATATACAGATCCTCAATGAGTTTTCATAGAAAGTAATTCTAATTCACTTTAAGTTATTATGTCTAGCTACCTTACCATACAATGCTTTTGTGGCAAAGAGGAGTAGTCCAAAGTAAACTTTATTTTACTTTATTTTTGAAATAAAATTCTTTATTTTACTTTATTTTTGAAATAAAATTCACCTTTAAATGCCATTTGCTGTTCGTTTTTATCCAACAGCCTTAAGTCTTCAAGTTGGGAATGTAAGCATTGGAAAACTTGAGCTGGGTGGTGGTTTGCGTAAGCTGGAGGGCTGCCCCAGCTCTTGTTGACTGTCACCAAGTAGTTCAGCCTCATCTACTTTTTGCCTAAAGTTGAGTCCTCCAGCTCAGCCTTAGTAATACAGGTTAATACTGTGGGCACCATCTGCCCTTCTGTTGTTTCATGAATCCATTTGTTCCAAACTCAGTTTGGGAAGTGGAATATTATGTATTGGGTGCTCTCAAGACTGTGCACTCCAAAAATGTGTGCATGCATACAGTCTTATTCTCACAGCTTTCCCAAATCCCAGAATGCTACTATGGTATTATGTCTATGTTTTGGTTTTCATCCTTGGTGGTTCCTGGCTCACAGCTCCTGTAAGCCTTGTTATTTCCTAAGTGACTACAACAGTGAGGATATCTTTTGTTAGTGTTTGGCCTTTTGTCCTTGGTTCCCCAAGCAGCTGTGGAAACAGCTTCAGACCGATAAAGGTGAAAGACAGTCTTTTGTTATTTATTACAAACCCTTTTCAACCACACCTGAGCTTATGTTAATGAGGCGAATTTTGGAAAGTCCCCAGATAACCCTTGAGAGGAGACTGGTTGTCAGGGGGTGCTCAGAGGGTTGGAACATTCAGCCCACAGTTTTTACACATTATTGAGGAGATACGATGCAAATAATCAATACAAAGTAAGAAGGTGAGCATAAAAATTCAGAGTGCTATGGGAATTCAAATAGGAGAAGTTTCTGGTTGGGAGACCTAGGAAAGGCTTCACACCACAGGTGGTATTTGAGTTGGGTTTTGGCAGACAGGAAAAATTGTAGTGGGTAGCTGAGAAGAAAAAACAAACTCAGTTTCTTCCTACTAGACTCCCACAACGTGGAACGCTTCTGTGACCCAATGTGTGGGAGTGTTTCTCCATACACCAAGCTAGCGACCAACTGTGTGGTAGACACCAGCTGAGAGGGGAGAGCAGCTGAATATTTAAGGTGATCACCAATGGCCAATGATTTAACCAATCCTGCCTACACAGTGAAGCTTCCACAAAAATCCAAAAGGACTGTGTTCAGGAGCTTCCAGATAGCCTGACACATGGGGGCTTCAAGGAAGGCAAAGAAGAACATATCCATGTCCCAGGAGGGTGGTGCACCCCAACTCCATGGTGATGGAACCCCTCCAGACCTCACCCTGTGTATCTCTCCATCTCACTGTTTATTTGTATCCTTTAAAATATCCTTTATAATAAACTAGTAAATATAAGTGTTTCCTTGAGTTCTATGGGCCTCTCCAGCACATTAATCAAACACGATGAGGGGGTGTGGGAACCAGTTGGTCAGAAGTTCTGGATGTCTGGACTTGCAACTGGCATCCAAGGTAGCCTTAGTCTTGGGGACTGAGCCTTCAACCTGTGAGACATGATGCTATACAGGTAGATAATGTCAGATTTGATTTGAATTAGAGGACACCCAAGTGGTGTCTGCTGTAGAATGAATGACTATAAAATTGCCCCGGGAAGTTAATAACTTAACTAGTGAACGATCTAATCGAAAATTTGTGAGTTTGCACATAAAGCTAGTTAACAACAAAAGATAATACACAAAATGCTAAAGGCACACTTTTAAAAGAAGTTACTTAACAACCACAAGAATTATGAATATTCCCCCCCGAAAAAGGTTAAGTAAGAAAGGCCTCTGATCCACAAAATAGATTGTGCAAAGTCTATGCTTTAGGGTGGAAACTTTATAAATAGAAGAATCTCTATTGCCTCACTTAGATACTGTTTACACCTAATTTATAGACAGTCCTAATTAACTTCATTATCTGATTCCTAAGCCCACTATAGATTAGGAAATATTAAAAGAGATTCAGGAGGTGACCGAGGGGGTCACTGTGAGGACTGTTTAATTCCAAAGCACTTTCTTTTTACCAGCTGCTCCTCCGGCACACTGCACATCACAGGAAAATAGCTAGGGACGCACAGTGCCTTAGTCGTAAATGCCTAGATGGCTGTTCCTTGTACAGAACTCTATTTAAGAAGATGAGAAGATATGAAATAAATGTTAGAAAGATTTCCATCCAGAGTGTTCGAAATGTTAAAAAGTGCTAATTCTTTATTAAAAAGGGCCATTTTCTGTAAAATCTACATGTTTAATATTAATATATGTCTATCGGTTAATAATGGCAGTAATGAAGTGCTATAATACCGGTCATTAATGCCCCAAAAGAGCCACACAGGCCCAGATGGTCAGGGAAAATTTCCCAAGAGAGGGTCAATTTGTCCTCACCTTGAGGAAAGAGAAATGGAGTCGGCGTAGGTGGGGACAGTGGCTGGGAGAGCAACTGGCCTATCCCAAGTACTCGCTATGTCTGTGTTGAATAAATGGGTCAGTACTATTTCTATCTGGAGAGTGGGCAGACCTTGGTTATCTACTCAAGGGCAGGGAGCAGGGCAGCCAGGCTCAAGAGGAGGGCTTATGTTGAGACAGAGGATTCAACATTGAGTGCCTAGGATTAGAAGGTAGAGAGCCTAGAATCCAACACTAATGTTTGAATTTTTTTTTCTTAAGAGGAAATGCTGAGACACTACAGGTAAGCCTGAAATGTCCTTTCCAAGGTTTTTTTTTTTTTATTTTTTTAATTTAATTTTATTTTTTAGAGACAGGGTCTCCCTTTGTTGTCCAGGCTAAACTCCCACCTCAGCTGGGACTACAGGCATACAGGCCACTGGGCCAGCTTCTGAACTTTTTAAAACAGGCTAGCAACATGATAAAGTATTCATTCATCCAAAAAACATATACTTAGTATCTATGAATGCTACGTGCCAGGCAATGTGTTAGCTACTAGAGATATAAAGCTGGGTAATGTAATGTTGATCAGGGATTCAACAGTTTATTCATAAATATTTATTGAGCACTTACTGTATACCAGTCACTATTCTAGGCTCTGGGGATACATCAAAACAGATTAAAGCTGCATGCATAGAGTTTATATTCTAGTGAGAAGAGAGGGACAAACAAGTAGCATGTATAGGGTGTCCAATGGGAACAAGTGCTAAGGAGAAAATAAAGTCGGAAAGGAGATAGGAGATGCGGGGTGAAGGCACGTACAGTACCGTCCTGGAGGAGCTCCGGTGCGCCAGGGTGAGACTGCTGCAATCGAATGTGACAGTGCCCGGACAGACCAGCGCAGGATGGGAGCACCGCGGGAGCACAGAGAAGGCCAGCTCGGCCTGCAGAGAGGACATGGCTTCACCTGGCTGTGACTCCTGGACCAGAAGGAAAAGGATGCGTACTTGGCAGATAAAGAAGGAGGAAGCATGCTGGGCAAAGGCACAGAAGTGTGACAGAGTAGGTCCAGGAAGTCAGGAAGGCACTGGCTGGTGGCAGGGGACCACCCAGGCAGCTGCTGTAGAACTGCAGGTCTGGAGGGATAAGGTTCTGAATGAGACGGTGTTATGGGGGAAAGAAAGGCAGATGCAGAGTGTTGAAGCAGGACAGCTCTTTAGGGCACCTATTGGCAGGGGGTACATGAGGGAGGATGAGGCGGGGGGAGATGGACTGGGATGGGCGGGAGGGGGTGGGCATGGGCCAGAGCTCAGAGCACCCTACTGGCAGGCTTAGAAGTTTGGATTTTGTTTGATAGGCAATGGAGAGCCATTGAAGGGTTTTTCTGGAGAGGAATAAGAAGAGCAGACCTTGACTGCAGTGTGGAGAGTGGCCTGGTGACAGGGCGAAGTGAAGGCAGGGAGACATAGGAAGCCCACAGTGATGAGCAGGCCTGAGTTAATGCAGCCATTGCAGGAAAACCTCAGTCACAAATGGGGAACCAGGAGGAGAAGTTCAAGGAGAAAAGGTAAGTTCTGTTCTAGGCATGTTGAGTGTAAGTTACCTGCAGGATGTGCAGGTGCACAGAATAATTGTCCACATTACTGAGCATTTATTATGTGTCAGGCACTGTGCTAAGTATTCTACATGTCTTGTTTATTCTTTACTACAACCTATGATATAGGCATTACATCATCTACATTTTACAGAAAAGGAAACTTGGGCACAGAAAGGTTAAATAACTTGACTAAGATCACACAGCTGCTAATTGGTGGGGCCTGGCTTTGAACTCAGTTTTGCTGACCACAGATTCCTCATTTTTAATCCATAAGCTATACTGCTTTCTGGCAGTGTGGGTTCAGAACTCAGAAGAGGAGAGGCTAATGATAGTGAACCTAGTTGTCAGAGATTCCGAGTAGCTGGCGATGCAGTAGGGAAAAGAACAAGAGGTGGGTAGAGAAATACAGACGGTGTGAAGCAGAGCTAAGACAGGGACATGCGGAGGTGGGATAGTGCCATTATTTTGTTTCGCCATGGGAAACTCTTAAACCTTTTTATAGACAGGGAGAAGTAACCGGAGAGAGGTTCAAAATTTAAGAAGGAAGGGGTAACTTGGGGGACAAGGATGGTGTGTTTGAGAGCACAGGTGTCTAGCAAGGACTAGCCTTGAACAGGTACAGTCAGGGGAGACGACCAGGTAGGTGCAGGAGGTCAAGGGTGTCCCAGTATTCTCCATGAAGTAGGAGGCAAGAAGCTCTGGCAGGACCAGGGAGCCCAGTATATGGTGCCAGCTGAGCAGAGATGTATCTGATGGCTTCTCAGGGCCCTTTGAGACTCTAATTGCCACTGGCATAGAAACCACAGAAACATGCACATTCCCCAAATTTTTGCAAACAATTTGAATTGGGCTTACAGATCCTGAGGCCCTTCTAGGGTCCCCAGAGTTAGCATGATACTCTCTAAAGTCTCTTCTATGTCTAGTAATTTTTATCTGTGATCAATCGGGTTTGAGTTGAGGGTAGGATGTTCAAGTGGAAACTTGAAAAAGCAGTTGCAGTGGTGGGATTTCCTCTTAAACAGCTTTGCCTGGGCTCGGGAATGTAGTCTGTGGATGGGAAACAAGCACGCTCTGTATAAAGCCACTGGGCCCCTGGGAGCCTAAACAAGCAGTCATGGTCTGTGGACCAAGTGCACTTACTCCCCAGTCGGCCCAGTGGCCGGTGTCGGCCAGGCTGCTCTGCAGGCCCTGGCAGGCAGGCCCACTCCCAGGCCCAGCCGCTAGCGTTACCTTAGGGGCTGGGAGGAGGGAGCCCAGTGTCAGGTAGATGGATATCAGATCTCAGAAGCAGGATCCTGCCAAGCCTGCAGTCAGCCCCTGCGCTTTGGCAGCCTTGTTATCATCGAAAAGGATAGGAGCCCGGCCAGGGGCAGAGAGCCTGATGAAGACACCAGCCAGTGCACAGGGCGTGGGGCTGCTGGGTGTTCCCCAAATGATTGCCCTTGCCTGGGTAGTGCAAAGGATCACACTCGGGGCCACCCATGGGCAGAGCTGGACAAGGCTGACATAATACCTTCTGGGACCTGGAAGTTTCTTCTTTAATGTTGTTTTTTAATCTGTGACATCATCATCAGTAATTCATTAACTATTTATGAGAAACACTTGAATAGCACACCACATACAGTGTTCAACTAATTATTTGGACTAACACCAGGTGGCATTACTTCCCCAGGGTGAACCAGCCTCTGGAGCTGCTGGCCCGGGCTCAGACTCCTCCTGGCTGTGGAGGAGATGCAGGCGTGGAAGGCCGGCCCTGGCTTCCGGCCCACGAGCAGATCCACCCTCCCTCCTGAGTCATACATGGTCTCTGTGGGAGCTGCCGAGGGGAGGGCCAAGTCTGGGCATAGTAGGATGACGCTGTTAACCCATCTGAGCAATCAGCGTTTGTATTTATCATGCCTTTTTATTTTCTGTATTTCTGATGCTTTGATTGTTGGGGCCTTGCTGACCCTAGAGGGTCAGCCCCTCCCAGGGCTAGCTAATTCCCAGCAATCCTAAAGGCTCGCCCATGAACATACTTTTCACATGCAAACTATCCAATCCAGAGCCTGTACCCCAGCCACCTCCTTTATCAGGCTCTTGTGGGATTCGTATGCTGGGCCACTATCCCCCTGCCCAAAACACTCCAGGGCCAGGTAGCGGACAAGTAGAGACAGCCCCCACACCCCAGAGCCTGCTGAAATTATTCACACTAGCCAATCCTAAGCCTGCTAACCCTGCCTGGCCTGATTCTTCCCACTGGAACCACAATAAAGGCTCTCACCCGTGTTTTCCATCTGCTCCCTCTGCCTCCTGGCCCACTCTGGCCATGGCATGGCATGCCCTCTCCTCTTGGGAACTATGAGTAGCAAACTACCTTTTCACTGGCAGTTGTCTCCTGACCTGTTGGCCTCACCATACCTGAATATAATAAAATGTACATTTTAAAACAGGGTTTGTATTGAATCTTTGCTGATTTGTGAACTATAGAAATGGACAGATAGAAACAATATGTATTTTGTTCTTACAATGTCAGAAACAATATTTATTGTGTTCTTACAATGTGTCAGGCATTATAATAGTCATCTTTTATCTGCTATCTTATTTAATGGTATTTTCCTGGTAATAATCTAAAGTAGAGATTTTATAAAAACTCAAATAGGTTAAATAACTTTTCCTAGGTCACAAGACTGAGGCTAACCTCAGGTCTTCTGGTTCTCAGCCCAGAACTTTCCTACTACACTAGTTGTAGATAACTAAGACAGATTTATTTATTTATTTATTTATTTATCTATTTTTTCAGAGACAGAGTGGGGAGGGGAGGTCTCACTATGTTGCCCTGGCTGGTCTTGAACTCCCGGGCTCAAACAATCCTCCTATCTCAGCCTCCCAAGTAGCTAGGACTGCAGGCACACACCACCACTCCTGGTAGATTTCTTTTTGTTGTTTCTTTATTTCCTCTTTCTTCTCTGATTAATGATCACTGCCCAGCCCACCCCCCCTGCCACTTTTCTTTCTACCCTTCCCTTTCTTAAAAAAAAAAAAGTTCCTTTGCAATGTTATTTGTCAGTCCTCACCCCTACTGTGCCCCAGGTGAAAATCTAAAAGGCAAATACATTAAAAATTACAGAATATAACAAAATTCCTTTTTCTAATTATAAAAGACTTTAAGTTCTGAACTTATAATTATTTTTACATTTTAAGTTCAATGATAAAATCTTCAAATATGTACTTGGTTTTAAATGTTTTTTAAAAACACCAGGACCAAGACAGAATAACAGAGCCAGATCTACTCTCCCACCTGAAATGACTACAAATTAGAACAAAATATATGAAACAATAATATTCAATAAATTGGACATCAGGCAACAGAAGACAATGATCATCGAGACACGGGAAACAAATTAGGTTGTCCCTACAATTGTCCTAGCTTGCTGCCTAGAGAGAGTTTTCAGATTGTGGTGCAGGTAGAGGGAACCCAACAGAGCCTCTTGGTCCCCCTACATTGAAGAGGCAAGCCTAGGATTCCAAGGAGGCCAAGGAGACCAGAGTTTGCAGTACAGAGTAACAGAGATGAGAGAGCTGCAGAGAAAGAGAACTCTAGAATCTACAGTATTCAATTGCGTACTGTTCAGTGCAGGTGTGTGAGAAAAGAATCCCTTGAATGGATAAGGTGGAACAATACCTAGAACTCACGCAGGAATGTAAACAGTCCCTGTTACAACCAGCCAGGCTGGAAAACCTCGCAAACCGTGGAGCATTGGGTAGTGCAATCAGAAAGCTATTCCCTCAGTAGTGTGGCAAAAAAGCCCTATATTAAATGTTGCTCTGCTTGTGCCGAACAACGCTTAGAAGCAAAACCTGGAAGTGTCAAACTGTTTCCAAATACTTTGTATTCCAGAACAAAGTTCAAGAATATTTATGGAATACATAAACATCCATCCTCCGACAAAGCAAATGCACAGTGACTAAGATCCTATTAAAAAATCACCAAACATGTAAAGAAGCAGGAGACTATGACCCATAATGAGGAGGAAAATTTCTATCAATTGAAACTCAACAGAACTGACACAGATGATACCAGTAGTAGAAAAAGACATTAAAATAGTCATTTAATTGTATTTCATATGTTCAAAAAGCTAGAAGAAAGATTCAAGAATGATAAGTTAGAGAACTGAAGGATATAAAACAAATCCAAGAACATGGTAATGGATTTATTGGGGGGGGGGTAGGCTTTTCTGTGGGCCTCATACTCTACCCATGCCAGAGTAAATTGCAGCCTTGAACTATTGCCCAGCTGCACCTGTAGGTTGTGAGCACTGGATGAGATTGCACAGTGCAGACAAAAATTCCAAGTTGAGCTTCTAGAGATGAAAATTACAATTTCTGAAATAAGAGTTATACTAGACAGGATTAACAAAAGATAAGACATTGTAGAAGAAAAAATTAGTAAACTTGAAGACATAGCAATAGAAACTGTCCAAAATGAAACACAAAGAGAAAAAATAATTAAAAAGTGAACCAAGCAAGTCATGGGCAATTTCAAGTGGTATAATATACATGTACTAGGAGTTCCCCAGGAGGAGGATAGAAAAAAATAAATGAAGACATAATGGAGTTAATTTTCCAAATATGATGAAAACTCTAAACTCTCAGATTCAAGAAGTTCAGTGGACTCCAGGCACAATAAACATGAAGAAAACAATATCAAGATTCATCAAAATAAAATTGCTCAAAACCAGTAACAAAGGGAAAAGCACCCAGAGAGGGGGAAAAAAGACACATTATATACAGAGGAACTAAGATAAGAACAACAGCAAATTTATTGTCAGAAACAATGCAAGCATGAAGACAACAGAGTAACATCTTTAAAGTACTGAAAGAAAAAAATTGTTAGCATAGAATATATATAATATACATCTATAGTGAAAATGTCTTTCAAAAATGAAGGCAAAATAAAGAAATTTTCACACAAAATCTGAAAGAATTAATCACCAGCAAGTTCATTAGCCTTCCCTTCTTCAATGTCTGATCAGTAATTAATCTCATCCAATGTACTTTTTATTTAAGACATTGTGGTTTTATCCTTAAAATTTTATTTGGGTCTCTTATATCATCCATGTTTTAATTTAAATTTTTGAAAATATTGAGTGCAGTGATAAGAGCTATTTTAATGCCCTTGTCAGCTAAATTTAACATCCATATCAACTTCATGTCATTTTCAAGTGATTTGTTTTCCTCCTCTTTGCATGCCTGTTAATTTTTTATTGGATGCTAGACATTGTGACTTTTACCTTGTGTGCTGGATATTTTTGTATTTCTATAAATATTCTTGTGCTTTGTTCTGGAATACAATTAAATTAATTGGAAGCAATTTGATCCTTTTAGGTCTTGCTTGTAAGGTACGTTCAGTGGGACCCAAGTCTAAGGCTAATGACTTCCCAAAAATGAGGAAGATCTTTCTGGGTACTCTACCTAATGCTCTATGGATTGTGAGGTTTTCCAGCCTGGCTGGTGGGAATAGGGACTATTCCCAGTCTCTGTGAGTGCCATGTACTCGTCCCTCTAATCCTTTTGGGTAGTTCTTTCCTCAGTCTCAGATAGTACAGACTCGTGCACTCATCAGTACTCTGTAGAATACTTGAAAGGGACCCTCTCCAGATTTCCAGGTTCTCCCTCTGTGCAGCTGTCTCCTTTCTGGTACTCTACTAAAAAATCTAGTTGCCTTAGTTTCCCTGGACTCACAGCTCCATCTCATCAGATAGTCTTCTAGGCTTTTCCTGGGTTTGCTTTCCCTGAACCACAGCCTGGGACTCTCCCAAAGGAGTACACCTGGGCAATCATAGATCTTATCTTGTTGGTTCTCTATCTCTCAAGAATCACTCTGTCCTGCTGACTAATATTCAGTGTCCTAAAATTATCATTTTGTATATTTTTTCCAGTTTCTTGGTTTCTGGCAGGAGAGTACATGTGGTGACTCTTATTTCATCTTGATTAAAAGCAGGAGTCCTAGACCATTTACCATTAAATTAATTATATGTGATTGGCTTTACACCTACCACATTACTATTATTTTCTGTTCGTTTGATTTGTTCTTTTCCTGCCTTCACGTGTATTAATTATTTCTTTGTGATTTAATATTATGTCCCTTATTAATTCATTAATTATATTCCTTTTTAATTTTTTCAGTGGTTGGCCTTTGGTAGACAACTTATATCTTTATCTTGTATCTATCGTCAAATATTTCATACATAGTATAGGAAACTTAACAACAATATACTTACAATCTCTCCCTCTAATCCTTTTGTACCATTTCTGTCACATATTTCACTTTAAGATAGCTTACAAACTGCGTGATGCCGTTATTCTTTTATCTTTAGTCAGCCAATTATCTTACTATGAAGTTAAGATAAGTAAGTAGACTAATGCCCACCCCACTACCCCTTTTTTAAGAGATAGAATCTCATTATATTACTCAGACTGGTCTCAAACCTCTGGCCTCAAGTGATCTTCCCACCCCAGCCTCCTGATAGCTGGGACTGTAGGCATGAGTCACCACACACTACAGAATATCTTTTATATTTATCTTAATGTTTATCTCATATGTGCTCTTCCACTCCTTGACTATATTCAAGTTTCTATTTGGTATCATACTCCTTTTACATGAAACTTAAATTTTACATGAACTTAAATTTTAACATTTCTTGGGGAACAGGTCTGGCTGAAATTAATTCTCTTAGATTTTGTTTGTTTGGAAAAGTCTTTATTTTGCCTTCATTTTTGAGATATATATTTTTTTTCTGGGTGCAGAATTCTGTAATGATAGGGTTTTCCCCCCAGTTCTTTAAAGTTATCACTCTGTTTCTTCTGGCTTGTATAGCTTCTGACAAGATTGTTGTATTTCTAGTCTTTGTTTCTCTATATATGGTTCTATTTTCTTTGGCTGCCTTCAAGTTTTCTCTTTATCTTTGGGTTTAGCAGTTTGGCAATGATGTGTCTAGGCTGTGGTCCCCAAACACCAGGCCATGGACAGGTACCGGGCTGCACAGCAGGAGGTGAGCAGTGGGTGAGCGAGCAAACCTTCACCTATATTTACAACCGTTCCCTATCACTCACATCACTGCCTGAGCTCTGCCTCCTGTCAGATCAGTTACAGACTCCCATCACCCCCAGGTGGGACTGTCTAGTTGCAGGAAAACAAGCTCAGGACTCCCACTGATTCTGCATTATGATGATTTGTATAATTATTTCATTATGTATTACAATGTAATAATAATAGAAATAAAGTGCACAATAAATATAATGCACTTGAATCATCCCAAAACCATCCCCCCATTCTGCCCTAGTCCATGGAAAAATTGTCTTCCATGAAACCAGTCCCTAGTGTCACAAAGGTTGGGGACTGCTGTGTCTAGGTGTTTTAAAAGTATATATTCTGCTTGGGGTTCTCTATAAGTCTT
>CM052444.1:9199546-9259178 GCA_028533085.1 Varecia variegata | reverse complement strand
AAATTGCCCTACCTAATTGGGTGGCCTCATCCAATGAATTGAAGGCCTGAATAGAACAAAAAGGCTGGTCCTCCCCTGAGTAACAGAGAGCTCCTCCTGCCTGACTGCCTTGAGCTGGGATACTGAACTTTTCCTGGATTCAGACTTGAACTGAAATGTCAGTTCTTCTTGGATCTCAAGCGAGCCTGCTGGCTTTGGGGCTGGAACTTAACCATGGTTCTCCTGGGTCTCCAGCTTGACTACACATCTTGGGACTTCTCAGCCTCTGTAGGTGCATGAGCCAATTCCTTACAATACATCTTTTTTTTCTATAGATATATGTACATCTTGTTGATTCTGTTTGTCTGGAGAGCCCTGACTAATACAAAGGTTATTTTGTGGTTGGGATGACATGTAGAGATTAAAAATTCACAGGTGGCCATGTTAATTCTATGCACCTGTTTTTGGAGCTAGAAAGCAATCAATTAAAAAATACCAGCTGAAACTCAGGAGATTTTGCCTAAAGATAGAGACTTGGGAGTTGTCAGCATGGCTCTCAAAACCAGGCAAGTGTCATAACTATCCATGCGGAACAGTACACTGAAGAGATACAGTCCTTCATGACACTGGTTCTCTAAGTGCGGTCCAGAGACTTGCCCTATACAAGCCCTTGAGATGATTCTTAGAAAAACACAACTTGGATTCTTTCTCAGACAAGCTAAATTAAAACCTCAGGGTTTGGAGTTCAGGAATCCTCATTTTTAACAAGCATGCCAGGTGACTTTCATGCACAGCCAAACCTGAGACAGTCTGCACAGCAAGGAGGCAAACTGCCTTCTGCAGAGAGCTGTCCGACAGGGTGCAGGTGGGCCTCGCATCACTAGGTGGCGCCAGACACACACACACTAATTCTCCAATTTCACGGATTCCCCAGCCAGAATAGAAAAGGATTTGTAAAAAGGCTGGGAGGATTTCCGCCAGCACCTCCCCGCCTCGCTCACAGGGAAGGAAAGACAAAGATAGCAAGCCGACCAAAATGAGACACTGGCACTATCAATCACCCCCAGAAAGGTCTTCCTGGAAGAGGTAAAGTTGTTGGCAAGGGCAGGCAGGGAGAATTCTCTGCAGACTGACTACCTTGGGCCACGCTGATCCAGCAGACAGGCTGGGAAGTGACAGCGTGACTTTCCCAAGACGGCATCAGAGGCAGAGCTGGGAGAGCTCAGGGGTCCCCTCCCTGCCCAGACCACCACCCCTGTCAGTCAGGGTGTCTGTGTGTCCCCAACAGGGTCCTCCAACACAGGTCCTGGCTCGTCCTGTCCCTCTTTCCTCAGAAGCACCCCTCGTCTGCCTGTCCTAGGGGACTGATGGTGCCGCGGTGGCCCCCAGCATCAGGCTCCACCTGCTCCCTGTCTCCGCACTCGTAGCCTCCCAAGCCCTGATGGGACCAGGGGCTGCCCTTCCCTCCACTCCTTGGCACATGAGCCACTTCCACAGTGATGTCCCCCCCACCCCCTCTGCAAGTGTCCCTGACCTCCCCTCCAGTGTATGCAGGCCCAGCCCTGTGGTCTTACAGCGCTGCTGGTCAAGTGTCTCTCCCTCAGCCTGGCGTCAAGGACCCTCCTCCTCTGGCCTTTGGGTCTAAAAGACGGTTGGAGCTCCTAATGTCCCTGCGGTAGTGTGGGAGGTGGCCTGGGCGTGAAGGGGAGACTCACAGCCACTGGGCACTGAAGAGGGAAGGCAGGAGGGTCAGAGCCCAGCAAAGGAGCAAACTGGGGGCTATGTCAGCCGGGAGCCCATGGAGAGAGGGGGCACACCCAGTCAGGGAGGGTGAGGTGAGCCAAGGAGCTCGGGGAAACTTCACCCCAAAACCTGACTCCTTGGTATAACGACTATTTTCAGTTAAAGGCCCTTAGAGGTCAGCAGGCCTTGGAAGGGGCTTTCCCTCTTTCTTCATAGAAAACCAGACTCTTCAAAAAGAACAACTGATTTCCTTCCCCTCCCTGTTATCTAAATATATTGCAGGAAAGAAGATGGAGATGCAGCCAGACCTGGCCCAAATCATTTTAAATATAATACCTATCTGTCTCTCAGGTTAATTTAATTTCCAAAGAAAATTATTTACAAGTCAGCCTGTCTCCCCCCATCCGTCATTCTCCCAAGTGTCTATTCATCCTTCCCAGTAACCACTTACTGCCACTCAACAGGATTACCTGTATTCCTCAGCTCCCCCTCCCCTCTTCAGGGGGGGTGTATAAACTTCTGGACTCTATTGGGGTGTTGGGTAATCACTCTGCGGTTCTCCCTGTGTGCACGGTGACTTAATCTCTCTCTTATGAATCTGCTTTATTGTGAGTTGATCTTTCAGCAAAACTTCCAGGCAAAGGGGAAGTTTCCCTTCACCCCTACAAGAGTTTCAAGAGAGAAAAAGGGACAAGGGAATGGGTAGCATTAAGGAAAACCTATGAGAGGTGATGGCAGTCGTGCTAACAACAGGGGAGGAGAGAGCCATTCCTGTCCCTGGGCCAGAGGTCAACTGGAGGGCACACATGGGGGCGAGGAACCAGGCCTGGGGGGAACCAGGGGAGAAACGCCCCAACCAGGCCTTCCTCTGATCTCTGCTTCCTCCCAGTGTCTGCCTCCTGGGATCTCTGTGGGGGTCTCCTGTTGGCCAAACCCAAGGCAAAGCCAGAGGACAGGGGAGTCTTGGATGCAGGCAGAGAGCAGGGCAGAAAAGGCAGGACAAGGATCTTGGAGGACCAGGAAGAGAATATCCAACATAAGACACTGGGACCATGAAACACACACTCTGATGTTCGGTCCTTCCCAATTTCAGCATGAGCTACTGGGACATGCAGTGGATCTTTGGAGCCACAGGGACCTGTGCCCAGCCCCAAACTTACCTGAGTGTAGAGTCGGGGACCAGTTCCTTAATGCCTACTGTGGAGCAATGGGAATGACAGCATGTATCTTCCAGGTTTTGCGCAGATTCAAGGAGATAATGTGTCGGGCACATATTAGGTTGAAATTGCTGATATTTGATTGTTCATGATCTACAAAAACAGTAATTTCATAGAATTAGAGGTGTTCAATCCATGTTAGATGGCTCTCCCTCTCTGCCCTTCCCGGTTCTCCTGTTTGCTTCAGTAATTCGGAGAAGCAGAGGGAGGCCGGGAGGCCGTGCCCTGGCCCCACACTCTGGCCCATCCATTGCACGTCTTTCTACTCTAACAGAACAAAAGGGCGTCTCTCGCCCCTCAGCCTCGCCAGCCAGACAGCAGCTCCCTGTTTGGTAAGTCAGCTGGAGGTGACATGGGGCCGAGGGGCAGCTGGCTTCCCTTTTCCAGGTGTGGAGGAGAGGGCAGGAGCCGTGGAGTCTGAGCTCTCTCCACGTCTCTTTCAACCCGGGAGCCACTTCCGCTTTCCGAGCAAAGTGCCAAATATGAAACTTTGTCCAGAAGAGGAGCTCACTAACAATTTGGTAATGACAATGAATGACCCTCTGGTATTCCTCTGGTCTTGGCCCCGGGGACGTGTGTGGACCCTGGGTAAGGGTCCCTCTCCTTGTCCTGCTCTCACTGTAAGCCTAGGAATCCAGAGGGTCTATGCCCACGGCTGGGCCCAGTGGATTGGAGCTGAACCGAACCATCCTCAGCCTGGTCACTGGGCCCCAGGACAAGCCAAGGGCTCCTGCTGCATAATCTGGATCAAGGACAGCCACAGGCACCGAGAGGCCTCAGGTCAGCTCTGCGCCTGGTCAGCCTGGCGGAGCCCACTCAGCGGCTGCCACCCCATCCCTCTAACGCAAAGCGCAGGGGCCTCAATTCTGCCCCCAGAGAGAGGGAGCCTCGAGCTGCGAGGTGCTCGCCACGGTTGTTCTGTCCATCCTCTCTCCCCAGGGCCCCTCCTCAGTCTGCTATTCCCGTTCTCAGGGCCTCAGCGAGCACCCCACAAGCCCAGGCGGGGCACGGCAACACTCCCGGGGCCCAGGGCCAAGCGTGTGAGTCTGCCCTGCAGTAAGGGGACTTGGCTGTGGTCCCAGGGTCCAAGAAATGACCATTTACAAATAACAGGGGGCTGAACTGGAGTGGAGCCTGGGTAGGGCCATGGAAGGAAGGGCTGGGGTCCTCTGGTCCTCCTCACACCCAGATCCAGGAGGAAACCGTGCCCCATGCCCTGCACCTAGCTTATGTTTCTCCAGCCCGTTCACTTCCTTTCATGTCACAGCCCACTCCCCTTGGACACAGCCCCTTCCACTGGCCGCCCTGGAGGACCACACCAGAGAGACACAGGAGGGCCTGTCTCCCCCGCCCGGAAAGCCTGAAGTGTGGGCCCTGTACTATCTCCAAATGTGATTATTCAGTTATACTTCTTTTTGTTAAAAGTATTAATGAAAAATTTATAAATCCCATTGCAGCATTTATCCATTTCTTAAAAATGTAGCAGAAGCTTTGAGAAACAGAAGTAGCCTGAGCGTTTCTCAAACAGTGAAAGGCCCTGCTGTGGAAGGTCCCAGAGGATCTGACATGGAGCAGGTGCTTGGGTGGAAGAGTTCTGGCTCCCAGCCCCTCCTTTCCCCTTGTCTCTAAGGGAGCCATTGAGTTAGGACAAATTCACGAAGTAAATTCTGGTCTGCCTGAGACCCAGAGCTGCCTGGCCGTCCCTCTGCCTTCTCTAGGTGGGTGGGCCAGCTTTTTCTCTAACATACAGGTCAGGGCTACAGTCCACCCAGGAGGGGCCAGGCCTCACAACCCAGCAACTCCGGCTTCAGCAGCAGCTGCCAAAACCCACACACGTGGAACACGCTGGGGACATGGCAGAGACTTCTCTGGGAACAAACTCCTGGGCTGGCCGTAGTCACCTGGGGCACCCAGAACCTCGGAGTCCCAGAAACACACACATCCACCTAGGGAAAAATCACAAATTGCAGGCCCTGACCTCCAGAGGTAAAAGCCTTGGTAAGTAGAAGCAGCCACTGAGGATTAACAATGTGTTAGGGGAGAAGGATTAGGTCAGGCAGCTTATTAACTTGCTAATGTAATAGGCCCTGGGAACCCTGAGGGTGGAAGTGATGATAATAATACAATAGCTACCATTTACTTTGTGCCAGTAACTGGACTAAATGTTTTACAGACGTTGTCTGCTTAAATCCTAACAGCCATGCTAGAATTTGGATATTGTTTTTCTTACCCCATAGATAAGGAAAATTGAGGGCTAAGAGAGATTAGGTAACTTGCTGGCTCACCCAAGAATGAGGGATAGAGGATTCCAGCCGGGATCTGCCTCACAAGCTTCTCACACCAGGGTTTCATATCCCCCTTTCTAGGAGGGAGTGGGACAGTCCTCCCAGCAGCAGATTCCTGGAGTGGGACAATGTGGTTAGGAGGTAGCAGTGTCAACAGCCTCACTCTACCCAGCTTGCTATTGATTTTAAAATTTGATCTGTCTCAAAATCTCAATTCAAATGCTATCTCCTCTTAGCTGCAAGCCATCTCTTCATTAGTTCATTCATTTTTCGCTTGGTCATTCATTAGGTCATTACAGTTTCAGCTCGTATGTTGTATCCTGCTCTGCGCTTTGCCCTGAGCCTGCCAGGACAAGTAAAACATGCAAGTGCTTTGAGAAACTGGGAGGGAGAGTTCTTCTGCCTGGATGGGGAGGCATTTGAGTTAGGCCTGGAAGGATGTTTGGGTTTGGTTTGGGAATCCTTCTGATGGAAAAGTCCAGGTGGAGATTTTAGGTAGAGGCAACAGCATCCTGGAAAGCCAAACCCAAGAGACTCTCTCCACCAGACTTCACCTGTAGTGCTTATACATTTCAGCAAATCCTTGTTTTCTTAAGGTCCCCCAAATTTGCTAGGGTCCCTGGCTTTCCAGGAAGTGGCCTTCTTTACCATCTTTGAGAGTGGGACCCTATAAGCCACATCTGTATTCCCAATGGGACTCCGTAGGCAACAGCTCCGTAAGTGACAAGTGAAGTCAACCCTGTTCCTTTCAAGTAGCTGGTCATACTGAATTCAATGAGGATCATCCTCACATGTGACACTCCAGCTAAGGCCTTGGCTGTGAAAACCCAAAATAAGTGACGGAGGCAAAGATCTCAATCAACTTTTTTATTAATAGCTTCCACAGCTGCCACATGAGTGAGAACATGTGCTATCTATCTTTTTGTGCCTGGCTTATTTCACTTAACATAATGACCTCTAGCTCCATCCATGCCGCTGTGAATGATAGGATTTCAATCTTTTTTATGGCTGGATAGTATTCCATTGTGTATATATCACATTTTCTTTATCCATTCATCTGCTGATGGATACTTAGTCTGAGTCCATATCTTGGCTATTGCCAATGGTGCTGAAATAAATATGGGGGTGCAGGTAACCCTTTGATATACTGGCTTTCTTTCTTTTGGATAGTCAGTAGTGGGATTCCTGGATCATATAGTAGTTCTGTTTTTAGTTTTTTGAGAAGCCTCCATGTTGTTTTTCATAATGGCTGCACTAATTTACATTCCTACCAGCAGTACAAAAGAGTTCCCTTTTATCTGTATCATCGCCAGCATCTGTTATTTTTTTTCTTTCTGGGGTGAGATCATATCTCACTGTGGTTTTTGATTTGCATTTCCCTGATGATTAGTGATTTTGAGCATTTTTTCACATACTTTTTGACCATTTTGTATGTCTTTTATTGAGAAATGTTTATTCAGATCCTTTGCCCACTTTTTAATGGGATTTTTTTTTTTTTTTTTTTTTTTGCTGTTGAGTTGTTTGAGTTCTTTGTATATTCTGGATATTAGTCTTTTATTGGATGAATAGTTTGCCAATATTTTCTCCCATTCTACAGGTTGTATCTGCATTCTGTTGATTGTTTCCTTTGCTGTGCAAAAGCTTTTTAGTTTAATAGATTCCCATTTGTCTATTTTTGGTTTTGTTGCTGTGCTTTTGAGGTCTTAGCCATAAAATCTGCCTAGATCAATGTCTTGAAGCATTTCCTCTATGTTTTCTTCTAATAGTTTTATAGTTTGGGGTCATGTGTTTAAGTCTTAAATCCATTTGGTGTTGATTTTTGTATATGGTGAGAGATAGGTATTTAGTTTCATTCTTCTGCATATGGATATCCAGTTTTCCCAGAACTATTTATTGAAGAAGATGTCCTTTCCCCAGTGTATGTTCTTTGTTGAAAATCAGCTGGCTGTGAATACATGGATTTATTTTTAGGTGCTCTATTATGTTCCATTGGCCTATGTGTCTGTGGACTATGTGTCTGTTTTTATACCAGTAGCATGCTATTTTGGTTACTATAGCCTTGTAATATATTTTGAAGTCAGATAGCGTGATACCTCAAGCTTTGTTCTTTTTGCTCAGGATTGCTTTGGCTATTTGGGCTCTTTCTTGTTTCCATACAAGTTTTAGAATTGGTTTTTCTATTTCTGTAGAGAATACCATTGGTATTTTGATAGAAATTATGTTGAATCCATGGAATGTTTTGGATAGTATGGTAATTTTAATAATATTAATTCTTCTGATTCATGAGCATGGGATGTCTTTCCATTTGTTTGTGATCTTTTAAATTTCTTTCACCAGTATTTTGTGGTTTTCCTTGTAGAGGTCTTTTACCACCTTGATAAAATTTATTCCTAGGTATTTTATTATTATTTTGTGCATATTATAAACGGGATTGCTTTTTAAATTTCTTTTAAACAAGTTCCCTATTGGCATATAGAAATGCTACTGATATTTGTATTGATTTTGTATCCTGCAACTTTACTGAATTTATTTATCAGTTCTAAGAGTATTTTGTTGGGGTCTTCATGTTTTTTTAATATATATAAGATCATGTCATCTGTAAAGAGGGACAGTTTGACTTCCTCTTTCCCAACTTGAATGCCTTTTATTTTTTTCTCCTGCCTGATTGCTCTGGGTAGGCCTTCCAGTACTGTGTGGAATAAGAATGGAGAAAGTGAGCATCCATGTTTGTTCCAGAGCTTAGAAGAAAGGATTTAGATTTTCCCAATTCATTATGGGGTTAGTTATGGCTTTATCATATATGACTTTTATTACATGGAGGTATGTTCTTCCATGCCTAATTTGTTGAGAGTTGTATCATGAAGGGATGTCAAATTTTATCAAATGCTTTTTCTGAGTCTTTTGGAATGATCATATAGTTTTTGACCTTCCTTCTGTTGATACAATATATCATGTTTATTGATTTGCATATGTTGAATTATGCTTGCATCCCTGGGATAAATTCCACTTGGTCATAATGTATTATCTTTTTGATGTGTTGTTGGATTTGGTTTTCGAATATTTTGTTGAGAATTATTGTATCTATGTGTATTAGGCATATTGGCCTGTAGTTTTCTTTGTGTGCATGTGTGTGTGTGTGTGTGTGTGTGTGTATTTCTCCATTTGGTTTTGGTATTAGGGTAATTCTGGCTTCATAGAATGAGCTAGAAAGAATTTCTTCCTCTTCAATATTTGGAAATAGTTTGAGAAGAATTAGTATCAAGTCCTTTATAAGTTTGGTAGAATTCAACAGTAGAGCCATCTGGTATTGGTCTTTCTTTTGTTGGGAGAACTTTATTACTGATTCAATCTTGTTATTCATTATTGGCATATTCAGGTTTTCTATTTCTTCATGGTTCAATCTTGATAAGTTGTATCTGTCCACGAATTTATCCATTTCCTCTAGGTTTTCCAATTTGTTAGTGTATAGTTGTTCGTAATAGTCTCTAATGATTTGTTGTATTTCTGTGGCATCAATTGTAATGTCTCCTTTTTTGTTCTCATTTTATTTATTTGGGTCTTCTCTCTTTTTTTCTTAGTCTTGCTAGCCAGTTATCAATTTTTATCTTTAAAAAACTTAACTTTTCACTTCATTGATTCTTTATATTTTTTTAGTCTGTATTTCATTTAGTTCTGCTCTGATCTTATTGTTTCTTTTCTTCCATTAATTTTTTTAACTTTTGTTTGTTCTTGCATTTCTAGTTCCTTGAGGTGCATTGTTATGTTGTTTATTTGAAATCTTTCTACTTTTTTAAAGTAGACATGTATTGCTATAAAATTTTCTCTTAGCATTGCTTTTACTGTATACCATAGGTTTTGATATGTTTTGTTTTAATTTTAATTTGTTTCAAGAATTTTTTTGAGATCATTCTTAATTTCTTCATTGACACAATGGTCATTTAGGAGCATGTTTTTTATTTTCCATGTATTTGTACAGTTTCCCAAGTTCCTCTTGTTACTGATTTCTAGTTTTATTTCATTGTTGTCTGAGAAGATACCTGGTATAATTTTGACTTTTAAAAATTTGTTGAGACTTGTTTTATGGCCTACCATATGCTCTATTCTACAGAATGTTCTATGTGCTGATGAGAAGAATGTATATTCTGTAGCTGTTGGATGAAATGTTCTGTAAATGTCTGTTAGGTCCATTTGGTCTAAAGTGCAGTTTAAATCCAATGTTCTTGTGTTGATTGTTTTCTCTAGGTGATCTGTTCAATGCTGAGAATGGGGTATTGAAATCCCCAGCTATTATTGTATTGTAGTCTATCTCTCCCTTGAGATCTAATAATACTCATTTTTATATATCTGGGTGCTTCAGTGTTGGGTGTGTATATATTTAGAATTGTTATGTCCTCTTGCGAAATTTATCCCCTTGTCAAGATATAACAACCTTCTTTGTCTCTTCTTAGAGTTTTTGGCTTAAAGTCTTATTTTACCTGATGTAAGCATAGCTACTCCTGCAGGCTTTTAATTTTCAGTTGTGTGGATCATCTTTTTCCATCCCTTCACTTTCAGTCAATGTGTCTTTATAAGTGAACTTGAATTTGTTGTAGGCAACATACAGTTAAGTCATTTTCAAAAATCCATTCATTTTAAATAGAGTATCTAATCTGTTAATATTCAAAGTTGTTATTGATAGGTGAGGACTTTATACCTGTCATTTTGTTAATTGTTTTAAGGTTGTTTTGTACATCCTTTGTTCCTTTCTTCCTGTCTTATTGTTTATCATTGCAGTTTGGTGGTTTTCTATGGTGATAAGTTTGACTTCTTTCTCTTTCTCATTTGTATATCTGCTATACCAGTGAGTTTTATGCTTTATCATGTTTTCATGATGGTAGATATTATCGTTTTGCTTCCAGCTGTAGGATTCCTTCAATCATTTCTTGTAGAGCCAGTTTAGCAGTGATAAATTTCCTCAGTTTTTGCTTATCTGGGACTTTACCTCTTCATTTTTGAAGGAAAGCTTTGCTGAGTATAATGTTCTCGTATGGCAGGTTTTTTTTTCTTTCAGCATTTTGAATATATCGTAACATTCTCTCTCAAGCTGTAAGGTTTCAAATGAGAAATCTGCTGTTAGTCTGATGGTGATTCCCTTATATATGTAACTTGATACTGTTCTCTGCTGTTTTAGAATTCTCTCTTTGTCTTTGACTTTTAACAGTTTGATTATAATGTGCCTTGGAAAAATCTTTTTGGGTTGAATCCATCTGGTAATCTTTGAGTTTCCTGTATCTAGATGTTTATATGTCTTCCAAGACTTGGGAAGTTCTCAGCTTTTATTTCATTAAATAGGATTTTTTTTATGCCTTTGCCCATCTCTTCTCTTTCTGGAACTCCCAGAATTTGAATATTTGGTCACTTTATGGGTATCCCATATGTTATATAGGATTTCTTCATTCTTTTTTGTTCTATTCTTGTTGATCTGGCTTGGTTATTTCAAAAGACCTGTGTTCAAATTCAGAAATTCTTTCTTCTCCTAGATCTAGCCTATTGTTTATGCTCTCAATTGTATTTTTATTTCATTCATTGATTTCTTCAGTTCCAGCATTTCTGTTTGGTTCTTTTAATATCTATCTCTTTGTTGAATTTCTCCTTCAGATCACAAATTGTTTTCATGATTTTTTGTATTGTTTTTCTGTGTTCACTTGTATCTCATTTGTATTTTGTATTAAAGACACTGAGTTTCGTTAATATCATTATTTTGTATTCTCTTTCAGTCATTTCATAAATTTTATTTGCTTTAGGATTTGTTACTGAAGAACTATTATGTTTCTTTGAAAGTTTCAGGTTTCTTTGCTGTTTTATTTTTCTTGTGTTTCTACATTGATATCTGTGCATCTGGTGTAACTGTTGCTTCTTCCAATTTTATGGATTGTCTTTATTAGGGAAAAACTTTTTCTTATAGATATATCTATAGCGTTGTTTGAGTAGAGTGCTTTGGCTTTGATCTGAGTGGATGCAGTAGAGTAGTCTTTGTATGATTTCTTTGACTGTAATCAGCATCAGTGGTATCTGTGAATTCCTCAGTGACTTATACTGCATTTGTTAGTAGAGGTTGTGGCGAGGCTTTTCTGGGCATGGGGATCCCAGGTGAACAGCCTTCAGGCACCAGTGCTGGCAGTGACAGGCAGGGAAGACCTGTTTTCAGGCTCCCAAATAGCAAGCATGGGTGCTGACAGTGGCAAGCATGGTAGGTTAATCCCTAGATCCTCAGATGATGTGCATGAGTGGTGGCTTCAGCTATGGTGGGTGGGGCAGATCAATTCCCAGGCCCCCAGCTGGTGCATATGGGCACCAGTGGCCTATATATCTTTTTTAAAAAAGACTTCCATTGCACTGGGAATAACAAAAAGTCTATAGGAAGTAGTTCTGGGGATGGTGCAGAAGACAGATGATATGATCAAGAACCCAGGCTCTGTTCACTTCCCTCTGCTTGTCTCCATGTATAGCCTTTACCAGCTGGTTTTTACCATCTCAGTACACCAGGCATCATGTCATCACATAACACACCTCTTGGGCCCTCCTGTCCTCTGGCTTCCAATTGAGTTTGACAAAGAAGAGGGATCAGCACAGATTTAAGGTGTGATTATGGAGGCTGAGAAGGCCCATCTGTCATCTGCAAGGTGGAGAACAAAGAAAACTGGTGGTGTAATTCACTCTGAGTCCAAAGGCCTAAGAAACAAGGGACCCAATGGTGTAAGTCCTGGTCTGAGTTTGAGGCTAGAAACCAGAAGTGCCTGCATCTGAGGGCAGGAGAAGATAGATGTCCTAGTTCAAACAGAGTGAATTTTTCAGAAGAAAATATTTTTATTACTATCAGTTTTCTACAATTTAATCTCTACTGCTACATAGCCTTGTTAATCAAAGGCAATTAGAAGCACACCACCCTATAGAGTCAGATCATCCCTGAAGGTCCTAGTAGACAATGCAGGCATTCCATGGAAAGCACTTCTAGCAATCACTTCTCTTCATTTTCAAGTCTCTGACAATTTTTCCCTTTGAGAAGCCCAGAGGTTTTTTGGAAGAGTTCAAGTGTGTATGGTTGGCGGGGTGTGGTATTTATATGTCACCAATGAGACCAGATTGTGAAAGCCTTCCATGCCATGCTAACAAATCTGGACTTAACTGCACAACAATAAGGTTATTAAGCAGGTATGATCACTTTATATATTAAAAGGAATCACTCTAGTATCAGTGGAAAATAGTTTAAAGAAGAAAGAAATGGAGGTTGGGAGTGCAGTTAAGCAGTTGGTATAATGGTCCTGGGAAAGAATAACCAGGTCATTAAATAATCAGTAAGAGGACGAGATGAGGAATTTCAAGAGTAAAACCAAGGTACTGGTAGAAAAGATAAAAACCAAGGTGAAACCAGCTAACACTTGCCAAAGTATTAGATTTAGAAATCCAAACGTAGAATGTATCAATATCACCTGAGGTTTCCAGCTTGTAGTCATTGTTGGAGTCTGTGCCTACAGGAGGGGGAGTAAGTTCCAGAAGAATGAATTCAGTTTTAGACACGCTGCATGAGAGAAGGCCTAGAAACCTCCAAAAATGACAGATCTAAGAGCTGGTTGAAAATGTGGTTGGGAGTTAAGGAGAATGGCTAGGGCTGGGAACGAGGTGTTGAAGCCAAAGGAATAGATGCACTGCCTGGAGAGGATGGGGAGAAGAGGGTGGAAAGTGAGTGCTGGCAAGGAGGAAGAGGAGCCTGAGAAGGAAGCTGGCAAGCAGTGGTCGGAGGAGTAGCAGAATAGTGGAACAGTTCCTTCCTCTGACTCTTTATTTGACCATTGGCGGTATTTATCATTGCAAAAGTTTTTAGGTCTAGTCCAGTGACACAGAACCCAAGCAAAACAAGTTAGGCAAAGCAGATTTGTTATGCACAGATAAGCAGAAGCCTAGGATTTATGGCAAGGCTCAAGAAAGCTGCCAAGGGTGGATAGAGTCTTATCTGCATGTGCCCCAGGTCACGTTGCAGCTGAGAGACCCTGAAACCACTCTGCCCTGGACTTTACACCCTAGGCATTACTGAAATCACTGAGCACAAGTGTTGCAGAACGTCCTGCTCTGGAAGGAACAGGGCATAGTCTGGGTTGTTCCAGAGAGCTCCTCCTTATCCCAGGACATTGCATTCTTGGTACCTTCCACAGTTATCCTGAGAACTGCAAGCGGGAAGGGAAAGAGCTGAGTTGGCCAAGGCCATCCAGGGACCTGCCCTTCTACAATGATCATTCCTACTTTTTTTTTTTTGAGATGATTTGGTGATATCTCTTCCTGAACCAACTGCATTTCTGATGTATAGCTCCAGTAAGTAGCATAGAGCCTTGAACACAGGTGCTATTCAATACATATTGAGGAAATTAATGAAAAGAACTACGGAACAAAAAAGACACTAGAGAGGATTGCTAAGCCACATAAGAGGAACTGAGAAAATGGTCTGCTAGAAATGTCTCAAGAGAAACAATCAGGCCCAGATAGAAAACTGTAGGGGTGGAGTGGGGAGGCACCCCAGGAGGCACCAGTAAAGATGGGGTGAACGACAACTTACTCCCTTCTGGGGGCAGCATGCCCAGATGCAGCCTCTCAGAGTCTGTTGGAGTGAAGTTGTCTGCAGGCAGCCATGAGCCAATGAATTGCCTTTTAATCCCTTATGCAATGTAGATTGTTGTAAGGAGATTCCTTTGACAGGAAGTGGGTCTCCTCCTTCTGGGTCATTCTACATGGTGAGTTCATTGATTGCCCGGAATACTGACTCATTATCACTAATGAAGATGGAAAAATATCTAACTCACCAGGAAACTTAAGATTCTACTTTTGATTTCATCCTCTGAGCAAGTAGATTCTCTTTGTCAACTTAGCAATTTACTCGTACACTACTTCCCTCGCCTGTTCTGTTATTGGCCGCTGCCTTTCTCACTTTATAGCCATTGTCTAGCACTTTAAAAAGTATGTAGACATTAAAATAAATAAACTTTATGTTACATTATTTCACATTCTTGATTTCACAATTAAAACTAGCATCTAAAAGTAGAGGTTTTATATTTCTCAGTTGCCACCTTTTTCTAATATTACGTTATTCAAAGGTTGACTTTGGGTACTTTATCCTTAATTTCTGCCACATTAAAGCCATAGGAGCCAGGGGTAGGCCTGAGGCTTTCAGGGTGACATGGTCTGCCTTGGATGAGAAAGAACAAACTCCCCATGTCATTCTTCCAACAAAGGTTCAGTGATGAATTAACTTTTAAAACATTCATTTAATACTCATGGTCATAGTATGGTGAAAAATAAATAAACATTAAAGCAGCATTTTCCAAATATGTCAAATCTCATCCCAAACATCAATAAGACCAAATATTTTAAATTTCTGGCAGATGGTGCCTTTATTTAGAGCAGAGGTTCCCATCCTTTTTGACTACAAGGATCCCTTTATAAAGTCAGATAATTTAATGGCTGCTCAGAAGAGTATATGAAGTTTTAACAAACATTCCAATGATTGAGAAAACATTATGATGAAAAGCTATTATGAATTCAGTAACTCCTTTAAATGAATTTACAAATAATTACAATATCATAGATTATTACACTATGGGTCCACAAAGAATCAAACCTCAAGGTCTAGTTTTCTGCCATATTGACTCTGAGCTTTACTGTGGACACCAGTACACTTGACTCAAGCAGCTGCTGGGTAAGTCTTGCCCACTGGGGTTTGCCTTCTTGGAACCTGGCTGCCAGCATGGGAGAAAGCTGGTCTCGCCTCCTTATGGCGCAAGTCACCAGCTAATCTGCCAGCTGAATGCAGCACACAAGTGATCCCAGACACAATGAGCAGAACCATCCAGTCAATGCACAGAATCATGAGAAAAAATAGATTATGTTATTTGAAGCCATTAAGTTTTGGTCTGGTTTGTTACACAATAATAGATAACCAAAATACAATGACATTTACATAATTTGAAACATAGGACATAAATGTCAATGAATGAGATGGACCATTTGTTCATTCATTCATCAGTATATATTTCTCCAGGGCCTGGTAAAAGCACATTGTCCAGTCTACACTAAGGGCTGGCTCTGCATAAGGACCCATGGATACTTTGTGATAATTCTGTGGCCCCAGAAAGTCTGAAACCCACAAGTAGGAAAGGCAGTCCCAAATTAGGATAACATTATATAGGAATTAGGCTATTAAGTATGAAATGTACAATTTCCTTAAGTACTAAGTTTGACAGTTGATATCTCTGACATTTCACTTTGACACATCTTGTTTATTTTTATTGTGAAGGTACATCTTTCTTTCAAACTCACAGTTTGGCTTGTGATTATCTTTCAAAGTTTTTTTAGAGCAATTTTTGTGAAACCATGGATAAGTAAAAAATTCATGTTATTTTCAAATATGAGTTCCCTCATAGAACCAATGCAGCGCAGACAGCCTGAAATATCAATGAAGTGTTTGGGAAGGATGTGGCTAATAAACGCATAGTATGTCGATGGTTTGAGAAGTTCCATTCTGATGATTTTAATCTTGAACATGAGCCATGTGGGCGACCTGAGACCAAAGTGGATAATGATGAGCTGAAAGCTGTAATGGAAGCAAATCCATCTCAACCTATGCATGAATTAGCAGCAAGGTTTGACGTTACTATTCCAACAATATTGGACCATTTGAAACAAATTGGCAAGGTAAAGAAGCTGTATAGAAGGGTATCACATGAATCAAATGAATGTCAGAAGAGAAAGTGTCTCAAAGCTTGCCTTTCTTTGCTGTCATTACATAAAGGCGAACCATTTCTACACCGTATTGTTTTGTGTGATGAAAAATGGATTCTATTTGACAATCACAAACATTAGTGTCTGGATAAGGATGAAGTGTGGAAACACAGTACAAAACCAAATATTCATCAAAAAAAGCTAATGGTGTCTGTTTGGTGGTTCAGCGCTGGTATTATCCACTACAGCTTCCTGAAACCTGGTCAACTGATTACAGTAGATGTCTACTACAACCAGTTTGATGAAATGATGAGGATTCTTGTGATTAAGCAACAGAGATTGGTCAGTAGAGACAGGGCCAATCCTCTTGCAAGACAACGCTGGACTACATGTCCCACAAATAACACTGCTCAAACTACAGAGGTTGGACTTGGAAACTCTCTGTCAACCACCATATTCACCAGACCTTGCTCCAATTGACTACTACTTCTTCCAGGCTTTGGACCACTTCTTGCAACGAAAAATACTCAATTCTTAACAAGCTGTGGAAAATGCCTTTCGTGATTTCATTGCCACTTGCTCTCCAGGCTTCTTTACTGCTGGCATAAACCAGCTACCGTTAAGGTGGCAAAACTGTGTTGATAGTTTAGGTGCATACTTTGATAAATTTTACTGCTTCTTGTTTGAGATACAATAAACTAAACTTTTTATTCGAAATCAGACATTTCCTAATTAATGAGCTAATAGCAATTTCAAAGTTAGATAAAAACTAGAACCACCTCCACCCTCTACCCTCGGTCCATAATGCAAACCAACTCATTGACTATGATAGTTTGAACACTGGTTTGAAAATAAAGACTGAGTTGTGGTTTTGTACCCGCCTGAGTTAAGCATTTCTGCTTGGCTCTACTCCATGACTATTTTCTGTACTGTGAGTTCTGACCCAAGCAGTCTGTCTTTACCAGCAACTAATCAAGTGTTAATGTAGCCCCTTACAGTTTATAGACCATGCAACAATCCAGGGAGGTGGTTTGCTCCAGACCCCTTGATGCAAACATATCTGTGGAAGGTCAGTGCAATTCTGTCACCCCTGCTAGACAAAGGATTTTGAGCACAGACCTTGCGAGTGGTTGGACATTTTCATAAACTTGTATTAAACATGGTGTCCTTATAATTTTCAGTCTCACAAAGATCAAGAATGACGTCTTCGTAATACAATTTGAAAGGTGGTACTCCTTTACACATGGCATTAATGGTTTTTCAATTAGAATTTTAGGTCAATTTTTGTTTTGTTCTCTGAAAGTTTTAATTAAGACAGAAAAACTTTAATATGTCACATCCTTCACGATAACCATTGAAGGTTTGGATTTTTCTCTTTTTCAGGCCCCTATTCCCCCAGGGATATTTTAGCAAGAAGAATGTGATTCAAAGATTTCCAGATGTTACCTCTTAGATGTGTCTCAGCATGCATTTATAAACCATCTGGTAGCAGCAACAGCTGGATTGTGTCCAAACATGCAGGTAAAGGGGTATTAATAGAGGAAATTGAACCAATCAATGGTTTGTCAACTAAGTTTGTGATACTGTTTAATTAGCTGTAGAAATGAGCTCCTCAGTAGCCAAGACAGGCTTTTCAAAATTCTACAGTTTTCCTGTGTGCCCAAGGGGGGTTTCCTCACCTGTATATTCCGAATCTGTGGCTAGGTCATAAATTATTTGTATTCTGCCTTAGAGGATGCTCTGCTTTATTTAAGTGGTCTGAAGTATTAACAGCATTGCTTTCACAAATATTCAATGCCCTTGCAGCTCCATGCCCTTCCAACCCATGAAAGACAGGGCTTGTCCCTGGACTATGCTGGGAAGCAGGGGCAGAAACATATAGGTATGTGTATCTCTGGGGTATGGGTAAGTGTATATGCCTTGATCTTCCAGCTTCCTCTGACTCAGGAAACTGCAGAAGCTTAAGTGAGGGGCAGCAATCCCACCTCCTCCCTTCATTCCTTGGATGAAATATGCTATCCCCCAGCCATCTGAATCTGGGACCATCAACAGGGTAAGATCATCTCATTAATTCAGCTCCTCTTTTTTTGGAAGTTGTGATAATTATGCTAGGAGCTCCACTGAATTGTCCCTTGCTATAAACCAAGTTTTAACTCTGCAAATTAGCAATAATGAAGGCAATTTATAGAAAATAATTAATTACAAAATTAATAACAATTAATTTTTATAGAAAAAATTAATAACAAATTTTCAGGAAGGATATTCAATCTACATTTTTTATAAAGAACTTCCAAGCACCTCAAAAGCATTGATTTCCTAATTTAAAATTGATAATAATAGCAAATATTTATTAAGCACTTAAGTGTTAAATATTTTGCTAATGATTTATATACAGTACCTCGTTTAATTACCACATTGAACCTATGGGTTCTCTTATTAATCCTGACTGTATAAACAAGGAAACTGAGCCATAGAGCATTAAGAAATTTTCCCAAAGTCACAGATCTTGTAAATGACAGCTAAAATGGGATTTGAACTGAAATAGATTGATCCTAGATCCCACACCCTTAAACACTCAATTATCCAATTATAATGCCATTCAGATTATTGTCACTCATTCATTCATTCAACAGAAGCTTATTGACTACTGGAGAGTCACAGTTCAATAATGCTTAATCCTTCCTGTAAAGAAGTTTACAGGAAGGTGCATGAGAACAACAAATAAATCAACAATTAAAAGACAGAAGACTACATATATATATATATATATACATATACACATATATATATCTATATATATAATGTGTGCTATGAGAGCACCAAGTCCTGAGTCAAATCAGAGCAAAGAAGGCTTCTGAGAGGAAAATTTAGTTAGGGAGGAATATGTGACAGTTATAAAGCAAAGAGGAGAAGGACTTAGGAATGTGCTGAAGCATGAGACGGCTGGTCATCTTGGAGCCTACTTGGATCTTCCAATCTCATTTTTCTATGACTTAGAGTTTTATTAATCCTAAAATCTTAGGGAGAAATTGGAGGACTTTTCAGCAGGAGGGCAGAGGGTGCAGATGGAGACAGGATCAGACTGTACGTTAAAGAAAATTATTTGGAAAGTATCAGAGGCAGAAGACTCCAGAAGGCTGTTGTGAGAACCCAGGTCAGACACAATGCAGGACAGAATTAAAGTGAGGGATGAGCAGGTCTTGGGACTAGCTGTCTATGGAGTGGAAGGGGCGAGGGACGGAGTGGTGCAGGACAGGTGTGTCTAGGGGGAGCCATTCGTTTCTGGCTGGAGCAGTTGCCTGGCGGATACCTATCTATAAGACCAGCCTCAAAGGAGTGTGAGGAGGAGATTGGTGTAAAAGAGTTCAGTTTTGTCATGGCAATTTTCAACTTTGGATGGTGTCCTAGTTCATCGCATGCTGCTATAACAAAATGCCTGAGACTGGGTAGTTTATAAAGAAAAGAAATTTATTGGCTCACAGTTTTGGAGATTGGGAAGTCCAATATCAAGGTGCCGACATCTGGAAAAAGATGCTGCATCATTCCAAAGAAGAGAGTAAGAGACAGAGCAAGAGGGGGCCAAACTTGTCCTTCTATAAGGAATCCACTCCGATGATAATGAACTCACTCCCTTGATAACGGCATTAATTTACTCATGAGGGCAAAGCCATGGCCCGATGATTTCTTAAAGGTCCCACCTCATAATACTGTTACAATGGCAGTTAAATTTCAACATGAATTTGGGAAGGGACAAACATTCAAACCATTAACAGATGGGGCAGCGAGTAAGCTAATGTTTTATTAAAAAAAGTGCTTAGAGCTGTACCTGCCACACAGTGTATAAGAGTTTGCTGAATAAAGGTTGAATCATCCAGTAGGCAATTAGGTTCCACCCAGAGGAGAGGTTTGGGGCTGGGGACACACAAGATGGGACTCATCAGCATAGAGGTGGTGGCAGCCATAGGGGCCTGGACCAGGGTGCCTAAGGGGACCATGCCACATGAGAAGAACAGATGGCTGAGGACAGACCTGAAGTAGAGGAGACAGAGAGGGAACAAGCAGAGAGGGATGACCAAAAAACAGGAATAAGTGGTATTTCAAAAGCAAGGCAGGAAGAAATTGTAAACAAAAGGATCTAACTATTAATAATATTATCAAGTGACTCACAGAAGCCAGATAAGATTTAGGCAGAAAATTGTCAGTTGGACTGAGCAGTGTGGAGTTCATCAGTGACACTAACAAGGACAGCTTTGATGAAGGGGGAAAGCAGTAAGGAATGGATGAAAGAAGATGAAATGGACGCAGATAAGGTGACTTTCTCAAAGAGCTTGAATGTAGACAAGATTCGGATGTAGATGTAGGATTGAGGGAGGTTGGTTGGTTTGCATTTTTAAGATAGAAGCATCTTGAGCCTCCTTGTTGGCTGAGGTGGAGGAAAGGAGACAGGAGATGATGGAGCAAGGAGGGAGATGGGGATGGGACCTGGAGTTCAGAAGAGAGATGAGCAGAGAATGGCAGAGGACCACAGGAAAGGAAGAGGGATGCTGACAAGCAAGTGACGTTCTGGAGGAGGAAGGCTGCCTGTGGGACCCCCAATTCAAAGTCCCCTGCTCAGTTCATTACCTCTGCAATAGCATTGATACTGTTATCACTCCTTCCTTTTGGAAAATTTCTTACTTGCTTCTGTTATGCAAGTGTGGGCTGGTTCTCTTCCTCCTTGGCGGAACGAGTCTGTTCTGCCTTCTACTCAGGTGCTTCTTTTTACCTCCCAGACCCTGGTTGTGTCCTGAGGATTCCTTAGCCACTTCTTCCGTATCTCAGCATTCTCTCTTTGCACAGTGGCATCCACTTTGCAGATTCCCCTACCCCCACAGCTGGTGTCCCCACCCAAGTTTCCCCTCCTTGGGTTGCTTCTCCCTCCAACCCACTTTGTGCATCACTCCAAGACTGACACATTTCAAGGGCTCTTATCTCTTGCTTGGAAGCCCTTGATGACCAAATCCAACCTACCCTTCCAAACCTATTCCTGCCACTTGGAGATCCTCCCGTCTCACTGATCAGTACAGGGTTCTCTGCTGCCTTCACCCCTTTGCCTCTCACCACACGCGTCCTAAGTTCATTTTAGCATAATAATGGATCAGAGCCAAGAGAGGCCATCAGTTTAGCTGGAGAGACACTGGTTTGCCTTGCAGGGGCTGCTCTTTAAGATCTAGGAGACATGGGGCTTGACAGCGGAAGTAAAGAAGGTGGCAGTGAGGTGAAGCCAAGACCCTAAGGGCAGGGGAGGTGAATCGGAAGGAGGAAGGCAGAGGGGAAAGGGATCGCCCCGGTGCCCTTGTGAGGTAAACCCAAGGGAACAGTGAAGAAAGCTTTGCTCTGACTTCTGGTTGTTGAGTATATCGTGGTTGGCAAGTTAGGTCCTTTCTGGAAATGAGCTACTATATTTGTATTTCCATCTCTGTGGGCTGTATCAGCAGGACTCTCCCACCTCTAGTTACACTGGCTCCCAGTTTCCTATCCACACCCCCGGCTTTCCTGCTTCTGCGTCTCTGCTCGTGCTGTTGCCTTTGCCAGGCACCCTTCCACACCTCTCCACATCCGTCCGTCCAAGCTAGGCTCCAAGAGCCAGCTCACATGCCAGGTGATTGGTCACCATCCTAGCTGGGGGTCAAATTTAGCATGAAAAGGGAACCATGGCAGGTAGGCTGGGAGTGGGGGTGAGCTTTGAGGGGGGTGGGGAAATATTCTGTTCTAGATTTTGAAAGATTTAAGAGACATAATAATCAAATGCATCTTTGATTGGATCCCTATCCCTAAAAAAGTTACAAGATATGCTTTGGAAATAACTGAGGAAATATTAACATGAAATAGATAATAGCTGATCTTAGAGAATTGTTTTTTTTTTTTTTTTTTGGAAACAGAGTCTCGCTTTGTTGCTCAGGCTAGAGTGAGTGCCGTGGCATCAGCCTAGCTCACAGCAACCTCAAACTCCTGGGCTCAAGCGATCCTTCCGCCTCAGCCTCCCGAGTAGCTGGGACTACAGGCATGTGCCACTATGCCCGGCTAATTTTTTCTATATATATTTTTAGTTGTCCAGATAATTTCTTTCTATTTTTAGTAGAGACGGAGTCTTGCTCTTGCTGAGGCTGGTCTCGAACTCCTGACCTCTAGCAATACACCCGCCTCGGCCTCCCAGAGTGCTAGGATTACAGGCGTGAGCCACCACGCCCAGCCTGAATTGTTAATTTGGTTAGTGCACAATGTTGTATTAATAGTTATATAAAATAATGAAAACTTTTGGAGATGCCTGATGAAGAATATGGGGATGATGAATTATTATGTCTATAATATAATAGTTTAGCAAATACATATATGTGTGTGTACACATATACATGTATATATATGTGTGTATATGTACATTCATATATAACATGGCAAAGTGCTAATAGTTGGAACTAGCTGGTAGATTGTTCATTATGCTGTTCTTTTTACTCTTCTGTATGCTTAAAATCTTTCGTAATAAAATTTTTTATAAATGAAAGAATAGACTTAAGAAGTGACACCTGACTTCTTGGCCAGAGAGACAAGAGACCAGGACTGGGATGAACCGAACCCCCCCACCACGCCCACAGTGGTTCTCAGGCTTGGGTGCAGGCTCCTCACCTGAGGCAATGCTATTTCTTTCACCTAATAGTGAGAAGGAAAAGTGAAAGGGGACACTTTCATTCTTTCATTTCAGAAATTCATTTAATGTTTGATGAAATCCTACTCTGTCCCCAGTACATTCACACATGCTAATATTTAATTCTCACAGTCATTTTGTGAGGTCATTTTTGTCCTTATTTCTATTTTATAAGGGAGGAAAATGAAGCTCCCACATTCAGTGATTTTCTTGGTATCACGAACTTTACGTGGCAGAGTGAGAATCTGATCCTGGTTCTGCAGTCTCCAAGTCTTAGGTCATTCTAAGACCCTGGCAGTGTCCTTTCCTGGGTTATAAAGGCCAAAGTCCTCAGGACAGAGCCATCAGCCCACAGAGCTGGTCCTTGGGTGGATCTTGGGGGGAAAGCAAAGAGGCCTCTATTTGGGACATCTGAGTATTCTTTGCAAAGGATGATACTTCGCAAAAATAGACCATCAGAGCCATCTGCAGAACCACAATGTTTCCTCATTTCTCCTGGCATCTCCTGAAATTGTCAGTTTGCTAACTGCACTATGTAAGAATGTTTGATGAATCCCTGTCTAGCCATGGGGTCAGCCTGCACCACACAGGGACTTCTCTGATTGCACCAAGGGAGTGCTGTCGGTGATTTCCAAAAGCAGCAAGGAAATCCATCTGTACTTGGGAGTCAGGTTCTCATGAAAGAGGGATTTCTGAATGAGAGCAGACAGCAGGCAGCTGACCACATCAAGGAGGAAACAGGCTTCTAGGCAGACGTTGAGTTGCAGCATTGGGGAATGATGACTGATTAGCCGACCGCAGGGTGGGACATGCTGAGCTCCTCGACTGAAACAAAGAGGAACAGTGAGGCTGGAAGGTGAAGCGAAGCAGGCAGGGAGGCATGAAGTGTCAGGATCTATGAACATCTGGGGATGCTCAATCGGGAGGAAATGTAGACCTCCCACACAGTAGCACTTTTATGAGCTCTGATTACCCACTAGGGTACAGAAAAAAATAACAGAAACGAGTGCACTGGTAAATAATAACCCTCCTTGATCCATAAAACATGCTGCCTTCTCGAATCTTTTCCCTTCACCCAATGTGTTTCAAAGGTGAATGATGCTGTGTGTATCCATGTGACACGAAGGGAGCTAAGTGGCTACCTAAACACTGACAGCTTGTGGGAGGCCCATCAGATGGCAATGCCCTGAGCCACTGAGGGCAGTGATGGCACCACGGTTCCTCTGGGAAATCTGCAAAAATGTAACTCTGGCCTTTAAGTCTCAGAACCAGTGCATGATTTGGGAGGTCAGGGTGAGGCTGAGGGGTGAAAGGTGAGGGAGAAAGGGAACAGGGCTTCAGCTTGCTCACTCATTCATTCATTCAGCATAATGCTAAAAATGTGTGCTCTGGAGTCAGGCACATCTCTATTAAAATTCCAGTCCCACCACTTAGGAGCTCTATGAGCTTGAGCAAATTACTTAGTCTCTCTAGGCCTCAGTTTCCTCATGTGATAAAAGGAGGTCCCTGAATCCTAGAAATGCAATGAGGGCCAACATGCATAGCCCAGAGATAGAATAATAAGACCACTGGGGTTGGCATGTAATCAATGGGTGATCAATCAACATACGCTTTTGTTGTTGCTGGGTCTCTCAGTAACTACATCATGAGCTCCGTGCTGGCTGCTGAGGGTACAACAATCGTGGATTTGGAGGCATAATTTTACCTTCTACTTGTGGAATGAAACACTTGCCAAACTTTTATTCTTGGCCTATGTTTTTTTCCCTTCTACTTCCTTTCTTCCCACTTTCCCATACACAGAACACCTGATGCACGGAACAAGAGAGAAAAGGTTATCTATGATCAGAGAGGAGATGAGAAAATGTAAACATTCTGGAACCCTTTCTGTGCCTGGCACACAGTAGGCACTTAATGGTTGAATAAATAATGTGCCTCCAGAGGCCAAGGTCTCAGAAGAAGAATGGAAATTTTTTATCTAATTTTCTTGGCGTTTGGATTTAAATGAAGTCATTCATTTGGAATTCAGGGGTTGCAAACTGGTGACCAGTGGATCAGATCTGGCCCAGCAACATGTTTTTATTTTTTTACCTGCATAGTATTTTGAAAATTGGAAAATTTCACATAAAAAACCATGTTTCTGACTTCTCCTGAAAAGTGTGAAGATCTGGCAACCCTGGCCCTCATTCCCTCATAGTAATGGGCAGAGGGAGCTGGGTAGAGGCTGTCCCCCATTCCATGGGACTTTCCCTCCCTCTGCCCTCGTGTGCCACCACTGCCTGGTGTGTGACAGCCTCATACAAATTCCACGCAAGCCTTGAGCTCACTGGGCTGTGAGGGGTTACAGGTAAGGAGAGTGGGGCTCAGAGGATTCCAGGCTTAAGCCCCTGCTTGGCCCAGCCCTGTGCCCCTTCCTCTCTGCTCAGGCCTCAAGTCTTTCATTTTCCATCCAGATACACTGGCCCCGTGTCAACACCATGGACCCTACCCTCCGTTGATGATTGCTCCCCTTCTGGGCAACAAGAAAATGATTGAATGACAATTATTGTGGCATGTGATATGAGGGCAATTTCCCTCTGGTTAGCCAATCACAGGGTGGAGCATAACTGCAGATTCTTTGCATACCTTCGGCATGGTGGAGAGTGATCCAGTAGCCAAGGCTTTCCTGGTTTGGAGATCAGGAAGCTCAAAGTGAAAGCGTAGAGGGAGCTTACACATCACACAGCACAGCGGCTTTCTACCTTACCCTGCTCCTTTTACTATCTTTAATCAGCTGCACACTATTATTTAAGGTTTTCCCAAATCAACTCTTACAAAGAGACCTGCTGCAGCTTACCCTGTTGTACATCCTTGGATTCCGGGAGGCCAAGAGAGCCCAGGTAGAAAAACGCTGGTCTAGTCACATTGTCTCTCTTACAAAACGGGAGGCAGAGGCCTGCAGAGGGAAAGAGATTTGTCCAGGTTCATGGAGGGAGTAATGGGCAAGGTGAACTCAGAGAGGCCTCATTCCAGGTCTGGTGGCTTTGCCCTGTGTGTGCTGTCCTCAGTGACAGCTCCCAGACCAGCACTAATGGCCAGACCTCTGGTGTGTGGCCCCAGCTGGGCAGATGCAGTCTTCACTTTGCAGGATTCAAGCCAGGCCCCGTTTGGCTGAGTGTGGCACTTTGGCAACCATTGCTGTTTCCGGTTTCTGGGTCTGCTGTCTCCCTGGGGCAGCCAGCCTCTAGGATGGCCCCAGTGACCCTGCCTCCTGGTGTCCATGCCCTGGTGTAGTCCCCTCTAACACTGTACCGGGGTTGGTCTGAATTGGCACATGGCAGAGAGAGGAAGCCAGCTCTCTTAGGAAGACACTAATCCCATTCATGAGGGCTCCACACTCATGACTTCATCTTATCCTAATTACCTCTCAAAGACCCCACCTCCTAATCTCATCACAGTAGGGGTAGGGTTCAACATATGAATTTTGGGGATACTCAAACCATTCAGTTCATAGCAGGCATCTTTAGGAAAAACTTGAAATCCAGGCAAAAGCCACAAACGTTTGGCTTCCTACAGGCTAAAATATGATTCTGAGGACATGAATCAAAAGCCGGAGTTAATTCTTATAATTTATAAACATTAGATTTAACCAAACCTTTATATATATATATAAAATCATATATATGATTTTTTGCCTTTTTGAAGAACTACATATGGAACCAAAGATGAATTTTTATTTGAGATATATTTAATCATTCACATAACTGAAAATTAGCATTTTGAAGTGTCCAATTCAGCATTTTCTAGCATAGTTACTATGTCGTGCAACCATCACCTTTCTCTTATTCTACAACATTTCCATCATTCCCCCATTCCCTGGCACACACTGGTCTACTTTCTGTCTCTATGGATTTGCCTATTTTGGACATTTCATATAAAAGGAATCATGCAATATGTGTCCTTTATGCCTAGCTTCTCTCACTGAGCATAATGTTTTCAAGGTCCCTCTGTGTCCTCATATATATTAGTACTTCCTTCCTTTTTATTGCTGAATAATATTTCCTTGTATGGATATATTTTGTTTATTCATTCATCAGTTAATGGACATTTTCGTTGTTTCTGCTTTTTGTCTCTCATGAATCATGCTGTTGGGAATATTTGTGTGCACAGTTTTGTGCGAACATGTATTTTTAGTTCTCTCAGGTATATGCCTACTGATGGAATTGCTGGGTCATTTGATAATTCTAGGTTTAACTTTCTGAGGAACTACCACACTATTTTCCATAGTGGCTACGGAATTTTAAATTAAAGATGGGTATTTTTAACCTAGCAAACAGTCTAACAACTGGACAAAAATGGAACATCAAAATATGCATAAAATTGAGACCTAGAAAAATTTACTTCATTATATTCGAGTCTCTGCTTTTGATTTTTCATCATTTAGTGTATAGCTTGGCGTTGCAAACTCAAATCTAGTGGTTGTAGTTGAGCCTGCTAGATGCTAGTTGTACTCTGACATTTATTTTTCCTTTCCTGGTAATTGAGCCCTTGTTTTTTAAGCTGGGTGCTTCATTGCCCAAAAAAAAGATGACATTTCTCAGCTTCCCGTGCAGCTGGTATAGCCATTGACTAAGCTCTGGCAGATGAGATCCAAGTAGAAGTTTGGTTTGTGACTTCCAAGAAATGCCTTCAAAGGGATGAAACCCGACCTTTCGCCTCTTCCCCTGTCCTGCCGGATGGAATGCAGATAGAATGTTTGCTCAAGCTGCCATTTTGGACCAGGTAGGAGAAGCTATGTGCTAAGGAGGGCAGAACAAGAAAATATAAGACGCCCAAATCCTTAACCCTCAACTTGTCACAAATTGACTACGTCCGGACTTCTTAATGGGAGTGGAAAATAAATCTGTATCTAATTTAAACTACTGTTATTTGGAGTTTCTGGTTACATCCAGCTGAACTTAATCCTGAATGACCAAATGCTTAAGGGATAGTGGTTAAAAGTGCAGTCTTTGGAGACTAGCAGACCCGAATTCAAATCCGTGAAAGCTTTCTCTTCCTCACTTCTCCCATCCAATCACAGTCAAGTCCTTTGATTTTACCTCTTTTATCCCTCTCTCATGTTTTTTTCATTTTTTCTATCTCCACCCTCCACAAACCACCACTGTGTTTCTTCTGGACATCTACAATAGCTGACTGTGTGGTCGCCCACCTCCCATCATGGCCCTTCAGTGTATTATCCACACCACGGCACTCAGTGTGATCTTCTCAAACTATAATCTGGTTCCTGTCACTTTGCTTAAAACCCATCAGTGGCTTTCTATTGACCTTAAGATAAAGATCAAAGTTCTCAAAAGTTCCCAAAGGTCTTGCAAAGTAACTCCTTTCCTTTTTAGGCTTATCTGGCTCCATTCCCAAATCCTTCTCTCTACTTCAGCCTCACTGACCTTTCAATTCCTTGAATAGGTTGTGCCACATCCCACCACAAATTTTGCACAACCTGGCCTCTCAGCTGAAAATCTCTCCCATATTCCATACCCTTGTGATCTAGTTAACTCCTGCTCACACCTTAGATCTCCTAAGAGGAGTCTTCCCTGACCACCCTGGTTTGTGTCTACCTCCCCACTGGACAGTCTCTGTGCAGGGTTCTGCTCACTCCTGGGTCTGGCCCAGCATCTGACATAATGGCAGGTGCTCAAAGAATGTTTGTTAAGTGAATCCATAAACATGTCTAGTTGTATGAACTTGGCTCTGAGCCTTTCCGAGTCTCAGTTGCATCATCCGAAAATGGAAGCAATGACAGTTTCTACCTCACAGGGTATCTGTGAGTATTAAATGAGGAAATGTTGATAGAGCGTGCTTAATAAATGTTAGTCATCATCATTGCTCTGTCATTAAGGTGCTCACTAACCAGGAAAGCGCAAGATGGTTGAAGAAGGAGTAAATGCATCATTTGAATAGACAAGGGGAAGTCTTTCTTATCCTGATCTCTTAGGCTTACAGGGGATAATAACCACAGGCTCCCTTCATGTGCCATAGGGAGGCAGAGGAGGAGCTTGACTGACACTCGTTTATGTACCTGTAACTGACGTGGGATTCATATTAGACACCAAGGCCTAGTGAGATGGACAGATATTAGAGAGACAATAGAATGTATGGGGAAAAGCCAGGTTGTTTTTAGAAAAACCTGAATTCAAATATGAACTCTGTCAACCTTGGAAAGTTACATATTCCCCTTGAACATCAGTTTCTTCATCCATGAAATGGGTAGAATAATAGGACTTTTCTGACAGCACTGTGTTGAGGATTAAATGAGAGAATGTCCCATTGCTTTGTATGTAAACAAATGCTCAATAAACAGCAGCCAGTACTAGTTACTAGAGGAGACCTCAAGCACTCTCCTATTTCATGAACTTGATCCTTTCTGGGGTGATGAGGACAGAGCGTGTGCCAGCAGACAGTAGGCAGAAGCAGCAGACAGAGGCTCTGTCCTTAGTAGGACCTCAAAACGAAGGCAAGTCAGGTAAGGACAAGCCACATGAGGTGTCTGGGCCCTGGTGTCCCCAGGATCCAAGCCAGGGCATGCATTGAGCTGGGGGAAGGAGACTCAGATAATAAAGGTAGTCATGGCAGGAGCTCATCCCACCAAGGCCTGGCCACTGCCCCCTTGAGCAGCATTTGTCCCTGTGTTTAGGGCCTGTTCTCAGGGCAATTTCTTGTCATCTCCCCTAATCAAGGTTCATTCAGTCCCAATACTCAGTATCTTCCTCCATGCCCTCCCTACCTCCTGGTCCTACCAGAAGCAGTAATAATTTCCAACAAAGCTCTCCCCTCTGTCTTGCTAAGTCCAGTTCCAATAGGAAGGAAGAAGAAGGCAGGTGATGAAGAATAAACCTAAAAGAGATTCACAGATCCTCTGTGCTACAGGGAACAAGACCAGGAAGCCCTCCCTCCCAACTTCCTACCCACCCAAAGACTTTGATAGAGCCTGAAGCATCTTCCTGACTCTGCAAATAGCCCTTTTGACATAATTTGCAGTCCCCTTGTTTAAAAATTATTAAGAATTTTGAGATGGTGACAGTAGAGCATTGACCCAAGCCTGGGTCCCTTCTAAACATGAGGCCCCATGCATCCAAGAAGGTTATGTGCCCAAGAAGCTGGTCCTGCCCTGCAAATCCATAATATTAGGGCAGCTGTCAAGCAAGACTTCCAGAAAGCTTCTCTGGGAGCAAAAATATCTCCTGAGCCATGTTTGTGCTTGGAATGGCAATGGAAGGAGGAGGGAAGGCAGAGGGTGGAAATGAACACTCAGAGGCAAAACTTTTTCCAGGTGTAGGGAACCTGTAACCTCAAGGCCACATGTGGCCCTCCATATCCCCAAGTGTGACCCCCTCAACCAAATGCAAACTTTGAAGAATGAATCCCTTTATTAAAAGGATTTGTCAAAAGGCCACACTCAAGGATCCAGAAGGCCGCAGGTTCCCCGCCACCCACAAGGGCCCAGCACCCAGCCCATTGCACATGTCACCTTCCCCATGGGGGTGTCCTGTCCTCATGGGCATCACCTTTTATCATGGTGGGATGGGAGGAACACAGGCTCTGATGCTTACTGGCTGGGTGAGAATGCATCACCAGGGGATTTCCTTCTCTGCCTTAAATTTTTGTTGTCTGTCACCTCCCTTCTGAAATCATTGTTCTCCATGTACTTCAAGTAGCAGCACTCTGAAAATTCCGCTCTTATGGGGTGCAAGCCAAATAAAAGTCACATTGCTTTTTTTTTCCCCAGACCCTGCTCTTAGAAATACTATGGATTGGCGATGGGGTGCCTGGTGGCGGGTATGGGAACACTGTGCACCCACTCGTGCTTATGCTGCCTCCCCCAGCAAACACAGGACGCTCCCCACACGCTTCACCTCTACGTCCCAGAAAAACTCAAACTCCTGTTGCACCACTGCCTCTCCCGACACACACACACACACACACACACACACACACAGATTTGACGCATCCAAGTCTTCTTTGGAGACAAGTCATGGGCCCATTAAAAATGTAAAATCAGAAGATGGTGTAGGGACCAAGGCCCTTGGCTCCCTAAAGGTTTGCTGAAAAATCACTGACTAGGCAGAATGATTAATAGGAGAAAAGGCTTTAGAATGAAGGCCCAAAGATACAGGGGAAATTGTCCACTTTGATGCTTAGATTCAACAAAGTATGGACAGCCATGTAGAAATATGATTAGACGAAAAGGGTGTGATCTGATGCTAATAGACTGAGTGGGGAAACCCAGCAAGGCCTGTCTGTCTAGATCCTTCTTGGTCTCTCTGAGCATGCATTCCTTCCTTCTGGGTGTGAGGCAGGACCCTCTCTAGAATGGGAGTCTTTTGACTGACAATCAAAGAAAGTAGGTCAGATAATTTCTTTATGGCCAGTTTTTCCACAGAATAATTTTAGGTTTTATAGATGGCTTTTGAGAACAGGGGTTCTGGTCTTTATGATCCGCCCTGGGGAGAGGAATTCTAGTTTCTATGGCCTGCCCTGGGGGAAAATGGGACTGAGAGACAAGAGGACAGGAGAAGGTCAGAGAAAAACTTTTGCTTCTGAGGCCTTCATTTGGGGATACTATTTTCTGAGCCCCAACAGTGGTATGGGGTATAAAATCCTTCTCCTCTCTGGAACATCTCTCTCCCCACCCTCCCCCACCAAATCTTTATAAAATTCTACCACCACTCCCAAAAAGAAAACTAAAAAGTGAAACCAACTAACTGTAAGTTCAGGACTGCGTTGCTCGCAGGATCCAATCTGGGAGGTGGCTGATGCCTCTTTGAAGGAAGCTACATCTTACTCCTTGATCTGGGGTTAGCCCTAAAATGGAGCTGAAGTTTGAGCTGGGGGATTGGAATCCTTCAGAAATACCTCGAGAGAACTGAGGACATGGAATATTCCATGTGGAATATTTATAGGACATCATTTCACACGCAGCACAACAGTTTTCAAGTTATAACCAAAATAAAACACTCAATTGTCAGTCACAGTACGATAGTTAAGAAAACAGAAGGGGGCCTGCTTGCTGCCCAAACAAAGATCTTATTCAGCTTTCCCATCACACATGTTGAAATCTTCATGCTCTCATAACACTGGAAATGGCTTCAGCACATTATGGGGCCAGGGATCACTCCCTCTGGAGGCTTAGACAAATAGCCAAGTTCCTTAGGTGAGGGCCATCATCGGGTTTGCTTCCTACCAGATGGTTTCCAGCCGCCTGGATGTCATCCCTCCCACCTCCTGGCCTGTAGCTGGAGTGACCACTCTTGCAGCCAATTTCACTTTGTCTTTTCAAGCCTCACCCTTGGCAATTCTCCCAAGAAAAGTGAAAACTGACAATGGAATTTAAATTGGAAATAATTGGAAATGGAAAATCAAGTTAGGAGGCACCTAGTAAGTGCTTGGTAAGTACTTGAATGACTGAATGGATAAATGAATGAATGCATTTGCCCCACGAACTAAATACTTCATTAATAAGGAAAAACTCTCTATATTGCAAGGTTTGTGAAGTTTGTTCTTCAAAACACCTACTCCAGAATCAGCCGGTAGGTCTGTTAACACTACAGTTTCTGGGTCCTGCCCCAGACCCTCTCAAACAGAATGTTTGAGGGCTTTGACTTGCTAACAAACTGCTAACCACCTCCTCAGGGAGTTTCTTGAACAGTAGTGAGCCACAGATACCATAGCCTCAGGAATTCTGAATAAAAGACTGTCAGTTAAGGAGTTCTGCCACCATGATTAATATCAAGTGGTTCCTTTTCTTGAATAGTGGTCTGGGGAAATATTAACAGATACTCACTTAGGTTTGTGGTCTGAACTAAACCAAAGAAAAGCCTAGAAGAGCCAAAGGACTCATAAAAGCAAGTACATGAAATATACAACTTCACATTTCTAGTAAAAGAGAACTCAGTGATGGCTAGTACCTAGGGGAAAACAGGCACTGTTTAACAACACATTAAGATGGTGCCTGGTTAATGGTAACTTCACAGAGAACTCTGACAAGCCAAAATAAGTGACTGAGGCCAAAGATCTCAATCAATGGAGATTTTTTAAGCCAAAGTTTGAGGATGCACCCAGAAAAACACAAACCACAGATGCATCAAATCAAAGACTCAATACCATTCACAATAGTTACAAAGAAAGTAAAATACCTATGAATATACTTAACCAAGGAGGTGAAGGATCTCTACAAGGAGAACTACAAAACACTGAGGAAAGAAATTGTAGATGACACAAACAAATGGAGAAACATATCATGGTTATGGATAGGTAGAATCACCATTGTTAAAATGTCCATACTGCCCAAAGTGATTTACAGATTCAAAGTAATCTCCATCAAAATACCAACAGCATATTTCATAGATCTAGAAAAAATAATTCTACATTTTATTTGGAACCAGAAAAGAGCCCAAATAGCCAAAGCAATCGTAAGGCAAAAGAACAAAGCCAGAAGCATCACATTGACAGACTTCAAACTATACAACAAGGCTATACTAACCAAAACAATATGGTATATGCACAAAAGTAGAGACACAGAACAACGGAACAGAATAGAGAACCTAGATATAAAACCACCTACCTATAGACAACTGATCTTTGACAAAGCAAACAACAATGCACACTGGGGGAAAGAAGTCCTATGCAATAAATGGTGCTGGGAATTTTGGATAGCCACATGCAGAAGAATGAAACAGGACCCCTATCTCTCCCTACTCACAAAAATTAATTCAAGATGAATAAAAGACTTAAATGTAGGCATGAAACCATAAGGATTCTAGAAGAAAATGAGGCAAAATGGTTACATTCTTGTGAGGCCCAGGAAATCTACATTTTACATAAGATAAAGTGAATGGTACATTAATAAATTCATATGCCTTTTTCCTCCTATTAATTTGCCCTTTGTCAGTTGATTTTCAGCAAACCTTCAGAGAGTAAAGAGGAAGTTTTCCCTTGACCCCTACACAGTATTATAATAATCTGTTTATTTGTCTGATGTTCCCTCTTTGATGTAGCCCTTAAGAGCAGGGACTATGCTTTGTTTCTATATATCTTTTATATCTATACAACTAGCACATAATATGCAGTCATTAATTATTTGTTGAGTGAGTGAATAGAACAATAATCAAAGGAATGGAGTAGGGTAGGGAGATAAGTCCAACCAGAGTGAGACTAAAGTATATAATAATCCAATCACCTTGAACTCTATCAAAGGCTTAATGGAGGGTTGCCAAGAAGCAATAGCTCTTGGAGGTGTGAAAGGGAGAGACATGTTCATAAAAAGCCATGAGTCTTTCTATACCTGCAGGTCCTTAAAGGCACTATGGTAGCTCCTAATTTTGCACATAGAATACATGTGTGAATTAAAATAAAATCTTAAGCCTCCCAGACAACTGAATGCACCCCCTCTCGGGCTAGGGGGACCCCAGAGATACCCTAAAGCTGAGTTGTAGGCCATGAGAAGGGAAGTCAGACATGCCTTGTCATGCCCCCTCCCTTCTTGGAAATGTCCTGCAAGGCAAAGCTTAAGCCATACCTGCAGGTCATCAATTTACTTAACAGATCTCATGAGTCTCAGTATATGTCTGGTGACTTGTCTCTCATTCACAGACTTTTTAATCTTAACTTAAAACATTCCAAGACTTGTACCTCCATGAATAAATTTAGACAAAGCTTTACTTCTTTAACCAATTACAAGTCAAAGAATCTTTAAACCCACTTAATAACCTGTAATTCCCCACTTTGAGATGTCCCACTTTTTTGGGACAAACTAACGTATGTCTTCCACGTATTAATTTTTGACTTTATGTATAATCCCTGTCTCCCTGTATAAATGTATAAAACCAAACTGTAACTCAACCATGGTGAGAATACTTGCTCAAGGCTTCCTGGGCATGGCTCTCCAGGGCATGATCACACATATTCGCTTCAGAATAAACCTTTAAATTATTTCACAGAGTTTGGGTTTTTTTTTCCATTGACACATGGAATAATCATCTGAAATAGGTAGCAATTTTACTCTGATGTTAAAGGCATTTGTGGTTTTTTGTGAGTAAAAATGAAATATCAAACTATTAGTTATCCCTGTAGGGCAAATATCTATTGTTCAGAGTGCCCAGAAGAGTACTTTCCTACCTTCTCCTGGATATATTTCTTCTCTCTAGAGCAACCATGTGGTTTGAATAGGTTTGCAATTTTCTTTTAGATCCCTCTCCACTGGCCACAGTGATGGGTTCATAGAGATTAGTGTCTAACCTGAGCCAACCCGATCGTATCATCCTTCTTCCATGGCCACAGTCGATTGTGCAGAGACAGGCATGAACCAAGCCTAAAATGGGCCAGTGAGAACCCTTCCCAGGATTACTTTGAGAGCCTCAGATCTCTGGGTACAAAGATGTGAGTCTGTAGGATGACCATAGCACTCACAGTACAGAAGAGATGGATACTAACTTTCAGAGAAGCAGAGTCAAAGACAGTTTGATAGGTATCCCTGTGGCCTTTCTTATGGGTATATGAAATCTCTGTCTGCCAAAACAAGTTTGAATAGGTTTCTGTCACCTGCAACCAGAAAAATCCTGATTCACTCAGCTCAGTGCCACAGACTCAGCAATTTCAGGTGAGGTTAGTGCTATTCTTGGTATAAAAAGATGCATTATTGCATTTACATGTGTTATCATTTCCTCATGCAATCATTAGCATCCAGCTGCTAAAACAAACAGCTCCCCATGTAATTAAACTCTTTTTGAAACCAAACACAAATGACTTATTTTCAAAATTCAGGTTTATTTGTTTGTTTTGAAAAATACAGCTTTATTTCTTGAGTCATTGCAATATTTTATTTTTATGGTTCAGAAATTCACTTTGAAACTTTCAAATGACTCTGTCTGCCTTAGTGTATTTTCTAGACTATGTCAGTTAAATCTCGATCTCTGTTTTTTACATATATTTTGTCCTCTGCAGCTGGCTGCGTTAGCTTAGCTACTTTACAAAGGATATCTTCTATAAATTTACTTTCTTTAAATTAAAATAAATGCTGAGACTGCACTGAGCTTCTTTCCTCCTCTCATGATTTCCTTAGATCTGAGCCATGTATTTCTGTTTCATAGCTGCCAAAAAGACAGGGAAAAAAACAGAAAATAGTGGAACAAATAAGACCTATGATTTTTTTTTTGTTTGCATGCAAGATGGGTATGTACTATCAATTATTGAAAGTATCAAGAAAGTGAATTCAATCTTAGACTGAATAACGAAAGAATATTTCTTATAAAAGAAAGTTGATTGATAGTTCTCAGCTTTTCATTTATCAGCCCAATATAGAGTTTTATTATATGCAACTTAGGATGTCATGCCTGAAGAGTGATATTCACAAATTGATTATGGTCTAGTGCCTAGGAGGCTGAAGATCTGAAGTCTGTGGCACTTTGAAGAATGAGTGAGAAGAGTGAGGATGAGCTGGAAAAGAACTGTAGGAACAATGAAGGAGTGCAGGGAACTTCACCCCAAAATATGGCTCCCTGGTATAATGAGTATTATAAATTAAAGGCCCTTAGAGACCAACAGATGTTGGAAGAGACTCCACCCCCCCCCCTACATAAAGACTAGACCTAAGGAGAACAATTGTTTTTTCTTCCCCTCCCAGTTATCTCATTATGTATTGCAGAAAAGACCAAGAATGTAACTATACCTGAACAGACCCATTTACAAGATAATGTCCACCTCTCAGGCTCATTCAATTTCCAAAGAGGACTATTTACAAATTAATCTCTGCTTCCTGATCCATTCATTCTCCCTAGTAATCATTTATTGTCCCTCAACAGAATTACCTATCCTCCCCATCTCTCCACACCCTCCACCCCCAACCCCCTCTGAAACAAGGATATATAAGTATTTGGGCCCCATTGGGATACAGGGCAATCACTCTGTGCTTCTCCGCCATGTGCACATTAATAAATTTGTATGTCTTTTCTCCAATTAATTTGTCATTTTTTCCATTAATTTTTCAGCAAACCTTCAGAAGGAGAAGGGGAAGTTTTTTCATGGCCCCTACAACATGGTTAAGAAAGTCCTGTCAGATAGAAGAGAGTAACTACTTATCAGGATTTTTGTTTTGTTTTGTTTTGTTTTAGAGACGAGATCTGGCCCTGTCACCCAGCCTGCGAGTGCAGTGGAGTTGTCATAGCTCACAGCAACCTCAAACTCCTACCCTCAAGTGATCCTCCCGCCTAGTGCTCCCAAAGTGCTAAGATTACAAGCATGAGCCACCACACTAGCCTGAAATGATGTATTTTCTACATGGCAAAGGAGTTCAGATTCTGAAGTCCCCAGGGCAGACTTCCTGAGGTCAAGGTTCACCATCTCCCACAACCTGCCCCCAAAACATGTAGCCCCTTGTGAGATACACCATGGCCTGCCCCAGGGCATGCAGCTCCTCCTTTAAAACCCCCGATCTCCCTTAGTCGGGGAGATGGATTTGAGGCAGCTTCTCCTGTTCTCCAGGCAAGATGTCTTGTCTATCATATTAAAAATTCCTTTCTTCCTTGGCAATCCTCCTTATCTCAATAAATGGATTTTTGGGCGAGGAGCAACTGGACCTAGACCTAACCCGCTTTCAGTTTAGACAACACTTCTTCCTGGTACAGACACTCCTACTAGTGTAGACTTCCTTTATAGACGTAAATTGCCTTTACAAAAGGACAGTTTTTTAGAACTACTACTGTGTCTGCAGTTTTTTAAAATCACCTGCTCAAAGTATGCCAAAGAAGTCTTTTTTGAGATGGCATATTCTAATCTCCTACAGTCATATTTTGGGGTGGCATGTCCTGAGCCCCAACAGAGTCTAGCTCTGACACGTATTATTTCTGTAGTTCTGGATAAATTTTTAACCTTGGAGAGTCTCTATTTCTTTCTCTGTTAAAATAGTAATAATAATATTAAGCTACTGTGTTTTTGTGAAAATTAAATAGGATAATGTATGTACCACCCAAATATCCCCAAGTTATTCAGCCTTTTGGGGTCCCTCACCCTTTCCTTTTGCAAAGCAAAATTTTCAAAGGTTAAAAGCAGACTTCTCATACATGGAATGTATACATGTCAAAGACCTTTTAACTCGTTAATTAGGGAAGCAGCAAAATTGTAAAACTGGTTCAAAGGAGTCTAGTAGAGACAGAAACAATACTAGAGTAAAATTGCTAAATTAAGTAACAATAAATTTAATGGTCCACAGGGCAATAAAACTGGTACTTTTGGGGATTATATTTTCTATGAGTGGAAACACTTCATTTCTATGGGACAAAATATATTTGCATTGCAGTAAGATAAGAATCATTTTCTAACAAGTTTACTTCACCCTTACAAAGTTGTAAAATCTCGTAATCAAGAGTAAATAGTGAGTCAAACAAGTGTCCAAGCCTCCAGAGGATGAGATAATCCTTGGGTGGACCTACTAGGTGGTGCTCCAGATGAGACTCACAGGACATGCGGTCATCCTGTTGCCTATTTCCAAGTTGTCGATCTTTTCTTCTTAACAAACAAATGGTCTCAAGCTCCATTGCACAAAAGTCCAGTTCCATTCTCAATTTTCAGAGGACTCTAGGGGTTTAGAGCCTTCTGGTCATCACTCCAATTTCCTGCCTGTGATGGTTAGCTTTATGTGTCAACCTGGCCAGACTATCGTACCCAGTTAGTCAGACAAACATAAATCTAGGTGTTGCTGTGAAGGTATTTTGTAGATGTGGTTAAAATCTACAATCCATTGACTTTCCTTTTAAAAGGAGATTAGATAGCTAGATGATGTGGGTAGGCCTGATCCAACCCGTTGGAAGGCCTTAAGGCCTTAAGAACAAAACAGATTTCCTGGAGGGAAAAGTAAATCTGCCTTAAGACTGCAGCATCAGCTCCTGCTCAGGTTTCTAGTCTGCTGACCAGCCCTGTAGCTTTTGGACTTGCCAGCCTTCACTATCACGTAAACCAATTCCTTGAAATAAATCTCCTAGCACATATGTCTGTGTGTGCGTGTGTGTGTGTGTGTGTGTGTGTGTGGACACGGTCACGTGCCGCGTAGTAACGTTTTGGTCAATGATGAACTGCATATAAGATGATGTTCCCATTAGATTATAATGCCATATTTTTACTGTACCTTTCTTCTGTGTTTAGGTATCTTTAGGTAGACAAATAATTACCCCTGTGTTCCAATTGCTTACAGTATTTAGTACGTAACATGCTGTATAGGTTTGTAGCCCAGGAGCAATAGGCTATAACATTTAGCCTAGGTGTGTAGTAGGCTATACCACCTAGGTTTGTGAAAGTACACTTTACGATGTTCCTGCAAGGGCAGAATTGCCTAATGACACATTTCTCAGAATGTATCCCTATTGTTAAGGAACGCATGAGTGTGTGTGTGTGTGTGTGTGTGTGTTATGTGTGTGTGTGAATATGTCAGGTTTTAGTCTGAAATGCCAGTTCTTGGCACACTCATGGCTGAAGAATGACCAGACGCATCAAAGTTAGGCAAGCACAAAAATGAGGTTTATTGAGGAGAGAAAGACAGGATTATAGGGCAAGAGCAAGATATAGGTTTACAGAGCATGGTACATATGCCCCAGATGATAACTAAACCCATTGTCGCAGCAAAGGACGAGCCAAAGGAAGGGTGCAAAAGGGGCTTGGTTATGGTCTGCATCTTATTTTATAGTGTGTGGATAGGGACCTCCCTCGTGGTTCACAGGTCACCATGGAACCACTTTGATTGGACAGTTGGGAGTTGTGTGACCTGAGTCTTACTGCACATGCAGATCTCCCATGAGCCTCTCTGAAAGCCCATTTTCTGTATGGTGGGGGGTGAATTGCAGCAACAGCCACTTTTGTCCCTAGGAGACCTGAATCCCTTGTGATCTACCTAACATATATATATGTATATACACACAGACATATTATACAAATAGATATGTGTGTATATCTGTGTATCTTCTCCTATTGTTTCTGTCTCAGGAGAACCCTGACTGATACACCATCCTTGCTGAAAACCTGACACCTCCTCCCACCCCCTCCCACCCCAGCCTCTTGCTTCCTGTGGCTGCTGTCCTGTCTCTGCATCGGTTTGCTCCAAGCATAGGCACTACCACTCTTCATTAACCCAAGGCTAGGTGTGTCACCAACTTTAACAGACGCTTTGGGGATAATTAAGAATATTACAAGAGAACAGGAAATAGGAACACTGGATATCATTGTTCTTAATAGCCACCTGTGAACAGCACAAAGGGATTTCTCACTGGTCATCATTTTCTTGATCCTCAACTGCCACTGTGTTGGAACTCCTCCTCTCTCCAAATCTGTCTTCCTTAGCTCTTTTCTTGGATTCTGGACCTCTAAACTGTAATCTCCTCCAACTGTCAAAAGAAAACTCAAAATTACCACCATTCTATTACATTGTACAAAGAATATGAATTCCATGGGGGCAGGAATATTGGTCTGTCTTATTTCCTGATATATCCCCAGCACCAAAAACAACAACATGCAGTAAACTCAATAACTACAATAATCCCCCTTATCCACACTTTCTCATTTTGTGATTTTTGTTACCTGCAGTTTTAGTAACTCAAGGTCAACTGAGGTCTGAAAATATTAAATGGAAAATTCTGGAAATAAGCAATTCATAAGTTTTAAATTGCACACTGTTCTGAGGAGCATGATGAAATTTTGTGCAGTCCTGCTCCATGCTGTCTGGGATGTGAATCATCCCTTTGTCCAGCATCTCCGCACTGTCTACACTCCCCACCCATTAGTCACTTAGTAGATGGCTTGGTTATCAGAGGGACTGCTGTAGTATTGTAGTGCTGTGTTCAAGTAACCCTCATTTTACTTAATAGTGGCCCCAAAGTGCAAGAGTAGTGATGCTGGGAATTCAGATATGCCAAAGAGAAGCCATAAGGTGCTTCCTTTAAGTGAAAAGGTGAAAGTTCTCGACTTAATAAGGAAAGAAAAAAAATCGTATGTTGAGGTTGCTAAGATCTATGGTAATAACAAATCTCTTGGTGAAATTGTGAGAAAGAAAAAAATTCATACTAGTCCCATCTCAAACTGCAAAAGTTATAGCCACAGTGTCTGATAAGTGCTTAGTTAAGATGAAAAAGGCATTAAATTTGTGGGTGCAAGACATGAACAGAAAGGTGTTCTGATTGACAGCAATGGGGTTTGGAATTACTCACGGTTTCAGGCATTCACTGGGGGTCTTGGAATGTACCCCCTTTAGATAACGGGGGACCACTGTACTTGTTGAGTAAATGAATTGGATGAATGAAATGAATGCAAAGCTTTCTTCTCTCAATGACTCCCATTCCAACCTAGTGCCAAATGGCCTATTTACATGACTAAAGAAATCCATTAACAGTCTTTCTAAAGTAGAATGTCTTCTATCTTTTGCTGGATTTTTGGTAGTAGGTAGGTGCGAAGATCAGTTTTATGTGTCAGTATAGCTCGGCTATAATCCCCAGTCCTTCAAACACTATGCAGGTGTTGTGAAGGTATTTTGTAGATGTGATTAAAGTTTATAATCAGTTGACTTTGTATGGGAAATTATCCTATAGATAATCCGGGTGGGTCTGACTTCCCTGCAGAAGAACTTCCACCTGTGGACAGCAGCTTCAGCCCATGCCCAAGAGTCCAGGCTGCTCTCTGGATGGCCTGTCCTGTGGATTTCAAATTTGCCTAGCCAGCACTATGATGGCATAAACCAATTCCTTGCACTGTCTCTTCATATGTAGGGTGTTGGGTTGGTGGCTGCAGTAATACTTTTTAAAGCAATTTTTTATCCCTTTTTGTATCAGTCAGGGTTCTCCAGAGAAACAGAACCAATAGGATAGATAGATAGACGATAGATCAATTGATCGATTGATCGATAGATAGATAGATAGATGAAAGGAGGTTTATTATGGGAATGTTCTCAGGTGATTACGGAAGCTGAGAAGTCCCTCCATAGGCTGTCTGCAAGCCCGTGAAACAGGAAAGCTGGTAGTGTAATTCAGTTCAAGTTCAAAGGCCTGATAACTAGGGCAGCTGATGGTGAAAGTCCCAGCCTGAGTTCAAAGGCTGGAGAACCAGGAGCTCTGGTATTGAGGACGGGAACAGATAGATGTCACAGCTCAAGAAGAGAGAGAATTCACACTTCCTTGGCCCTTGCTCTATCTGGGCCTTCAGTGGATTGGATGGTGCCCACCCACATTGTTGAGGGTGATATTCTTTACTCAGTCTACTGATTCAAATGCTAATCTCTTCTGGAAACATCATCACAGACATTCTCAGAAATAATGTTTTACCAGTTATCTGGGCATTTCTTAGCCCAGTCAAGTCGACACATAAAACTAACCATAACGCTTTTTTATGTATAAAGACCCTGGCATGGTGTCTAATCATATAATAAGCACTGCATGAATGGTAGCCATTACTACTATACTAGTACTCAGAGAAAACCCTCTAATCCAGAATTTACTTATATTTTCAGTGACCTTTGAAATTCTAGTTATTTCTTCCAGAAAGCTACCCACACGTAATTGGTAAATGATTAACTAAGGGACAGTCCAGACCGCTGCTATCAATCATTTTCAATCTGACACAAGCACAATTTTAGAATAAGTTTTTTTTTCATTCTGATAAAATATGTTTAATTGAGTAGGATCCCAGAGGGGGAACCTATAGCAAACAACTGCCCCCATCTTTTACATAGCATGTCTCTACATTTGGGTATTTTCCACATTGTGAACTTTACTTTCTCATGGAAGAATTTTTTTTTTTAATCCTTATATTTCCTAGGCTCCATTGCTGCTAGAGGTCAGACATGTGACTTGGATCCCTCAGGTCAGATTTACCTGAGCAAGACTTGGCTTGAAATGAGTTCCAAGAGCAGGGCCTGGGTAGTGGCAGAGGCAGTCTGGGTTGGGATGGTGGTGGCAATGACTCCCTCATTGCAATTCTGCAGCTCTAGGAGTCATTCCTGGAAGGCTGGTCTCGAATTTGGTGCTCCGGTTCTCCCACCAATTCTGTGAGTTATCCAGTATCTTATAACAAATCCCTTGCTATTAAAATGGACGAGAGTAAATTCTATGGGCAATAACTAAGCATCTTGATTGATACAAATCACTTGGGCATGGAAGATGCTTGACACAAGTTTGTTGAATTAATTATGTTATATTTAAATTTACTTTAAAATTGTAAATGTAAATTGTGCCCCTGGGTGAAAATTTTCTAAGAGTACAAATGAGTATAAAGTAAAAAATGTCTTCCCCACAACTCTTCAGTCTGACTCCAAAGAGGTCATAACTCTCAGTGGTTCTTCTTGAAAATTTCACTGCGTGTGTACATACACATCCCTAATTTTTTTTAAGCACAAAAGAAACATATCATACTCTTCTGTAACTTGATTTTTAAAAATTTAGCAATATATCTAAAACAAGTTTCAAAATCAGTACATATAGGTCTACCTCCTTCTTTTTGATGGTTGTGTGTAATCTAGCATATGAATGTGCCTTAATTTAGCTAAACAGGCCCTACTGATGGACGTTTATGTGTTACTAGCTTCCTACTCTTACAATGCTGCTATCAACACCCTTTATAAGTTGGTATTGTGATGTGTCTTGGTGCAAACACACATACACACACTTGCACATTTGTGCAAGTTTATGTATAAACTTCCCAAAGTGAAATTGCTACACCAAAGGGTGTAAAAATTTTAAACATTGATGGATATTGCCAAATTCCCCTCCAAAAATTTTACTGATATGTATTTTACACTCAGCAGTTTTCTCTTCAAGCATTAATGAGCTTTAAACTATAGCAGCTGGATTTTTGTTTCTTTGATTGTTTTTAGAGTTTTGCTTCTCAAACATTGCTTTCTGGGTTTATTTGCTTACTCAAACAAAAGAGCAGATGAAAATGAGACAGAACAAAAGGAGGACATGTGACAGGCTCCAAGCTAAGGACTGAGAAGCTTGCATTTGCAACATGGCGGCCAGGAAGTTCTTCAGACAGAAGGGCTGCTTTCAGGGGTTGCTTCAAATCATCAAATGTAGTGCTACCGACACAATAGACTTAATTTGTTGACTATGTCAGTACCTATTATATAGAAGCTACAAGAAAGCAACCCACATTTCTATGTCACGTTACAGGATGTGATCCAATATTCAGTAATGTGAACAAGAGAGTTACGTGTGTTCCACAACTTTGCTGCGACACTTGAGGCCTGGATTATATGAGTGTTACAAACCTTCCCACATTACCCATATTTTCAGGTTCACCAGCTAGGGTGTAAAAATAGCATTGACAATCAGGCTCTGCTGCCTCCTGCTTTTTAGGAAAACTCTCTTCACAATCCTTTCAAGTAGCTCTGACTTTCTCAGGTGTTGCCTGCATGTGCTCAGAAGATTAATCCTTTCACTGTGGAATCATCTTAGGGCCTCTTCTACTTCTCTGGGTGACTTTGGTGGCATCTTCTTTTGTCATTACCCAAAGAAGCAATTATGCTATTGGTAGATTCATTGCAGAAATGGCCCCTTTGCAGCTCCTCTCATCAAGGGATGAAATCTACTTCCCCATCCTTTGAATCTGGGATGACTTTGTTTCCTTTTCTGGTCAACAGAATACCATGGAAGTGACAATATGCTAGTTCTGCGGCTAAGCCTCAAGAGGCCTTACATACATCTGTCTCTCACATCCCTGCTTCCACCATGAGGACAAGCCAGTGGTAGGCTGCTGGAGGATGAGAGACCAGAGGCAGCAGAGCTGAGTCAGCCTAATAGGCCAGCCGAGCTGCAGACATGTGAGAGAGCCTAGCTAAAATTAAGAAAGCTGCCGTTGACCCATACCTAACCCATACCCATGTGTGATCCCCCCTGACCTCAGTTAGAACTAGAACTGTCCAGTCAACCCATGGATTTGTGAGCAATAATAATTGGTTATTGTGTTAAGCCACTGAGTTTTAGAGTTGTTTGCTCTGTAATGTTATTAGGGCAATAGATACTAATGCGTGCTACCAATGTCCATAGGGACTGCCACAGTGCCATGGGTCCTGCAGCTGTTAGTGCTTGTGTGATGTCTATGCTGAGATTGAAATTGAACTGAATCAGATGTGGAAGCAGACGGGGAAGACCTACGGAAGCCAGTGTAGCTGTGTGTGCCAGGTAATTCTTTTTGAGTTTGGACTTTAAAATAATAGCACAAAGTGCAACTGAACTAAATAGGACGTTTTGACATGATGCTGTATCAGGAAAGTTAAAACCTCAATTGCACTGAGGTGTAAAGAAAAAAAATTAAGTTTTTTTTTCTTTTTAAGGTTCTATTAAAGCAAGAAAAGGAAAAGCAATACATTCCCCATTTGGGCCTGACGGTGCACCACTGACAAGTAATACAGAAACAGTGGCATTCCTTGGATCTTACTTTGTTCCTGCTTTCCTTGTCTAAGAGAATGACCTCTATGGTGAAAATTTGCTGTTAATAAAGGATAATTTGAGCCTTTTGAGAGATGACAGAATTGTTAGAGAGTACTCAGATGTTCTACATTAAGCCTCTTGGCTCAGGAAACTGAAAGAAATTGCAAAATGTTAAAAGTGAACTTTGAGGTATACCTGAGGGTTATTTCTGTGTTCTGAAAAGACTTCCCAGAAGTTTATGTTTTTTTAAACAAATAATGCTTACTTTATCAAAACTACACATTCAAAACCAATGTCCTTGCTTACATCTTTAAGTTCAACTTATAAATCTTATTCATTTATTTATTCACTAAAAATATCAGTTGCCAAGCTCTGGTCCAGGCACTGGGGATATATCAGGAACAAAACAAACAAAACATCTACCCTCATGAAGCATACATACTAATGCGGGGAGGACAGAAAATCAACAAAGTAAACAAATAAATTATTATTATATACTAATTAGAAGGTGATAATTTCTGTTAAAACAAGTAAAATGGGAAAGGTGAAAAGGATTCATTTTAAAATAGAGTGGCAAAAGAGGCCCTGTAGAGAAGTTAAACACCTTCAAATATTTTAAACTGTGCTTATGAATGTAATATATTTGATTTCTTTTTAAATAAATAAATTGACAAAACTTCTCATAATTCTAAAAAACTAAAATAATAAAGGTGGCTTCTTAGGTTCTCTTAAATGTTTAAAAACCATATAAATAAAATCGCCACCAATAATCACAGGCTTCAATCAATTAGTTAATTACACATTTCATTTTGGAATCACAGACAGACCTCTTCAATTTTGAAGGCCAATTCTAAAGCACTTCAACCAAATATACACAAGTTTATAAACCCAAGCGTTCTTCCTGCAGCCTTAATGCTCTTGAATTCTATACTTGATGTTAACTTGTTCTTAGCGTGGACGTTGTGCCAGACACTCAGGCATCACATGGACTAGTTGACTTTTAAGGTCCTTTCCAAACTTCAGACTCCATGATTCTAACCGACAGCCATGTCCGGGAACTTGATGGCGGAGTGTAAGCCACTGGGGCCTGGGCTGGGCCTGGACTGAGGAATGGTGAAGACAGGACAGCCAGACAGGAAGCCACCAAGAGCAAGGAGCAGAGCAGCAGAGGCAGGATAACAAAGAAATCCGGGCCTCAGAGGGAAAATGAAGAGTTGAAAGGATTTGGTGAACCAAGAAGTGGAGTAAGGAAAACGAGTGAGGACTGGAGACCCAGAATCAGGAATTCGTGTTGTTGAGAGAGCAGTTCACAGAGCGGGTGGGTCATTGAGCTCTCTGGGTGGGAAGAGTGCCAAGTATGGAGGACCAGGGGGAGCAAGAATACAAAAGAGCAGAGGGCAGAAGGGGGAAAAGTGAGGCAAGATGCAAGGGAGTGGAGGAGGTCAGATTTCTGACTTAATTCAGGGCTATTTTACAAGCATTTGCACATTCAGGGATTATACCATTACTTACTTACCACATTAATTCAGACACGAAAGAGTTGAAATTATGGATGATCACTGCTCATATAAAGTTCTCACAGGTAGATGGTAGACCTGTCTCATCTACGCCATCCATCCATTCATCCATCCATCCTGCTGCTTCCTCCCTCTATGAGGCTGAAGCTGTCAGGAATCATATTATGTCTGCAGCTCACAGGGAAATGGCATAATCAGAGTTGTAGATATAACAATCTAACTATAATTGTTACGATTTTTTGAGTAGAGAACATATTTTTTCTATGGCTGTCTTCATTTTGCATGATATATTCTACTTTTTTGTGTGTGGTTTCTACCTCCCCACAAAGGCTATTAGCTCTGCAGGTCAGTAGTATAGCTACCGAAAACTTCAATTTTTCCTGCTTTAAAATTTTTCACTTTTTTTAACTTTATCCAAATAGGGCCTAGAAATCTTATCATAAATGTCTATAATCCAAAATACTAATGAGGTATGGAAGAATGTGTAAGAGTAGTTCCCTCTCCCCCATCTAAATCTAAAAATGATTTTTTTTGGATAACTTTTCTTGACAAAAAAGGAAGTTCAGATTAGTTTGCCTTTTATGAAATTATTTTTTTCTTTCATTTTATAAATTGAGAAAAAGTCATAAGGCAAACAAAACAAATTTCTGTTAAATAACTGGGTTGAGCCAAATTTTGATTTAATTTTTCAAAAAGTAGACTATGTGGATTTCATTTAAATAAAGACTGTGTACTAAGTTTAATTAACATTATTGGCAACCTGAAATTTTATTGACTATGTTAAATAGTAAAGCTACTCAAATCATAGGCCAAAGCCACATGAATAAAAGCCCAATTCACAATTGTATGCAAGACTTTGAAAAAACATTTTCTTACTGAGACATAATCAAACTCAAAATACACCTAGTACTTATACTGCATTCTAGGCTTAGTATTTTCCTGTCTCATCTCACAAGTTATCTTCAAATATTATCATTTTGGATGGTCAGACATGTCTATAAAACAAATAATAATAAATACTTAAAATGAGAAAATTGAAAAAAGTACAAAAACTTTATAATACGATTCACCTGTAACCTATACAATCCATGGTTTTGCAATGTTTACAACAATAGTACAGCAACAGAGAAGTAAGTGAGCACATAAAAATTCCTTCTTAAAATGAGAATTTCCTTCTGATTTGCTTTCACACTAGTAGGGCTTATTTGCTCTGGCGGGAAGGCTGAGTCTGTGGGAGGAAATTCAGGAGGGAGAGGCTGAGGTCAGCAGACTATCATCCTTCTCTCTGTGCAATACAAATGCTCTCCAGTTATCTATGGTGCCAAAACCTGAGAATGGACTCTACCAAATGAATTTTGTACTACCATGCAGGGCCAAAAGACCCCTAATGAAATTGCTAACTGGGTGTCCATCACAGTCCATCACTATGAATACTAGCATTGGGTTACAGGATCAAACAAAAGAATATACTTATTCTTTCTTTCAACCAAGATATATTATGAAAGCCATAGCAACAACACTAGGATTCCATGGAACCCCATTTGAGAAACCCTGCTCCAAGAATTACTATGAAATGTTACATGAGTTAATAACACATGCAAAGCTCTCAGAAGAGCATTTGGTGCAGAGTGGTAGCTACTACTGTACTGGGAACAAAGGCATTTTCAACAGGAAGGAGATTAGCATTAATCCCAAAAATTATAGTAAAGTCATTGCTCCAATAAAAGCATATACAAAGTCCTCTGGGCACACTGAGAAGTAGCACCTTAGTGCTCCAGGACTTTAAGAGATGGTTTTTAGAGTAGATGGCATTTGCATGAAATTTGAAGAATGATGAGGTGTTTTCTAGGCAGATATTGGAGGGAAATTGTGCTCTAGACAGAGAAATTGCCTGGGTAAGCGGTTCCATTACACATACAACAGATGGCCATCAGCAGGGGAAAAATGAAAAGGAAATGTGTGCATTGTGTTTCTATTTAGTTTTCAGTTGGCACAGGTAATTATTTCCACATACATTTTTGCCTTGATCAGAATTGCTGGAATTTAAAAGTATGTACTAAGTCTAACTCCCTGATGTGAACTGGACAATTTGTAAAATCCAAACAAATTTTAGTTTACTGATGGCCACAATCAGAGCAGAAATGTATGGTTAATAATATTTGGGTTTGGGCAAAGATGAATAAACAATATAGGTTTATATTTATTGTTCTTCCCTGCTCTACACTTAAATTGGCATTCAATAATTTGCTTGGAAACACAGGAACATGTAAAGTTTGTGGAAGAGAGGCATTCTAATAATGTTTCAGGAAATTCATTACCATGTTACAATGTTCCTATTGAGCTTTCAAAAGCACTTTATATTGAACAAACTTGATGCTATTTCAAGAGCAACTTGTTGGGATTTGAAAGCAAATCTTAGCTCTTGAGAAGAATGAGAGAGATTTAGGGAGGTGTGGAGAGAATGTTGAACTGAATCCAAAATCTCTTTGCAAATATATTTTGAAAGAAATAATTCAGCACTGTTTTCAAATCACAATTTCTAAAATGGGGAATAGAAATTGGCAAGTCTGTCTCACGAGATGCAGACTTGGCCAAAAGTGCCCTTCACGCTTTGAGGTTTTTGGGTTTTTTTTAAATTTTTTTTTTTCTTAATCTTAAGTGAAAACTCTGCTGCTGTCTTTAGCTTGTGAGCTCTTTGGGTAGAGTCCTTACTCTAGTTAGAGAACAAAAAATGACACACAGGGGAATTCACACTAGAGAAACTGGGCCCACGGGATGTGGACCTGAAGCAAGAGTGTCCCTTTCACTGTCATCCTCTCACTGCCCTCAGTGCTGACACCCAGGCTCTGTATCCATGGCACCACGATGGGAGTCCAGCGACAGCACCACCCATCCAGGAGTTTCTGGTGCCATCCAAAGGAAATCAGTGACGTGGAACACAGGAGGGACAATAGATGTTTGGGAATGTTCATTATCTGACTTAATCCACAGATTAATCATTTTGTCCAAAGCCCTGAGGATCCCACTACGAAAAACACTGCACCAGGAGGAGAGAATAGAGGAAGAAAAGGAATAAGTGTTGGGGGGGGGAGGACAGAAAAGAGCAGAGGCAAGAGGAGGGCTGGGGGTAAAGGGCAAAGGGGACAGGGGAATTCTGCGGGGTCAGAAGACCTTGCCAAGACCACCATTGCTTGGAGCATGCTCTGCCCCTAGATGGTGCTGTGAAGTTAGCAAGTTCAGGAAATAACCGTCTCTCAAAGCACAGAATCCCAACTTTGCCTTTGGTGCCTTTGCATATCTGGGGCTTGTTTGGACCAGTTCCCCGACACAGCCTCCAATTAACTTGTGCCTGCTCCTAGCGACTGCCCTTTGTCTTTTCTTCCCCTCTGTCCTCGGTGCTCTTTCTCATCTGCTAGGTGCCGTGCTGGGTACTCTACCTGTCTTATCTCACAAGACAGGCAGCCTTTTATCTCTGTTTCACAGATGAAAATAAGGAGACTCAGATATATAATGCGAAAAGTCCAAGGCCTCCCAATCCTAAGTTCAACAGCTGGAGCCAAAGTTTAAATCCAGATATGTGGAGCAGCAAAGTCCACAAGCCTGACAGTGGGAAATCTCATTCGTAACTCCCTGAAGCCATCTCTGTATGTCTCCAAGCCTGGTTGGTGTCATCTTTACTGTGCATTGGCCAGGAGCCAGCCTTCCAGCCACGTGGGCCCTCAGCCAATCGACAGTCCTGAGTGAGGACCATGTTGTGTACAGAGCCCTGCCCAGAGCCCTGTGGCAGTGAAAGTCACAGCTGGGAGTCATGGGACGAGGTGGGCTGCTGTGAGTCATTACTGCCCCCAGGAGGAATCCAAGGTGAGTGCCTCACTGTCTGGTTATCGGAGTGACACAGCTGAGTGTGAGTAACCAGGGACAGGCAGGGAGGGAGGGATAAAAGGAAGACCCAAAATAACCTAAATCATCATTGCTTATTCTGTTCTGACAAGGAAGGAATTTCATTTCCCATTTATAGTTACACCTCTCAAGACACGTGGAAGCAACAGGCTAAGGATCCAAGAGATAAATCCTATTATCAAATGATTAATAATTAGTAACTATATTGTACAAAATGCAAAAGAAAAATAATTAGTCAATGTTATTTAGGTGGTAATAACAATCTTTGAAAAAGAAAGCATAACTATGTGATTCCATTTTTTAATTGATTTTAAATTGGGAGAGAATGGGAAGAAAAGAAAGAAGGAGCAATAAAGCAGAAACAGAGGCAGAGGAATGACGGAAGAGAAGGGACAGGGAAAAGGGACAAGAGCAGATTCGCTGCACAGGTCCCACCTGGGCGCCTGCGTCTTGCCTCATGACACCTTGGCCTCTACTCTTGCCTATTTCTCCTTTGTGTCTCCATGTCTTTTCTCTCTACACATTTATTTGACATTGAATGGGGAAAGAAAATAGAATTCAAAGGTAATTTTTTTCCTCCATAGCATATTGTCAGGGTATTAACTACTTGGTAATTTTCATTGCATTGAAAAAAGGATTGAGCAGTCAATTATCAATTTAGGCAGCAAAATAAAATTAAGATAATTGTAGCCTGCATTAACCACTTTTTAAAAAAATTTACAAAGCAGTCAAGTGAGTTTTGTCTATCTGAGCAGACAAAGAAAGAGGAAAGAGTGTTGTAATGCTGATAGTAGTGATGGCAGAAAGATGCCTCTGAAAAGATGTACTTGGTATTATATTCAATACCTGGCAAGTTACAGAAGAAAATAAAGAAGAAAGAATTAAGAGAAAAAGCAGAAATGAGATGATATAGTATTAATATGTTTTCTTACCGTTAAGTCTTCAGGGCTCTTAAAACAAAGAACAACCTCATCTTCCATGGGAGGAAAAAAAAAAAAGAATTGCTTCCATTACATCTGGTAAATTTATCTGTTGTTAGAGTGGTACAGTCAAGTGTCCAGAGAAATGACCTGCTCTAGGCCCCTCTGTAAACTGTCTGGGTTTTATCAATGGTCTTGACTGTATAAAATAGAGCAGTGTGAGAGGCAGGCATCCAAGTGAGTTGGCTTCCAACTGTCAGGACGCACATAGGCAAAAATCCTTGAGTCCAATAGCAATGACCTATGAATAGGAGGCCCTCAATATCCACTTGGTTAGAGTGTTAAGATCGAGCAAGAAAACAGTTAACTTTAAGTGTCAATACTATTGCAACCTCAATGAGATTTTATCTGCAGAGTGAATGATTAGGGGAGACCAAATTTATTGTCATTCAGAGGAAGTATTTATAAACTTGGCAGAGCCACATGTGAGAATAGAACAAAGGCTGCCAAAGAGGTTCATAAATTGAGATGGATGATCTGCAAGTATTTTCCACTGCATACATGTGGTTATATATACACTGCACAGCTTGAGCTCAGTATTGAATTGCCCTACACAAATGCTGATGTTGTCTCCTTTGTGAGCAGGGGATGGGGTGGGGGAGCTCGAATCAGTGTCAGAGTTAGAATTGGGATGGAGAAGAAAGGATGCTCTGAGGACGAAGCTGCATGGTGGGGAGGGATGAAAGAGAGCAGAAGACTGTGGTGAAGGGAGGTTGTTGTGAGGGCAGAAGAGCCTTCATGATAAATTGTGTGAAGAGGAAGGCAGACCGTGAGGATTGGGGGAAAAGATGTAAGAGGAGATAGATCTGATGTGGGGAATGACACAAGAGAAAGAAAAATAGCATGAAGGGAGAGGATTCGGTAGGCTGAAGAATGGTCTTGACCAGTAAGGCACATGGGCCAAATCTGGCCTGCAGCCTGATTTTGCTAATAAAGTTTTATTGGAACAGCAATGCTCATTTGTTTACCAATCATTTATGGTTGTTTCTGTGCTGCAAGGGTAGAGTTGTCTTCATTGTAACAGAGACGATATCACCTGCAAAGCTTAAAATATTTACTATCTGCCCCTTTATGGAAAAAATGTGCTGAGCCTTGACATTGACTGTGATGTATACACCCCTCTCTGCCACTCAAACACTACTGCTCTCTGCCAGGGTTTATTTGTATCAATGGCAAAGCCTGATTCTACTCTGCATGGCATCTATTTGTATTTACTTTGTATATGCTTCAAAGTTTTGCCAGATTACTCTTGGGAAAGTGAAGTTATATGGTATGCCACGTGAAGATGAAGGGCATGTAGAGATGAAGACAGAGACTGGGGATGTTCGCACCAGCAAGGAACACCGATTGCCAGCAAACTACTAGAAGATGGGGAGAGGCATGGAACAGACTCTTTCCTTCAAGCTCTTGGGAGGAACTGAAGGAACTGCCACCACCTGGATCTTGTACTTTCAGACTCTAGACCATGAGTTGATACATTTCCGTTGTTCAAGTCACTCAGTTTCCGGAACTTTGTTACAGAAGCCCCAGGAATCTAACACATGCTTGCTCGGAGTTTCCCAGGTAGACTTTCTTTGCTGGCACTTTTGCCCATGTGGACACTTGCATCCTTGAAGCAAACTTCAGCCCAGACATCATGAGCTCAAAGAAGTCTATGGATCCTTGCTTTCTTTCTCTCAGGAAATCCCAACTCAGTAGACAAGCCTTCTAACACCAAGCAAACTTCAGCCCAGACATCATGAGCTCAAAGGAGTCTATGGATCCTTGCTTTCTTTCTCTCAGGAAATCCCAACTCGGTAGACAAGCCTTCTAACACCTGACCTTCAGCTCTGGGATTGCCTGTTTCCAACAATTCTTCCCTCCACCAGGACTCCAGAACAGTCACAAGTTTCCTTTTCTACGCCCACATGCAGGACAAACAAGCCGTAAATGGTTTATCATTCTTCTAATTCAAACTAACGTTTAGTCATTAACCTGCTTTGAAAATGCCATATTCTGTAGAGGTGGGGTTGTCAACATGATGGTCGCAGACACTTAGTGGGCCAGGAGTTATAGCCACTGACCTACAAAACCTTGTATATTGGCTCAGTGCATTTTTAAAAGTGCTATATTTATACTACCCACAGGTCATGATAAAATTTTTATCCTCAAATGTTAGAAATTCCACTAAAAGTTCACATAGGGGTCCATAAAATTGCTTGACATTAAAAAGGAGATCCTTATATTGAAGTAAAGCCTGTATTTTTAAAGGAATTTTCCCTTTAAAAATTATTGATACCCCCAATTGTTCCCTTATTTGTATGATGAACATTCTATATATATGTTGCAGGTACTTTACTGGGCCCTAGGACAAGAAAGGAACAGATACAACTCTATCCTCAAGGAGCTCACAGTCTAAGAAGGCAGATAAGAAAATCAAGGATGAACCACAGAGAAGCCAGTACCATATTAGAAGCACGAGAATGAGAAAATGGGGTTGGACACAGCATGAGATGGTAAAATGAATAAAACCAGTTGGAACCTGTTCTAAAAATCATGGATATTTGAGTTGTGAATGGGAGTTATTCTGATGGCAGAGAAAGAGCTTTGCAGAAAGAAAGAGCATTAACATTTGTGAGTACCTGCTCTACACCAGCATCATGCCAAATATATTTCATACATTTATGTCTTCACTGTGACCTTCTGAGACAGGAATTGTTAAATTTTTTTATTATGGTTAAATTATATACATAACATAAAATGTATAATTTTAACCACTTTTAATACAGTTCAGTGGCATTAAGTACATTCACATTTTTGTACAGCCATCTCCACCATCCACCTCCAGTACTTTTTCATCTTTCCAGACTGAAACTCTATACCTATTAAACACTAACTACCTATTAAACACTAACTCTGCATTCTTTCCTCCCCCCAGCCTCTGGCAACCACCTTTCTACTTTTGGTCTCTATGAATTTGACTACTCTAGGTACCTAATGTAAGTGAAATCATACACTCTTTGTCCTTTTGTGACTGGATTATTTCACTTTGCATAATGTCTTCAAGGTTAACCCACGTTGTAGCATGTTTCAGAATTTCATTTCTTTTTCAAGGCAAATTGTATTGCATTGTGTGTATCTACCACATTTTGTTCATCCGCTCATCCATCCATTCAGGATCACTTGGGTTGCTTCCACCTTTTGGCAATCACAAACAGTGCTTCTCTGAACATGGATGTACAAATAACCTTTCAAATCATGTTTTCAGTTCTTTTTGGTTTATACCCAGAAGTGAAATGACTGAATCATATAATAATTCTGAGATTGCTTGGGAAAATCTGAGCACAGATTTTTAATTTTTTGAAGAACTGCCATACTGTTTTTTACAGCAACTACATTTGACGTTTCTACCAGCAACGCAACAGAAGTTCCAGTTTCTCCATATCCTTGCAAACATGTTATTTTCTGGGTTTTTTGATCCAAATGGTGTATGAAGTGGTGAGATAGGTGCTGTTATTGCATTTAGAAGCTTGCTCAAGCTTCTATGGCCCATGAATGGCAGAACCTGAATGAAGCCCTGGTTCATCCTACTCTGGCTCTGTGTTCTTAAGCGCTACCCCCGACTGCCTGGTGGGGGGCTTGAGGAAAGGATACAGAGGGACGGGTAGGTGGGGGTGTGAATGGAGACGTGACTGTAAGAGTATGCAGGGGTCAAATCATGAAGACCTTTGTACTTTTTCCTGGAGACAGTTTCAGTTCTTATAAACAGCTTGGAAGCATAAAATATATATGGTAATTATATTAATCCAAGGATGAAGAAAAGGAAACATGAGATGAGTCCATAAAAAAAAAAAAACAACCTTCGTTTCTCAGAAATGTAATCAGAATAGTTGTAGGTTAAGGCCTAATGTAAGAAATAACTTATTTTTCCATCAAAGCACAACTGAAAATACCAAGAATAATAAGATGTTGGCCTCACATTTTTCCATTTGTACTGAGCAAGGATATTTTGGGGCATCTTATGGAAAATATAACTTCAAGGGTTAAGAGAGCATTCACCAGGCGTCTCAGCAAATTGTGAGCCCATCTATGAAGAATCTGTGTGTGCAAGACAAATTCCCTGGTACCCAGTCCTGGATGAGTGGCCCAGAGGAAGGAAGGACCGTCTGGGTTCACTGTCCAGGCATGCCCAGGCAGCGAGCACAGAGGGGTGAGGGAGGAGAGAGGGAATCTCTTCTTGGGAGATCCTGAGTCAGAATCTCAGAGGAAGGAACCCAAGGAAGGAAGATGCTGGGGTCCTGGAGCCCAAGGACAAGGATCCTCCAACAAAGAGAGGGTGATCCTGAGAACAGCGAGGGTGTGTGCTCTCAGACTGACTTCCAGTCCGCCACCTCCTCCATCTCTGTCCACTCCCCCAGGGACTTGGCCTGAGCCTGGAGAAGTGAACGTGAAGAAGTTGAGTTTTATGGCCCAGTAATAGAGGGCAGCCAGGCTAGGCTAGGACGTGTTCGTAAGTACAGCCAGCAGCAGTGGTCAGGGAGGGGTCAGCAGTGACGTGGGAACGCACGTGCAGTCAAGCTGAGGAATGCAGAGGCCTGTGGCACCCTGGGTCCTGGCCGTGCCTGTGGGAGGCAGAAGGGAGGCACACTGGGAAGCCATGGAAAACCAGAAAGGGCAGTGTGGGACACAGGTTCTCGCCCTTCCACTGGAGAGAGCTGAATCAGGGAAAATTGTTGATTATTATTATTATTATTTTGAGTCAAATATGAGTCTCTTAATGGGACCACAGAAAACATGGGTCAAAAGTGGTGCCTTTTCTCCACTTGGGACACAGAAGCTTTGCGTTTGGGGCCCTCCCAGACCTTGGCCTCTATGTCTCTCCCTTTGGCTGGTTCTGACTTGTGTCCTTTCCTGTGATAAAATTATAATTTTAAGTAGAACTCCTGAGTTCCACAAGTTGTTCTAGGAAATTATCAAACCTGAGAGGGTAGTCCATTTGGAACCAGCTGGTCAGAAGTGAGGGTGGCTTGGGGACCCCTGAGCCTGTGGCTGGTGGTCTGAGGGCAGCCACTTGCTAGACCAGTTCTGTTGCCGGCAATCCAGACCAGCATGGTGGCCAAACCCAAGATCCCTTACGAAAGGGAAGACCTCTGGATGTCAATGGAGAGGCGTAGCCAAGGATAAAGGGATAAGTAAATGGGTTGTGTACTGAGGGAAATCCAATATCACAGTGATACCTTGAAAAGGGCCCGAGCAAGAGATGATATTATCTCATATTATCTCTTAGGTTTGTTATACCAGATGTCTGCAAGGGTGAAGCCATATATTGCTGAGACCACTCCTGCTTGGGGAACCTGACAAGATCAGATGGAAGCCTGCAAACCTGAGCGGCCTTGTTCTGGGAGATGTTTTGGTCGTATGATATGATGATAGACCGAACTGATCATTAATGACTGAATGAAACCCTCATAATGTGCCTATGTATTTTTAAATTGTTTATTATTTATTTATTTATTTTTCCTAGCACCCAGGAGACTGCGTGTCTGCCGTGGGTGCGTGTGAGTGTGCGTGAAGAATCACGTGCCCATATTTTTACTCCTGATTTTTAGCTTCCATCTACGATACTGCAACGTGGTATAAATAACACTGGCGTTGTTGCTAAGACTACAATGGCTGATGTCAATGGTCAAAGGTATTGGGAACTAGAGTTAAGCCTCCTGTCCTACCCCACACCGGCTCCTCCAATCTAAGGCGTCTATGAAGAACCATGGCCAAAGGCTAGGGGGGCCTGTGTAGAGCAGCGGTCACTTTACCCAAACAGAGGGCTGGCCCTCGTTCCCAGTTCCTGGGAGGTAACCAAAGCCTTGGAATCTCCTGAGAGACTCAAGTGTCTGCCCGACCCCTCGGGTCCGAGTCACTTGTCATGTTGCAGTGACTGGACTTCATCTCTATCTGCATCCAGATATTTTGGGGGGCAAGAGAAGGAAGGCTGGGAGTGAAAACTACTTTGATCCCAACCAACAGGTCCACTAACTGATCAGAAGAGGAGGTGGCTGGTGATTTGTTTGGGTAGAAAGGGGCTCAGTGTGTGCTCCTGTGGGTGAGTGGGGTCAGAGGGGCTGGGAGGGTTGGTTGGGGGAGGAGCAAAGGGAGAGGGTCGGCACCACGGTCTTTGTCACATAAGAGCGGTGCCCTGAGCCACTGGCCCCCTGTGGAGGGCAGGTGCCTCTTTGTGGGGGCCCTGGATTTGGGGGATCGCAGGCACCAGCCCAGAGACCCGGGGCCCTGTGGACACAACCAGGCATCCAGGTTGAAGATGGCCAGAGCCCGTCCCTGTAGGGACCTTCACCTCTTACGATGCCCAGGTGAGATAAGGCTGAAAAGAAAGCAGGGAGGCAGGGGGCCCGTGAGGTGGGCATCCAAGCAGGGAGGGCGGAGCTAGCTGCAGGGCCTCCAGGCACCGCCAAGAGGGATGCTGCTCCCGGCTGGCCGAGGCCTCCGTCCCTACAGTCCCCAAGCAGCACCGCCCAAACGAGCCACGTGAACTCGGCATCTCTGGGCTTCAGTTTCTCCTTTTCTAAAATGAGTGAGGTTGGACTGTTTCGGCTCTGAGACTGTCTGCTTTGGTCTTGTACAACTGTGGCCACCGTCTGCTTGGGAGGGGGGACCAGAGTGAGCAGGTGGGGACCAGGGGCACTCCCACTAAGCTGGGGTGTCCTGGGGTGTCCTGTGGGCTTGTGGCCTCTGGACGGGATGGGAGCGTGAGACTGGGGGGCACTGGGGGAGCTCAATGACACACATCTCCTGGGGGCCAAGGACTCTGGGCAGAGGGGAGAATGTGGCTACCGCCCTTAAAACCTGCTGAGGAGCCACATGGGTTATTACAGAAGCATGGGCATGTTTTATGAGGAGGGGGTAAAAGGGGTAAACTTGTGAGGTTTTTTTTTTTTGGTATTTGGAAAAGAAGAGACTTAGGGAGGACTCCAGTGGGGTCTTTGAGCCTGAAAAGTATAGAAAATGCTTCTTATCAGTCCCGAGGTGAAAAACAAAGGGAAATGGACTAGCTCTGCGCTGGGGACATTTGGGTGACCCATAGGAAGAGCTTAGGTGCAAGGAAGAGGCAGCTAAGGAGAACTGGGGGTGGGAGGTGGGGGTGTGGAAATAAAGCCCAAAGAGCAGCATCTATCTAATAATGTCGGCAATAGCAGCTGTGCTGTCACCTGTCACACGTCCGGGTCTGTCTCGTGCTATATCGCTGAAGTATACGTTACTCTTGGTCCAGGAGTGCCTACCCTGCTGCAGGAACTGTGCTAGACTCTGGGGTTACAGTGAGGAGCAGAGCAGGGCTACTCCCACAGTGCCCTGGGTGTGGTAAGGTGGGAGCTCAGGCTAGCGGTGAGTCAGAAATACATTAAGCATGTAAATGTTGCATTAAAATGTGCCGTGAGAATGGAACACAGGCGCATCTGACAGGCTCGGGGATGTTAGGAAGGCGCACCCCTCTTTATATTAGGTTTTCTCGTTCCCATTCCACTGGGGAGGAAACTGGGCCTCGGAGAGGTTAAGTCATTTGTCCAAGAGTGCATTAATGGGCGGGGGGGAGGCATGGGTCTGTCTGATCCCAGAGGTTTTTCTCTCACCCACCTGACTCTAGAAACATCCCAGTTCGGAGGCTGTGGAAAGGGAAAGGTGGTCTGTTTTATCTTGGTGCGCTCTGTGGGCCTTCCAGTGCTCGACACTTCACTTTTCCCACCCTGTCTTGGAGTAGAGCCCCGTAAGCCCACTCTCCACGTTCCCCCAGCTGTCAGCAATTTCTTTCAGTGTGTCCTGCCCACACCTGCTTGGCCCTGCCAGGAGCACACGGCCCTTTCCCCAGCCTTGCCTGTGCAGATGCAGCCGAGACTGGCATCACCTGGGCAGCTCTACAAGGGCCCAGTGCAGCCCGAAGGATTCCCCATGCCGGGCTTCCTCAGCACAGACAGCATGGCTGTGTGCAAGCGAGTGTTTGCACAAACGTGCGTGCATCCCACCCAGAGCTGTTTATTGGGATCTGTGTTACGAGCAAACCTGCAAATGCTGGTGTGCATTCATGTAAAGGTCACATATGTTCCAGCATGTGGCCATCCTCCATGTTGGTGGCATGCATCTGAGCTGGAGACTGAGCCCTCAGTCTGTGG
>CM052444.1:9151452-9199046 GCA_028533085.1 Varecia variegata | reverse complement strand
ATAGCCCAGCTGCACCCAATAAAACATTCTCAGGTCACAGAAGCGGAACAGCACAGGACAGGGAGTAGATGCAAACAAGGTGCAAACTGGCCCACTCTCAGCTGGGTTTGGGTTGCTGCTGGTTAAGTAGGTGCTCGGGAAGGGACTTGGGAAGCTGCTGGGAGAGGGGCAGATCAGGGCATGAAGACAGCAGGAAGAAGGGACTGAGAATTCGCCCTCCAGCAGAGCCTGGGGCTGCCGATGTGAATTTTGGGCGGGTGAGTGGGTCACGTGGTCTGGCAGTAGAGCAGGGTCCGGGGCCACAGTGGGGTGTGTGTGCTCTTCTCCTTGCTTGGAATTTCTGGAAAGAAAGAGAAAGCAGAAAGGAAGCTTTTGTCTCAGGTGAGCCTCACCATCCCAGTTGTTTGTCAGGGTGGGTGTGATTCACCCTCATTTACCCCTAAGGCAATGAAGACACCGTGAGGTGAAGTCACTTCCCTGAAGTCAACCAGGCTGTGAGTGGACAAGTGAGCCTGCAGCCCGGCCTCCTGGTGCCTGGTCTGAGCTGATTGCCCTGCCTTCCCCTCCCCCACATGGCACAATGCCTCCCTCGCTCAGGGGCCACCTTAGGCTTGGCTCCCAGAGTGTGCATGTGCCTGGTGTGGTTTCCCAGCATTCATGACGGGAGGCATGTGTACCTGCATACATGTGTGCACCTGTGTGTAGCTGGCACAGGTTATTTTGTGCAAATGTAATCACAAGTTTGGGAGTTTAGTACACATGTGCATGTGGTATGAGTTCCCCTGCCCCAACTTGATGCCTCAGGACCTCGCTGTGGGCCCCTCCTTTGGCCTGGGGTGAAGGAAGAGGCGGCCTCTCCTCAAGGAAGCCCAGTCCTCCTGCGTGCTGGATCCCCATCCCTCCCACGGCCTCCAGGCTCCTGTGCTCTCAATTATCTCCTCTTTTTTTCCCTATATTTCAGGCCTTCTCTTTCCACTGGCTTCCTTCTTCACCTACAAGCATGCTCAGGCATCCCCTAGCATCTAGAAATGCCTGCCCTTCCTCCCCTGCTCTCTCTGGACCTCTCCCCCAACCTCCTACCCCCACCATTTCCTTTCCTGTGGAATTTCTCAGGGCAGCCTACATTTGCAAGCTCCACTTGCTGACACCAACGTCTACCTCTTAGCTGCTCGTCCTCTGGCCTTGCCCCACACCCCTCTCCTCTAGCACGGCTTTTCCCAAGATCACCCCGACTGCTAGCCATCGCCTGGGGGCCTTTTCTCAATGCTTCCCTTCCTCCCACCAAACCAGACTCTCATTTTACCTCCAAGATTTCTCTGGACTCCGACTCTGTCTTCCATCCTCACTGCCACTGGCTTCACCTTCTCACCCTGATGTCCCCTTGTCTCCAGCTCCTGCCATCTTTCTGAACCCAGCAGCCCCGAGCAGAGGACAGCCCTGCGCAAAAGCTGATAACAGTTCCCCCAGGGCGGTTCGGCACCTAAGCTCAGCCTAGAACTGGAAAGCACCTGAGGTTTTCTTCCCTGTGCTCCCTGTATGCCTGTGACACCCATCATGTTGTAATGTCTCCTGTCTTCCCTGATAGATGGCAAACTGAGGGCAGGGACTCTACCTTGTTCATTGTGTTCACTGCCGTACCCCATGCTTGGCATGTAAGTGCCTGAGAGTTATGGAATCTATCCACCAGTGAGCAGACAAACAAATGAAGGGATTAACAAATGAATGAAGTTGGCCGTCTGTGTGAGAGGAGCCACGGGCCCTCACAGGGGGGCTCCCCAGGTCACTTGTCCTGCATGTTACATGCAAAGCCCTTCACAATACCCAGCTCTGAACCAGCAGCTCCAGCTGGCTCCATCACAGGCTCTGCCTCTTTGCAGTTCCTCAATGCCCAGGCTCCAGGGTGGGCTGCAGCACACCTTCCCCCAGGCAGGAGCCCCCGAAGAGGCAGGAGAGCCCTGGGACAAGAAGAGCAGGGGTCAGATGATCTGCTGCAACCTGACTTACAGTCACCACTTCCTGGCTCAGGAAGCCTTTGACCTTCCTCTGCACTGTAGTGGATGGTGAATTCTGCCCCTTCTCCATGCACTTGGCGGATCCCAAGGAGCTGTCGTGGTTGAGAATCTCTGGCAAAGGGGCACAGGCTCCGTCCAAGTGAGGCCCAGGCAGGGGGCTCTGAGGCAGACCAGGCTGTGGGGCTGGCTAGTAATGGTTGAGGACTCAGCTTAGGTACAGAGATAGGTTGATCCTGGGATCAGGCACTTGGACAATGTATTTTGTCAATCAAGACTGTGTTCCTTGAGCTCCTGTTATGTGACTATACCTCTGAGAATTTTGTCTCAGATTATACATTTTAAAGTAATTTTAACAACAGCTTGGGAAGAGGATTCTGGGCACAGAGTAAGCACTCAATGAGAGGCTGTTGACTGAGGATGGGAATAGGGAAGCTAACGCACTCAGGTTGGGTTTAAGGATTCAGCTCTGTCTCAGTTTTGGGAGGATGGATGTGGCCTTCTAGGTGGAACCAGGGCCTCCTGGAGCCTTTATACCTTGTTGGCCACATTTAGAAATAGTAGACATCTTTCTTTCTCCTCCCGGGGCCAATCGAGCAGAGGCAGAGAAGAAGCAGTTGAGATGGTAGCAGGAGGAATTTGGTTAGTTGTGAGGCAGGACTTCCCAACCATAACAGGCAAGGAGGCTTGGGGAGAGGCACAGAGTCCTGCATCCCACTGCAAGCAGTGTAAGAGGGCTGCACTTGGTAGGAGGCACCCAGAGGTTGGCTGAACCTGTGTCAAAGATGACTTTGTAGGTCTGGGTGGGATGCTGTCTTAGTCTGTTCAAGCTGCTATAACAAAATACCTTAGACTGGGTAATCTATAAACAACTGAAACTTGCAGCTCACAGTTCTTGGGGCTGGGAAGTCCAAGCTCATGTTGCTGGTAGATTCACTGTCTGGTGAGGGCTCTTTGCTTCATAGACAGCATCTTGTTGCTGTGTCCTCACAAGGTAGAAGAGGCAGGGGAGCTCAGTTGAGCCTCTTTTATAAGGGCGCTAATTCCATTCATGAGGGTGGAGTCCTCAGGACTTAATCACCTCCCAAAGGCCTTACCTCTTAATACTATCACATTATTAGGTCCCAACATATAAATTTTGGGGGACACCAACATTCAGACCATAGCAGGGTGCCAGTGCTGATCTTGCCACAGTACTGGGTCTGCAGGAGTGAAAAGAAGGTGGCTGCTTGAGGGAGTGGAGGAGCCTCAGGATTTGGGGGCTTGCCTAGATCCACCCTTGGCGCTCAGAGTGACATTCGGCAGGTTACACGGGCTCTCTGGTTTCTATTTTTCAGCAGGAACTGGGAAGGAGCCTTAGATTTGTCTTATGACTTCCCAGGAAGTGGGAGGCTCAGTGAGACAAGAGGGAAAAAAGAAGACATTGAAAAGGAAGCAGAAGGGTGTCCAGACCCTTGAGGCACCACTGGCATGGTGAGAGGTCAAGGTCTGCTCAGCCAGCCACAGAAGTCCCCATCTGAGGTCTCCCACCCCTCCCCATTTGCTAGTGACACCTGGGCTTGAGGCCAAGAGCCTGGATCCTCAGTTATGAACCTGACCACGATGACTGGTTTCTGAGATCCTTCCTGCCTCAGTGCCTCAGGCTTTCCAGCTGTAAAATGGGAATTTTCTAGGGTGCTCACATGCTTCTCAGCTCCTCACAGACAGTGGGGAAAGAGTGGGCCTTGTAGGCAAAGAAAGCTTCAGGTCCAAGAGAGAAAAGAGATAGGGGGAAAGTGAGGGGCCGAGCCAGGCACTGACGTCCAGGTAGTTGCTAAGGACCAGGGAGCTGTTGCCAAAGGAGAGTCTCTCATTGGACTGGCTGCGCTTGGCACTGAGCCTGACCACATTCGTGCCCCCCTCCTTTAGGCTTTCCTGGACTGAAAGCATTTTTTGGGAGGGAGATCCTGGCCCAGGGTAGAGAAAACAGAAATAAGAGAGGCCTGTACTCTCCCCTAGGGCAGGATCCTTGAAGCACCCCTGCTTCCAGTACAGCTGCCCCTAACCTTAGCCCAGGCACCTAAGAATCACGTTGTTACCTAAGGCCTCGCTGAGTCAGCTGTGCTGGCATTAAATACCCCAACTAAGCTCCTCTTGTCTGTGATCTCCATCACTGCAAGGCCATTTGCTCACTCCCTCCTTCCACAGTCACGTGCTGTGCTGGACAGTGGAGATTAGATAAAGAAGGTTATTGCTGCCTCCAAGGAGCTCCAGCAGGTGGGGGAGAGAGGAAACTCAATGCCAGCTCTCTGTGGAGAGGAAGGCTGGGGACCGCCTGCTTCAACGCTGGACAGGGGAGGCAGTGCCACATGCGGCCTATAGGTGGCAGCAGAAGCCCGCTGCAGCCTGCCAGGGCTCCGGGACACCTGGGGGCAGGTATCCAGTCAGGAGATAGGGGGTGAAGTGGTAGGATTTGAAGTGGGCTGGGCAGGGAGAGAGGTCCGCAACCCCAGAGTGCCTGTGCACCCTGTCCTTAAAAAGATGTGTTTGGGCTGAGTCCCAGTTCCTCCGCTTTTTATCCAGGTGCCATCCTGTCACCTTTGAGTGATCTCGGAGACTCCCAAAATACCGAGCAGGTACCAGAGCAAGCCAAACACTGTCCCCGCTCTCCATCCAGCGGCAGCATGCAACCCTCACAATAACTCAGCAAACTAACTGTTGTTATCCCCATTTTACAGATGTGGAAACCGAGGCTCATGAGGATGAGGTGGCTCAGAAGCGGTGAAGGGTCTGACCTATTTCCAGAAAGACCTCCTGGGCTTCGCTGACATGAAGATTGTTTGCAGAAGCCTGGAGGAAGGTGTCCCCAGCTGTTGTTCAGGGGCCCCCGAAACTCCAGGCTAACTTAGCTTTGCAATCGGCTTTCCTGTCCCTACGGAGATGACCTCTGACTTCTCGGCTGCTGGTCTTCCTTTCCTTTCACTCCCCTCGCCGGCCCCTGCCCCATTCTACTCACCTGCTCACTGTTGTGCCCAAGAACAAGAGCGTGACTTTCATGCCTATCCGCATAACATTATAATGGAATGACTCGCCAAATTTACATTGCAGGTTACTGTTCACCAAGTATTGTCACAATTATGACCTTATTTGATTCTCACTCTCCCATAGGACAGGTAATTTTATTATTCCAATTTTACGGGAAGTGAAAGGTCAGAGAAGGCTTTATCCCAAAGAGGGTGCATTTCCCACTATATACTCCAAACAGCCTTTTGCTATAAAACTTTACTTTTACCTGTTCCTGTTCAGAAAATCTGCTTCCTTCTCTCCTTCCTTTTTTTTCTCCCAGGCCTTTAACACTTCAAAGCCCTGCATGTTCCCCCACCCACAGGAAGCTTCACCCGAAGGTTCCAGTCCTCACTGGTCTCACCTTTCCCTGAACTCCCACTCTGTTTTTTCCCCCCGAGGGTCCCCAGCCAGCGCTGCACAGCCTGATGCTTGTGGAGGTGGTGCCGTAAGGTGCTTTGTGGGGGGGACAAGCCTGAGTCCAGGTGCCTCCTTTACCACCTGTGTGATTCTGAATAACTTACCTAATCTCTAGGGCCTCTCTGAGCCCCGCTATAAAAATGGGCTTAGCATTTGGTACTTCCATCAGAGGGTCTCTGAGCAGATTAAACGAGCTTCCTACTGCTCGCCGAGTGTGAACTGAGTATGCATAAGGCCATGAGCGCACCTTGAGAACAGGGCTCCTGCATGCAGCTCTCCCATGGTGCCCTTCACCATGCCCTGCACATAGCAGCTGGTAAGATTTCTCTGAGTGTGTTTCAAAATCCCAAATCCCTTTCCACCGCTGGCCCAAATCTTCCTGACTCTTCTCTTTTGGAAGAGAGCAAGGGAGGTATGGGGTGGGGGGCCACCCTAGGCCTGTGCTCACCCATCCCTTCACCCCCTGCCAAGCCCCAGCCTAGTAGTTTCTCCCTGGGAACCCGGGGTGGGGAAAGGCAGTTTTGAAAATAATAGGTCAGGTGTACATCCAGGCTCAGACTCACTTTCAACCTAAGGTTTGCTGCTCAGCCTGCCTGGGCCTCAATGTGTGCATCTGGAAAATGGGAATGTTGGATTGTTGGGAGGATGGTTTGAGATGAGCCAGGAGCAAAGGTCCTGTGAAATCCCAAGCATTTGCCAGGCTGAGCAGCCATGAGTGTTGTAAAGCCTGCCCTCTTGGTTACCTCCAGGGCTTCCGGTCCCTTCTGCACCCCCCAAACTGAACACTCCTTTCTCTACGAGACCCTCTCTCAACCTGCCTTCTCCGCTCCTCTAACCACAGTGAATTGCCTGTTGCCACAGGGCTCGGCACAGAATGGGCAAGTCTCTCTTCTCCCTCCTTTGGGGTGCCCTTAATCCTTTCTTTTGTCTTTTTGCTGCTTTTTAAATCTTAATATTTATGATAATCTGCCCTGTAGTACAAATGACGCTGAGTTCTTACAGTGTTCCCTGTACCACACTAAGGGCTTTACACATATTATCTCATGACATCCCCAAAGGGACTCTAGGGAGTAGGCACTGCCAACATCCTTGTTTTGTAAATGAGGAAACTGAGAGGTGACTAGTTCACTAACTCATCCACGGTTCCAGGTCTGGTTAGTTCTGCTAGTAGAAGGGCGTTTAGACCAAGAGCACCGTATTCTAGAAGGCTTGCTTTTATCCACTGTATTTCGCTGCTTCCCTGGTAGAACTAACTGTGCCAGGCCCCACCCCCTTTTCTTTCTTTTTATTGTTTTATTTCAAGGAATTGGCTCCTGCAGTGTGGGGGCTGGAAAATCCACACTCTGCAGGGCAGACCAGCAGGGCGGGAGGCTCAGGCTGGAGGTGAGGCCACAGTGTGGAGCACGTCCTCCTTACTATAGGCTGCGAACTCCTTGAGGGCCAGGGGCACGTCTCGGTCATCTCTGCGTTTCCCACAGCACCGCTGCCTGGCAGGGCCTCTGCACAGCAATCCAAAGACGTGCTCTCTGGGCCTGACCATGTGCCACTGATCTATTTGCTGCGTGACTTTGGCAAGTTACCTGACCTTTGGGAATGGGACCATCCTTGCCTGGTTGGTCGCGAAGATTGGATGACATCACATATCTGAAAGCCAGGGGTGTCAGGAAGGTAGGGTCCCTTGTGTCCCTGCCCCCTACTCTCTGCCTGAGCCACCGTGTAAGGCGTTGGTGTCTGGTGGAGAGGGAAGGTGCCGGAGCCCCAGAGCACAGCGGGCGTCTCCCGCAGGGCCCCCTGCTCCAGGGCTTGGCGCCTCCCTCCGTCTGGGGCTTACTCTCCGGGACCCACTGAAGCCTGAGGCCCCCAGAGCCCTTTTCCGTTCATGCGTTCCCCATGGGGAATCACAGTTCTCTGCCCTGATTTATTCCCCGGGGGCAGATGGCAGGGCAGTCAGAAATAAGTCCCACCCTGGTACCTGGCCAGGGAGGCGAGGGGTAAGCAGGTTTCTGATGAGGATGGGGAGCTGGAGGAAGGAGGGCTGTGGGGGTGGAATGCTGTGCCTGGAGATGCCAGGGGTCCCTGTCGTCTGTCTCAGCCTGGCCCTGGGCGCCGGGGTGGGGGCGGAGGTTGCTGAGGAGCAGCGTTGCCCGGGGTGGGGGGGGCAGGGCTAGGACAGGCATAGGCCCAGGCTTCCCGCCCCCAGCCCGGACCCGGCCTCCTGTGCCCTTGAAGCTGCATCCTTGGGTATTAACCTTGGCTTTGCTCCTGGCTGGCTTCTCCCAGGCTGGATCCCAGTTTTCCCATCCGGAGCATGGGTGACTCCTCCAGGCTTGCTCCCTGCTGGAGCCAGACCCAGGGCTCTCAACACTGCCTCCCTCCAAGCCTCTGTTAGCAGCGGCTGTTTATGGGAAAGGGTACCACAGCCTGGCGGGAGAAGAGGCACCCTGTAACCTTCTGGAAGCAGGAGCTGGAGGAGGACGACTGTGTCCATCCTTAGTTGACCTAGCAATGGGGGCAGGGAAGGGCAGCGCTGGGGCTTGGGGAGGCTTCCGCAGAAGAGTGAGGCGGGGCTGCTGGTTTTCTGGCTCATCCTCCTCTTTCTGCTTGGCCCTAGCTCCCCTTTGGGCCCCTTCTCTCTGCCTCCTTCCCTTTTCCCTGTCACTTTTCAACCAGTCTGAGGCAGCTCCCCCAACACTCATCACCCCCTAAATCTCAGGATGGGATGCCCTGTCTGCTCATTCTTCAGGGCTCACTTCCAACAGCACCACCTCCTCCATGAGGCAGGCCCCGGCTCGGCCTGGAGCTGTCTGCTCTCTGGGCTCCCACAGCACAGATACAAGGCCTTTTTCGAGAGCATTGACCTCAGTTGTCCTCAGTTGTATCGGAGTTATTTGTGTTTGTGTATATCTGCCTCTTGGCCAGCACAAAGTGGGGCTTAATATTTGTTAAATGAGTGAACTAGTGAACTGTGACGGCAGCACAGAGAGTTCTGGGTTCTAACCCTGGCTGTACCGTGAACTTGCTGTGTGGCATTGAACCCATCCCTTCCACTCGCTGGGCCTCGGTTTCCAAATCTGTACAATGAGCAGATGGCTACATGGCTCCTAAGGTGCCTTCCATTGCAGGTACTCCAGCATTCAAAGTTCTGTGCCCCAAGGGTGGTGCTCTCTGCCGGGGAAAGAAATAGAGTCCCAGAGGGACCAGTGCATGCAAAGGCCCTGTGGCGAGAGGGGGCATGGTGAGAACAGGGGCCCGAGAGAGGCCAGCTCGGCCACGGCAGACTGACAAGGGGGCAGGCGCAGGGGGAGATCCAGCGCAGGGGATGACGAGAGCTCACTGTGTGCCGGGCACAGTTCTAAATGCTCACGTTTAATTCTCACAACAGCCCTAGGACATAGGTGCCATTGTTACCATTATTACCATTTTACAGATGAGGAAACTGAGATACGGGGGGATTCAGAAAGTAACTTGCCCGGGGTCACACTGGCAATTGTGGTAGAGTCTGGCTGTGCATTCAGGTGGCATCACCAGAACTCATTCCATAGCTGACTTGGGCATCCAACCATAAAGACACTCAAACCCCATGTTAACAATGAGAAGCAGCTGAATGTGTCTAAAGGCTTAGAAATTCTAGGGCTGAGCTGAGAGGAAGGGCTATTGATGGGTTATGCAGGGCATGATGTGGTCAGAAGTGTTTTGTAAAGATAACTCTGACTGCAGTGTGGACTAGCAAGGATTTGGAATAGTTCTAGAAAAGTGTAGCATAGACTAGTTAGGAAGCTGTAACATTTGAACTTGAGAGTTATAATGGAAGCTTGCACTAGGATTGGAGGAGGCTGGAGAATCGAGAGGAATTTAGGAAATAAAATTCACAGGATTTGATGACAAACAGGACACAAGGAGTGAGGGAAAGGGAAGTTTTAGGATGGCTGGTGTTACATGGGGTGCAGTGGAAGAGAACCAGGATTCCAGAAAAGGGAGAGAGGTTGAGGATTTCGTGAGCTTGAGGACCTGCTGAGCACAGGGCTCCTATGCAATGTCCCAAGGATGATGTCGAATGGCAGGTGGACATTTGGATCTGGGTGACAGATTTATGCATTAATTAATGTCATGGGTATGGATGAAATTATCCAGGGAGAAAGTAAAACACAAGAAGGTTCTGGACTCCAAGCTCTAAGGAACCATCAGTGGAGGAAAGTCTGTGGAGGAGACCAAAACAGAGTGGCTAGAGAAAACCAGAGGGTGTCCCTGAAGCCACAGCAGGAGAATGTTGAGCAACGGTGGGTGTGGCTGCGAGGTCAGGTGAGACATGGGCTAAAAATAGACACGCAGAGCTGTTAGCAGGGGCTGTTTGGGTGGATCGGAGGGCGGGAATCCAGACAGGGATGGGCTGAGCACTTACGGGAGGTTAGGAGATGAAAACAGCTATTCTGAGAACTGGGGCTGTGAAGGAGAGGAAAGAGGGTGACAACTGGAGGGAAATGAGGACCAAGTGAGAGGTTTTCTCTTCCTCTGTCCCTCCTTTCTCTCTCTGTTCCCTCTCCCTTTCTTTCCTTCTTCATTTCTAATGAGAAGGAGCTGAACGTATTTAAAGGCTTAGAAACTCCAGGGCTGAGCCGAGAGGAAGGACTGACAGCCACAGTCAGACTCCCGAGAGGGTGGGAGCTCACAGAGTGGGCAAGCTGGGGGGGCCTCCCCTGGAGCAGGGCAGAGAAAGGCAGGATGCGTGCAGGTGTGGGTCGTCTGTGTGCCTGGTACTGGAGGCTGCGGGACTTCCTGTCTGGCAGTGGTTGTCTTCTCTGTCAAGTAGGCGGCAAGGACCTCCTCTGAGAGCTGGGATGAGAAGAGGTTTGAAGCCACGAGAAAAATGGAGAAAGTTTGAAATAATTATAGAAAGTGAGAACCAGCTGAGCAGGGGAACCAAGAGGATTTCTGGGAGGAAATAGAACACATCCAATGGCTGGGGATCATGACTTCATAGGAAGCCAGTGCGTGGATCAGTGGCTAAGAGGGGTTGGGTGCCGAGAGCACAGAGAGCCCCCAGGGTGCAGCCAGGCTCGGGTGGGCTTCCTCCGTCTGGACCCAGGGCTCTGTTCCCAGGGTGCCAGGAGGACCAGGGGTCTGAGCCGCTGGCCTGGGACAGAGAACCACAGGGAGAGGCCACAGGTAGGTTACAGATGAGCTCTGGGGGCTGGGGAAGATAGCTGTGGGACACCCGCTTGCATCCGCATCCCACACTTCCGTCTTGTTCCTTGAACTCTGTGCTGCCCAGGGCCGCGGGCCGCACAGGCCTGCAAGACCACTTAGCTCATCTGCTGCCCCTCCCTCAGCGTGGCTTTGAGTTAAAATGTTTACCAGAGTTATCTTTAATATCTTATATATTACATTACTTTCTTTTAGGAGCAAACCAGGTATAGCTTAGAAATGAAGGAAACAAAAGTACTTGCCAGATGCCCAGCTCTGCCCCTCTCCCTGCCGCACGGGCGGCCTCCCCTGTTGAATCTCTGAACCGGGCTCCCCAGCCGACCGGGAGAGCTCTCCAGTGAGGGCAGGGGACATGTCCATCCCTCTCTGTATTTCAAAGTGCTTGAAGCAGTGGCTCACATGTGTCAGGGCCTCAGAGAATGCTTGCTCCATACACACAAGCTAACGAAAGGCTTGTCACAAAAATGAAGAGAGTGGAGCCAAGTCCACTGTGTCGTCACCTACCTGTGACCCAGCTCTGCTCTCTGACCACAATAACTGTGAACCTTCTAGTCAGCTATATAAACACCCAGTGAAGAATGAAAATTATGTAGGTCACCTTAACCACTTAACCGTCCCCACTCCTGGTAGAATTCCTTCCCTTCACTGAGGGTTAACAGGGCTAATGTGGAAGGTACTTTACATGCAAGGTTGAATATGTAATTTCTGACAGTAAAGTGGTGCACGGAGCTCTAGCAGACGATAACCCCAGCCAGCCGTGGCAGGAGATCAGTGGAGAGCAGGCCCAGTGCAAGAGTGCTGCCCTGGCACACTTTGGGTAAGAGGCATGTGGACACAGCCCAGAGTTCACGAAAATCTGCCTAGGCGGCCGCTCCCACCCCTACCCTGCCTAGGGCTTTTGATTATGATCTGCAGTTGGATTTCAACTGGAACAAACCCCTAGCATGAGAATCTAAAGCCTTTCACCCATGTCTAAGCTGCTCTTACTCCTCTCATCTGATCTTCTCATTTGCTTTGTGTGCCTGGTGTGGCATTAATGTCTGCAGGATGAGTCGCTGCAGGTACTCACTCCTCTTTCAAGGGAGAATCTGGACAAATTTGAAGAAGTATGGGATGATAAATGCCTGTGCTGGGCCAGGCGTCGGGGCTTGGCAGTGGGTACAGCGAGATGAGTAAGTCCGCTCCCTGCCCTGCGTGTCTCCCCGTCCAACTCCCATGCCGTAACCGAGTGACGAATGCTGACGTGGGGGGAGAGGCAGCCCTGAGGAGCCGACATATGGGAGCATTCTGGGGGTTGTGGCAGATTCTGCCGGGCGAATCTGCCGGGTCCGGAGAGAATCTGCCAGATTCTGCCGGGTCCGGAGAGAAGGACCCTGTAGGTAAGGTTTGTGCGGGGGATTGGTGAGCTGTGTGCTGTTTCCCAGGGAATGTGACCTGCAGAATGTCACTTTTCAGCCAGAGACACTAGAAAGTGACCGTCTGCTGGCACTGCTGCTTAGTGTGGTCTGAGGACCAATCATACCAGACTCACCTGGAGTGCTTTTCAGACAAGTGAATTCTAGATCATTCTAGAGGTTGAGACCCACTGCCATGGGCTTACTCCCACCCCCAGCCTCACCCCTGACCGGCCAGGGACTGAGCTGTCGACTGGGCTGTGAACCTGAGAAGGGCTTTTGTCTGCTCAGCAACTCATTACCCTCAGGCCCTCCCCAGCCTGCACTGACACAACTCAGAAGGCACGTGCGTCCCATCACAAGTGCCCAGGACGTGACTGGGACCCCTGCCTTAGCCTGCTGGGCTTGGCACAGTGAGACACTGAAACCCTCTTAATCAGAGGCCGGTGATCTGACAGTCTGTGATTAACAGGGCACTGATCAGTTATCTCCAGGCTCCTCCTTGGGAAAGTTGGCAAGTTAATCTAGACTATCTACAGCTGTGCTATCTAACATGGTAGCCACTAGCTTACATGTAGCTATTTAAATAGAACATTTTCATCATCACAGAAAGTTCTACTGAATAGTGTTCAAGAGAAAAGAAATTCTCTTACGTGCATTACTCAGAAAGTTGACGTTGGGTTTCCTGTGTGTGCTGGGAAAGATGGGACACATTTCCTCCTCAAATGACCAAGCTCAAGGTTGTGTCAAATACCTGGACAGCCAATCCATCTGGTTAGTCAGTTTGGTGGGGGGAAGAAAAACTAAACTGGTTAAGTAAACATCATCTGTCCCCAGTGGTGACATTGCAGCTTATTAAAAGAGTCCCTTTTCAGCTGCTCAGTCATTTTACAAACATTTGTGGGGGGTACCTGTTATGTCTCAGTACCATGTCTAGACGCTGGGGATACAACAGTGACAAGACAGATGTGGTTCTTAGCCCTGGGGAACTTGCAGCCCTGTGTGGTCGAGTACTAGCCTCTCCACTGAAACAGCGAGTATTTCCAGAATGGCTTCAGATTTCTCTCCCAGGACATATTTCAACCAACTGCCTGTGACTTTCAATCGAAAGATACAGCAAAATTCTAAAGATTTCAAATTGTGTTTCACAGTGAGCAATGCAGAACTGTAGTCCTGAATGTCCTGGGCTCTCTCTATGGGTCTCTGAAACATACTGAGCGAGAGGGAGCCATCTGGACACACTTAGAGCCGCGGAGGTAAGGGAGGGGTGCTGGGCGCCTGGGGGGCCGCCCCAGGGAGCTCCTGGGGGCAGCTGGAGTAAACAAATGCGAGTGGCTGGTGAAATGGTTTGGCTGTAGAGGCGGACACACTGAGGTTCAAAGCTTTGAAGGGAGTCTGCCGGGCAGTAATAACAAACGACGTTGATTTAATTATGAGCCACAGCCTTTCTAGCCGACTTTTGAGGAAGACAGCATTTCTGAGATCCAAGTCTGGCAAGAATTTGCCATAGGTGATTTTTCAGGTTATTTTACAAACTGACATCTTTGTGAGACTCAGAAATAAACAAGCACTTTGAAATGAAGAGGATGTGTGTGTGTGTGTATGCATGCGTGCGTGTGTGTGTGTGTGTGTGTGTGTGTGAGAGAGAGAGAGAGGACTTTATTTTCTAATTCCAAATAGCAGAGTTTGTGCCTTATTGTAAAGTATGTCTCAAATTATAGCTAAAAGTCTTTTTGAGAGCCACTCATTTTTTCTCAGAAGAATGTGTGTAGAGACATATTGCAAAGTGTATTATGAAAAACACAGAGGGTCCTGGGGAAGTAGGGGCTTTTTAAATTTACATTTTAAGGATTCATTCAAAGTATCAAGGAACACAATTATTTGTGTTGATGATGGGCTGATTGTTACCAAAATCTTCAACACAAGTTACTCTTGAGCATGGCTTGGGGACTTACTATGTGCATAGCCCTGCTCTGGCTGCCAGGGAAATACAAAAGGGAATAAGAAAAACTTGGCTTGGTCTCTACAGCTTGCAGAGTCCCAGGAGGGACAGGCACAAGTCAGGCCAAGTGGATGTCCCTTCATGGAGATTTACCTTCACGGAGGGGATCTGGGAAGGCTTCTCGAAGGAGGCGGCCTTGGAGCTGGGCCTAGCATATATGATTTTCAACTGGTTCATCACAAACTTCGCTAGTTTGTTCAGGCCTGTAGGCTCCACCTTGCACACTAGACATTGTCCCTAACTTACTGTCAATAATAATTTTGAGAATCTGTGCTGAACTCCATACTTTTTTTTTTGCCACTTTAAGAATTGAGTTGGGCCAGGTGGAGATTTACAACTGTAAACTAAAAATAAAATCCTCAGCCCTCTGCTAACTGAATGGACCCCTCTCGGCCAAGGGGACCTTAGAAACACCTTAAAACTGAGTTCCCAGACGTGACGGAATGGGGGAGACAAAGCACAATTATGTGCTTGTGATTTCCCTTCATAAATATTCATGACCCCTCCTATAGCTGTTGAATATGTGTATTTGACCACTCCCCTCAGTATCAAGTCCTGTTCCCTGGCTTCCGGCCTGGGCTCTGCTTCCCAACCTGTTGGAATAGCTGCCCAACAGATTACTACGCTTTATGAGAAATAAAGCTCTCCTTTTTCCAAAGTACAAACCTCATTCATTAATTTTCCTTTTTTTTTTTTAGTTTACACAACAAAACTCTTAAATTGCCTTTGTCTCTATAATGGATTTGAGAAGTCATTTGGGGGGTGAAATATTCTTCAATAAAATACATGCCACAGGCCTGGCATTGGGAAGCAAGTATATAGTGGCTAGATGTGCTGTAGAGCCAGAGAGAACTGGGTTTGAAATCTGGCTTCACCCCAGTGGGATCTTAGGCAAGTTCCTGCACCTCGTTGGGCCTCAGTTGACTTATCTAGAGAGCGGCAGTTAAATACCTTTACTATAGAACTAGTTTATGGTTAGGCTTTAATGAGCCTCTTTGGTGAATTTTTTAGTATACTGTTAGGCATTTGGCTAAAATAAACATGATACCTCAGTTTTATCCCATCTTAACTGGCCTACCTATCCTGTGGTCACTTACAATCCTGCACAAATTGTGGTGAAGCAAAGTGTTTTGGATAGGGAATAGTTGGGACAAAGGCTTCTCATGAGGTTGTTTTTAGCTAAAGTCTCGCGAGAGCTTCTCTCTCTCCAGGCAGCTCCACTTGATGTGATGGGACCAGGTTAGTGTCCTTTCTTTCCACCCCCAAGTAGCCTGTGCTTGTCAATTTAGCCCTTGTCACTCCATTGAAATAGACTGTTTACATGTTGGTCGCCACTACTTGACTGTCTTATTAATTCAGCTGCAATCCTAGTGCCTGGGATGAAGTTGGTACTCAATAATACCTTGGGAATGGATGGATGAATAGATGGGGTTCAAATCTTAACCAAAGCTACATCCAGACATTATCATCTGGGTTCTCTTTCAGTTCATTTAAGTGACAGATAGGATGCAAACTAAATATTTATTCACTATGATACAAATTACCATCCTAGAAGAGCTGGTAGCATTTCTTTAAGTGGGCAAACGTGTAAAACCAAGAAAATCCTAAGGTTGTGTGTCAGCTTCTTTCTATCCATTGCTCTGGCTCTTCGAGAGTCTATATTTGGGCGACCAAAAGAAATTATGATGTTCTCTAAGTCTGCAGAGGACAAGGCATCCTATCTGCCTCTCCTCAACTGTTAGACCTGAACAGGGAGGATGTTTGGGAAAGGTTAACTCGGGTTGGGTGTTAAGTCAGGGAGCAGAAGGAAGAACTTCCAGGGTCAGAGAAAGTCATTAACTGATGATTCTCCAAGGGAAGAAATGCCTTCGTGGCCACAGGTTTACGTCGGCCACATCAACACTTCCTGTTTTCCCTACTTCGGGGTGAACCCGGCTGCTGTCACTCACTGATTCACACCGTGTGCTAACCAGTTACCCTTATTCATTCATTTATTCGAGAAATATAGGGGGATTTCTATATGCAGTATAGAAGTACAAAAGGTACCATATTAGGGGACAAGAGGTGTGTCTTACTTTAAACCCATCCCCAGGGAGCTTATGGTCTAGTAATGCAGATTGCTAGATATACACGTAATAAGTATAATAAAAGGTAGAAAATGGAAAGTTAAAAAGAGTCACAGGGCCATGAGAGACTAAAAGAATGGCTGTCATTGCAACTGGAATGTAATATACCAGTGGGGTTGACAGGCTTTGGAAGCACACAGTTTCAAAATCCCAGAATGGCCATTGTCTAACTATGTGACTCTGGGCCTCTGTTTCTTCACTTGTTGGATTTTTGTGAGGGTTAGATGAAAAAATGTATGTAGAACTCTTAGCACAGAGCTGGACAGGTAGATGACCAGCACTTCCCAGCTCAACTCCACAGGCCAATGTACATGCAGAGCTTTTGAACATCACAGGTGTCCAGGTGTGGCAGTCAGGGTTACTTGGTTGTAAACAGGAAACTAGCTTTGGCTAATGTTGAGCAAGCATGACATGCATTGGGACGACCCGGAGTGTTCACAGAGTGGGAGGAAAGCAGAAGCGCCAGGCCTTGGCGTGGATGAGTCGGGTGGCTCAGTGTAGGGACAGCCGGCAGTTACTTAGGGGACGCCGCCAGAGGAGTCAGCTTCAATGAATGTTCGTTGTTGGTTTTCTTCATCCAGGATTCTCATCTGGGAGAGTCTGGGTGGCTGTTATGTCTGAGTGTGTGTGTCCCTCCACATTCACATGTTGAAGTCTAATCCCCAGTGCGATGGCGTTTGCAGGTGGGGCCTTTGGAAGGTTATCAGGTCACGAGGGTGGGGCTGTCCTGAATGGCTTGCTCTTTCCTGCCAAGTGGGCAGCAACGAAAAGTCAGCAGTCTGCCCCCAGTAGAGGGCCCTCACTGGAACCACGCTGGCATCCTGATCTCTGATAGAACCGTGAGAAATAGGTTTCTGTTGCTTATGAGCCACCCAGTCCATGTCCTTACTTATAGCAGCCTGCACTAGTGGCCAGTGGCCTTGCTTGGTCTCACATCCACGCTCACTGGGGCAGGGGCATCTTCACGAACCCCTCTTCTGAGAATTGTGGGCAATGGGCTATTGTTTCACCTGCACAGGTAATGAATGCTGAGCAGGTTAAAAATAACAGCTGCTCACAGTATAGTGCATACCCCACACCTATGCAATGGATATCTCTGTGTGCGGTGTGGGCAAGTACATTTTTAAAAAGCTTCACAGATAATTCGGAAATGTACCAAAAGTCAAGAATTACTGGAAAAGCACTGAAAAGGGAAGGAGTATTATTGGCCTTTAACATGGAGAGAGGAGGTGGGTACAAAGTCGAGTAACGCATATCTCTTCAGAAACTTGAATTCCATTTGGTAACTGGTACAGCAGGATCATACTAAGCATGACACAGACCTCTCTCCTTCTAGGGAGGGGGAGAAACAATACTCGCACAACTGCAGGGACGTGTGCAAGGTGCTGAGGGAGCCTGGACTGCTCCTCCCGATGACTCTTGGTCTCCACGACACCCGGAGCACCAAGGTCAGTTCAACGCCCCCAGCAAGTGAGTGGTCTGAGAAGAGATGGTGCTACCACCCGCTGGGAGAGGTGGCTGTCTCTGCATCAGGATCTGGGGTTAGCACCCTGCTGGCAGCTCCTTAGATTGCAGAGAGAAGACTGAAGTCATTCCGGGGAATGTTCCACTCCCTGGTTTCAGGGTCAGCCTCTTCCACAGGGGGATTGGGCAGATGCCAGGTGACCCGTGGGAGTAACCTGCACTTTCTGAACTTTTCTGTGGAGCTGGGGAGGGAAGAGGGAGCAGCAGGTCTGGCGGTCTGCCGAGCGATAGGGAATCATGGGACATGCCTGACCAGCTTTGGGACATTGCCCAGCCACTCTGGATCTGGACTCCAGGGTCTTTGAAGGACCAAACATTGCTCCAGACATTTTTCTCCAGGTCCATTAATCCTGATGACAAGCTCCAAAATTGCAAAAGGATTGCCCTTTGCCAGATCACGAGGATCTATAGTCTGACATTAAACAAACTGAGTTTGGCTTTTCTGTGTATAATTGGCACCCAAATATAGCTAAAAGAAAAAAAAGAGAGAGGGAGAGGGAAAGAATTATTGGCTTCCTCTTCAGTTTAAAAATTACACCATGACATCTATTACTTCCATTATCCAAGAATGCCGATTTGGAGCAGGCTTGCCTTTCTCTTTGCAGCCATCCCATCCCCTCCACAAAGTCTTCCCTACTGATCTCTCCCTGCCAGGGAGCCCCTAGACAGGATCAGAACCAGGGAAGAGGGTGTCTTTGGGTACTGCCACTCTCTCTCTTTGTATGGCCTCCCTGTCTCTTCCCTTCACCAGGCGTTTACTCCTAGTCTCCTTCCAAATCTCAATCAAATAACTTATTTGATCATTTATCTCAGAGTAGCCAGCATTTTGTCTTAAATATTACAGGTGCTTAATTTAGGATTTAAAAAATAACTTGATTACCATTTCCAGGAATATTTACCTTTTTATCTTTAATGATTTTGGCTGGGGAGGTAGATTAATTGGAACGTTGGTTTGGTTACTATCACAAAGGCCAAGATGGCAGTGACTTAATCAAGGTAGACATTTATTTCTTTCTCACATAAAGTTCAGACATAAGCAACTATAGTAGTTCACAGCGCCCAAGACTCAAGACCTTGCTATCTTATTGCTCAGTCATCCTCACAATGCGGCTTCCCCTTGTGGTCTGGGCAGCCTGCCTCAGCTCCAGTCGCCATATGCATGCTGTGCCCAGGAGGAGGCGGAGGAGGGAAGGAAAGGGCCGGCCTATGCTTTCTCGTGGCCAGAACCGAAAGTTACCTTTTCTCACAGTCTATTTTCTGGACCCTTGTCAAAGTGCTAAACCTGTTTGCAAGAGAGTCTGGGAAATGAAGTCTAGTTTGGTAGCATATGTCCAGGCAGCATTTCTGCAGGGCAGAGGACACAAAGGACAGGTATGGGGGTGGCAGCTTGCAATCTCTGTCAGGAGACTCAAGAGTTGCCTTCCAACTCATACTTCTCAGGCAGCTACTCACCCTGCCCAAGGCTGGTGTTAGATCTTTACGAAGAATTCACCCCTGACCTTCAAATATGTCTGTCTCCTCTGTGGGCCATCTCCGTGAACACTTCTACCGTGCACTCAGCCACCTAGCTTGGAGCCCTGGCAGACACTATTGGTGCCTAGAGCTCTCATTTCCCACACCTATCTCTGCCACTGAGTCCTGCTGCTTTTATTTCTGCAGAAATATTCTCCACCTGGCCCCTTCTCTCCCTCTGCTCCACCATTGTCTTAGGTCAAGGATGCAACATTTCATCTCATTCTCTCCTTCACTGATTTATTCAATAAGTAATTATTGAGCGTCCACTCTGTAGCAAGTCCTAATGTAGGTGCTAAAGAGAAAAAGATGATCCTCGCCCTTCAGCTGCTCACAGCGTAGCAGGGGAGGCAAAGACAGAAGATAACGAAACACTCACCTCACTGGAGGGCAATGCACAGACTACTGAACCCACTCTTTATTCCCCAGGCCTCCAATCCACCTGATTCTAGAGCGTTCTCTTCACTGCTCCAGAGTTAGATCCCTTTTTTAAAAAGCCTGATTGTGTCACTATTCCTTGTTTAACATCAACTCCCACCTGCTCCCTCCACCTTTTATAACTAATATAGAGGAGGCAGGGGTGTTAGTCGAGGTTTTCGCAAATGATGTGGCATGAGCACCAACCAACCAGCAGGTGAGGCCGGGCCGGTGTGGCTGAACTGAACCCACCCTGCGGGGACCGTTCCTTCTCCTTTGGCCCCAAACGTACTTCTCCCTCTAAACACCATATGCTCTGCCTGCTTTGAGCTATTTTGTTTTATCTCCTAAAATGCCATGTTCTTCTATGACCTTGTATTTTGCCCATGCTGTTTCTTCTAATAGAATGTTCTTATCAGGACAAATTTTTCTTCTTCCTGCTCCTCCTCTTCCTGATAGTGAATATTTCTGGAGTAATTGCTACATTTCAGGCACTATACTAAACACTTTACATCATGTAGTAGGTTATTTGATCCTCACAACTATGTGATGAGAGTACTATTATCATTTGCATTTCGTAGATGAGGAATTGAGGCACAGAAAGGTTAAATAGGTTGTCCCAGGTTGCCCAGCTCAAATGTCATTTTCTCCATGAAACATTTCCAGACTCCCTAGGCAGAGTTAGTTGTGTTTTGCTCTGTGTTTCCATGGCACTTTGCACATATTTCTATTATTTACCACATTATATGATAGATCCCTTTTCCTTGGTAGTGGATAGCAAAAACATCTTTGTTGTTCTGAGGGCCTGGCACAGCACTTGGCATACGATAGGCACACAGTAAAAGCTGTTGAATGTTGAAGGAATGTGCAAACCATACAAAAATGTCTTCTTACCTTTGGGGTTCCCCATATCACCTTTTTATCAATAACTTCAATGATTTTCTACAAGTGTCTTTTTCTAGCCAGGATGACCTTACATGAAGGAAGAGGAGTCAATCACCAAGGCAGTAGGAATTCGGGAGGTCTGAAAAGACATAATTCCTTAAAAATAAGTTTTTGCCAACTGACAACCTAGAAGCTTACTGGCGGGAATAACACCTCCCTATTTCAGGCTTTAACTGCTATTGGAATGCGAGTCTGTCTTAAACGTCCATCACCATCAGCTGTCAGTATGCATGCCCCTTTCGTGAGGATGATGATTGGCGAGGAAGCTTTGCCAGAGGACTGGGGGAGCCACTGCATGCGCACTCTGGGGACAGTTGCAGAAAGGAGAAGGATTGAAGTGGGGAGCAGGGTGTGGGGGTTGGGGGCAACACTCACCAAGCCAGAGCCAAGTGAGAAGAGGAAAAGTAAGTTCATTAGATTGTCTTCCTCCTGCCTCCATCCTTTCAGGGTCTGAGCTGATGCCAGGCACTGCCTTTATCAAGGTCTTTAGAGCAGAAAAACAGCTGGCCGCTTCAACTTTTACATGACCTAGAATCTCAACATGGTTTTCTTCCTAACCGTGACAGTTTCTTTCTCTTCCTTGATTTTATAATATTTAAAATGGCAGCCGACAAGAATACTGTGTTTTCCCATAATGACATGCACAAGGGTTGATCTGGAGTCCTCATTAATGACTAGAAACTCCTCAAAAGTGATGTTCAATGCTGTGCTTGAGGTCTCTGTCCCCTCAGAGTGCCTGACACATGGCAGGCATTGGACTTGGTTCCTTCTGACAAACCATCCCCAAGGCCAATGAACAAGACACTGAGAAATGATACAGAATTGATTTGTGCTTTAATATGACACACACACCCACTCCCCCAAATACAGTTGAAGTCATTGTTAAAACTACAATTTTGTATCCTCATATTTAACTTAGTATAAACCACAAACTTTTTTTTATAATCTTCATAATGATCACTTTAAATGACTAAATATTCTCTCTAAAAGATGCACCATAACTAAATTATAATAGATCTTCCTCTATGGTTGAACATCTAGGCTGTTTAAAAATTTTTATGTAATTAACTATACAACTTTTGACTTCATATTATGAAAAACTTCAAACATAGAAAAATAAAGAAAGTATAATAATGAACCCTCAAAAGTCATTACCTAGATTTAACAATAATTATTAACACTTATAATTTTTATACTTATTTTTGCTAAGATGTTTAAAAATAAATAATAGATATCATAACATTTCACCACTAAAACTTCAGTTTACATCTCTAAATGATAAAGACATTTCTTAATGTTAGTATCAGCATCAGTCCTAATAAAATTAACATTTATTCCTTAATATCGATATTCGAATGTCGATATTCCAAGTTCTCAATAGCTTCTCCAATTGTCTTTTACCACTTGTTTGCACCAACCAAAATTCAAACAAGACCCATGGGCTGGATTCTGTTGTCATGGCTGTTGACTCTTTATTAACCTAGACTCCTTTCTCTGTCCCCAATCTTTTTCTATTCCATTAACTTGAAAAAAACTGGGTTAGTTTTCAATTAGAATTTTCCGCTTTCTGGATTGCTTCCTGGAGATGTCATTAAACATATTCTCCTAATCCTTGCATTTAAATTGACATTTTAATCTTAATCACATTTTTGGTAAAAGTGCTTTATAGGGGACTATAAAGCATTTCATATTGCCTCAGGATGTACCTAATATAAATATAAATTGTTCCACCAAAAGTGATAAGATCAGTGAGTTTAAGTAGTGACAGCCTGATCTGTCCATTTTAAAGTTGTAGTTTTTTCCGCCTAGGCCAGCAAGTAATCAGTGAGCTGGTGTTTTATCATTCTGCAAACATCCAGTTACCCTTCCTTCTTTCCCTTAATGATTCTAGCATCCATTGTTGAACATCACCTAAATCAAATATCTCTTTAGGGGTTGCAAACTGTCAATTTCTATTTCTATCACTTCTTCTATATTTATTACCTGAAATTCATTAAGTCTCTTTTTTCCCTATATTATTTGTTTATTTATTTTATTTTTATTTTAAAGGGGTAGAGGGAGATACAAATACCCAGGAGAAGAAATGCAAATGCGCAGGGCATTTGTGAGTGACAAAGGGCTTGGCACACTGGAGGCCCAGCAAGGAGGTCAACTGGGTAGGGCAGGGTGGGGAAGGGAGAGGAGGGTTGGAGGTGGGGTCAGAGAGGAAGCCAGAGGGGAATGCTTGGGCCTTGTAGGTAAGCGCTGTGGATTTTGTTGCAAGGGTGATAAGAAGTCTCTGCTGTGTTTTGGGCAGCAGGGTGAATACCTTACTGACTTTGAAATAAGATGATTGTAGTTGCTGTGTAGTGAGCAGTCTGAAGAACGGCATGGGTTGGCCGGGCGCGGTGGCTCACGCCTGTAATCCTAGCACTTGGGAGGCCGAGGCGGGTGGATCGCTTGAGGTCAGGAGTTTGAGACCAGCCTGAGCAAGAGCGAGACCCCCATCTCTACTAAAAATAGAAAGAAATTATCTGGCCAACTAAAAATATATATAGAAAAAATTAGCCGGGCATGGTGGCGCATGCCTGTAGTCCCAGCTACTCGGGAGGCTGAGGCAGGAGGATCGCTTAAGCCCAGGAGTTTGAGGTTGCTGTGAGCTAGGCTGATGCCACTGCACTCACTCTAGCCTGGGCAACAAAAGCGAGACTCTGTCTCAAAAAAAAAAAAAAAAAAAAAAAAAGAAGGGCAGGGGTAGAATCAGGGAGGCTTTTAAGAGATTATTACAGTGGCCTATGCTAGATTCTCCTAGTACAATTCAAATTTAAAATATTATGTCCCACTTTCCTCTTAACACTTTTAAGAGATTATTTTTTTATTCAACTAATATTTATTTTACACCTGCTATGTGCCATGTGCTATTCTTGGAGCTGGAAATACATCAATAAATAACAGAAATAAAAATATCAATTTCTGCTTTTTGGAGTTTTGGGTTTTAGAGGCAAGGGAAGACAAATAAAATAATTAAATAAATCATATGTTTTATAGGGCTAAGTGCCAAGGAGGAAAATTAAACAAAGAAGAGATTGGTTAGGGAGTGTGTATATGGGGGGTGTTCAGTATTGTGGAGGACACAAATTTTAGGTAATGTGAGTAGGGAAGGCCTTACTACAAATGTGCTTTGAGTAAAGAACTGGAGGTGAGGGTCTTGTCATACTACACAGCTTGACTTCTTATTTAGAAAATATGGCCATTCATGGAGTCATTCAACAAATATGCATTGAGGCCCTACTACGTTGGGTGCTGGGCATATAAATGTGGGTGAAATTATATGTTCTCAGCTTTCATGAAGCTTATTGTTCTGGTAGGGAGAAAACAATTATCAAATAGTCACAAAAATAAATGTAAAATATAACTATAATAGTGTTTAAGTTGAAGCCCATGGTTTTATCACAGCATATAATAGAGGGATTTTGACCCAATCAAGGTCAGGGAAGAAGACTTTGAGATAAGAGCTACAGAATGACTAGGTGTTAATTAAACCAAAAAGAGATGAAAGACCACCCTTTCTAGATGCAATAGACTCTCAAGAGGCTATCTGGTGGAAGGGACCATGACGTGCAAGGACTGAAAGGCTCAGGTGATTAGGGGATGGGGAATGGTGTCATGGTAAATTTCTTGGCTTAAGATATGGCATGAGAAAGTTGTTGATGGGCAAGACTTGTTTTTTGTTTTCGTCTTTAAAGGTGGGATTTGTAAATTCATTTATTTTCTACCCAAGGGCAAGAGGACTTCTCTACTGAGGAGTCAGACCTGGGAGATGATGAGAAGAGCAAATAAGATTTCATTATCTCTGAAATTAAAACTTAATCTGGCAAAACTTTAGAGATTAATGCAACACAAGACATCGGGACTTAATTTTCCAGCTGGGGTATGGTGAGGTTGAACAAGGGTCAACGGAAAAGGTTTGTAAAGATTGTAAAGGATTGTAAATTTGTAAGATAGGGAGAGGGTGGTTATTGACTTTGGTTGTTAGCCTTATTAAAAACTGCTTTTTGTTTGTTTCTAAGAATATGAGTTTAATGAAGAGTTAGAGCAACTTTGCTGTGTGGATGGCAAGGTCCTAGCTCCGAGCTTAGCATCCTTTTAGTATCCTAGGAGATAGGGATGATTCTGCAACCAGCTCCTACTTGTTACACATTATTTAACATATAGCATGCAATCTCAAGAAATAAAAACAAAACTTGTATTTTAAAGACTATCAACCATTTGTCCAATCCTCTTGCTGTTTTCACATATGTTTCACTGTTTTGTAACTTATTTTTTAATCCTATATTCAAATGTAGTTCTCAAGGATATAAAGGTGGTAGAAAGTGGGGCTGCTCACATGGAAGGGATTGTGGGAGGGGGTCTTGGTCTCCATTTCCCTGGTCACTTCCTTGCCCCAGTCATGACCTCTGAGGCCCCAACATGGAGAACTAAGGATTTGCCAAACACAGTTTGGAAATCCCTGATCTAATTGATCCTTTCTACTACCTTACAAAGGCATTGGGTGATTCAGAGTGCAAAATTCATTTTCCTTACCTACAGCCACTGAAACTTAATTCCTTTTCTAAATGGGCTTCCGTGGAGTTCTCTCAGCATTTCCCAAGACACTTCTTTATTCATTAAATCTGGGAAGCACTGGGATTCCTTTCCAGCTCCCTCTCAGCCAGACTTCCATGGTGTCTCTTCTTCCCCGGATCTGGCTCTACTCTCCTGATCATGGTTTCCTCGCCTTCTGCCTGCTGAAGGCTCCCAAGCAATTGGGCATGGCAATAAGAATTGTGAAAGATTGAAATTGAAATTGAAATATGTGAAAATGATGACTGCTTGTCCTGTCTAGGGCACTCTTCTAAGTTAGCCCCTGTGATGGTAAATTTTGTCAACTTGACTAGATTAAGGGATGCCCAGATAGCAGGTAAAACATTATTTGGGGGTGTATCTGAGAGGGTGTTTCTGGAAGAGATTAGCATTTGAATCAGTAGATTGAGTAAAGAAGATCATTTTCCCCAGTGTGGATGGGTATCTTCCAATGCATTGAGGGCCTGAGTAAAATAAAAAAAGCAGAGGAAGGGTAAATTCTCTCTTGTTGAGCTGGGACATTCATCTTCCCCTGTCCTTGGACATCAGAGCTCCTGGTTCTTGGGCTTTCATGTTTGGGCTGGGACCAACACCATTGCCTCTCCTGGTTCTCAGGACTTGGGGCTTGGATTGGAACAATACCACTGTCTTTCCTAGACTCCAGTTTACAGATGGTGGCTTGTGAGATTTCTCAGCTTCCACAATGCATGAGCCAATCCCTCATAATAAATCTCTTTCTATATATCTCTCTCTATATGTCCTATTTGTTCCATTTCTCTGGAGAACTCTAATTAACACATTACTACCTTTCACTGTCTCTGAACTTCTTGTGAAACTAAATTATAGAATACCAATATAGTAATAAAAATGATTCTTGTCCATAGCAATGAAATTTATGTCACCTTGAGATGCAGCTGATTATTGCCCTGTGGATATGGACCCATTTTAAATATGGTTGTAAATTTGTTTCAGTATTTCTCGTGCTCTCTCTATGTGTGCACTTTTTGAATTCTCCTTTAATTAGATTGTTGCATCTTATTGGTTTCCCCTTTAATGAGTTAAAACAATTTTGACATGTGTTCATTTTATAGTTACATGAGAATTTTGGTTTTTAGCTTAAAAATATATATCCTTTATTGAGCAGTAACTGATTGCCTGCCAAGCCCACTATTAAAAGAGCAGAAGCACTACAGAATCCTCCTCTGATCTTGTCAGAAATGGCGAGAGAGGACAGAACTGACCTGTTTTTCACTGCAATGAATCGTTTGGGTTTTTCCTCCTTACTCTCCACCTTCTCTCCTCTTAGTAGAAAGTTACTTCCAGTCCCTGTTGGGTTCTCTAGGGGGCCTCTCTATCTCACAGTCTTCCAGACCTTCTAGGCAACATCTGGGTCTCCCAACCTTATTATAATTAATTAATGTGCAATACATGTGAGGTCAGACAAGTCCCAGCATGTTCAGTGAGCATGAAGTGACCACCAGAAGTCCATTTGCAGAGGCCCTAGAAGTCCCTTGAGATAATACAAACCAAGGGCAGAAAGAAAGGGGTATAATGAGCGTTACCCAGCAAAAAAATATTAATCTTGGCACTGAGGGGCATTTGAGAGCGTTGTTCAATGTCCGTCACCTAGATTTCTCTCCCAGTTCAGCCTCCATTGGATTAACATGTGGGTTCTAGGAAGGACAGAGGAGCTGAAAGTGAAACCCAAACAAACATTTGCACCCACGTTCTGTCAGACCTGGAGACGGGGCAGCATAGCAGACAGGGTGCCACTCCAAAGGGGGAAGACATTGGTCCTCTCCTCACCTCTGACCACTTCCTGGTATTAGGCCCAAGGGCTCCAATACTTTAGACAGAAGTGCCTAGTGTAGTAGCAGCCAGGCCCAGAAGGGCACTGTTTGCTGCCAAGAGACACTTGGAAATAATTTAGGGGGACTAGAAGATCTGAGCTATGTATGTGGGTACAATAGGCCAGTGAAATTCGAGTTATTACTATGACGGTGGTATTATTCATACCCGCTACCCACAGACTGGCCACACCTAGACACATTTGGGTTCAGTTTTTCATTCAGCAAAAGTTTGTCTTTTGTTTGTATGTGTTTCAAAAAAATTTGTGTACATTTATGGGGTTCAAGTTCAATTTTGTTACATGGATATATCGCATAATGGTAAAGTCTGAGTTTTTAGTGTATCCATCACCTGAACAGTGTACATTGTACTTGTTAAGTAATTCCTCATCACCCACCCCCCTCCCACCCTTCTACTCTTCCTCGTCTCCAATGTCCATCATTCCACACTCTAGGCCCATGTGTACACATTATTTAGCTCCCACTTGTGAGTGAGAACACATGGTATTAATTTTCTGCTTCTGAGTTGTTTCACTTAAAATAATGGCCTCTAGTTCCATCCATGTTGCTGCAAAAGACATGATTTCATTCTTTTTATGGCTGAATAGTATTCCATTGTGTGTGTGTGTATGTGTGTGTGTGTGTGGGTACACATACACACACCACATTTTCTTTATGGAATCATCCACTGATGGACACTTAAGTCGATTTCATATCTTTGATAGTGTGACTAGTGCTGAGATAAACATAAGAGTGCAGGTATCTTTTTTATATAATGATTTTTTTTCCTCTGGGTAGATACCCAATAGTGGAGTTGCTAGCTCCAGTGGGAGTTCCATTTTTAGTTCTTTGAGAAATCTCCATACTGTTTTCCATAAAGGTTGCACTAACTTACATTCCCACCAATGGTGTATAAGTATTCCCTTTTCTCCACTTCCTCACCAAAATCTGTTATTTTTTGACTTTTTTAGTAATAACCATCCTGACTGATATAAGAGAATATCTCATTGTGGTTTTAATTTGTATTTCTCTGATGATTAGTGATGTTGAACATTTTTTCATGTGCTTTTGGCCATTTGTATTTTTTTAAAAGTCTATTCATGTCTTTTGCCAACTTTTTGATGGGTTGGGTTTTTTTTTGTTATTTGAGTTCCTTGTAAATTCTGAATATTAGTACCCTGCTTGTTTGTTTTTAAGCAATTAAAACATGTCAGGCACTGAATATAGATTTACATTGGATCAAATCTGCTTCTATGCTAGCTCTGCCCTGTCACCCATCACCTCCCTTAAAAGTTTTTGGTAAAAATACCTGTATCAACCAGATTCCTTTATTGCAAATGACAGAGACATAGTTCAAACCCGATTAAGCAAAAGTGGGTATGTACTGGCCCGTGTAATTGGAAGGTCAGGTAGCAGAGGTGGAGGGGGTTCGGGTTCTGCAGGATCAAATAATGTTACTAGTTTTATCCCTCCCCATCCATGTCTCAGTCTAGGTTTTCTCTGTACTGACTTTATTCTCAGGAAAAATCTCCGCTCGAGATGATAAAAATGGCTCTTGGCAGCTTAAGGAAAGAGACTTTTCTTCCCAGAATCTATGCATTTTTCTGACCTCTAATTGGTCCAGCTTTGGATCACATGCCCACTCCCAACTAGTCAGTGTATCCGGCAATAAGGTTCTCTGATTGGCCTTCTTGGGTCACATGCCCACTTCCTCAGGGAGTGCCATGTGATTGACAATCCCCTTAGAGCTGTGCAAACGTCTGTCCATGCCCTAAATGTGCCAGTTCTCTAGGACCCTGTCCTTGGTCAGCATGGATTCTGTAGCCAAACTGCCTTGCCTTAAATTTCAACTCCATTACTTCCTAGCTGGGTGACCTTGGGCAAGTTACTCTGGGCTTCAACTTTCTCATCTGCAAAGCTAGGATGATAATAGTACCTACCTCTTAGTGTTACAGTGAAAATTAACTGAAGTAACATGTATAAAATATACTTAGTGTCTTACATATAGTAAGTGCTATATAAGCATTAGCCATGATTATTATTATTATTATTACCACCAAACCTCCAGGGACAGCAAAACTTGACCAAAAACTTAAACTCCATGTATTTGAAAGAAAACTCAAAAGAAAAAAAGCAGCATAGTTCATACTAGTATATAAGTCCCTGAATGTGTCTTTCTCAGAGAGAACATCCTGGAACCACTTTTACCAGTAGATCCACAGGAATTTGCCACTGCTGCACAGTTTGGGATTATTAAACAGACTACGTCCTACTTAGAAAGTTGGGGTTTTAGACTTCAAAAAGGATCCTTTTTTATTAAGCAAAGATGAATGACATTTTCTGCATTCACGAAAGTATAGATCAGCATTTTAAAGACCTTGCACGCCTCTAGCCCTCACACTGATTAGTCATGGCAGTTAAAAATCTGAGAGAGACAAGCATCCTTTGTGGACTTTTACATTATAGATCTTTTTCTTAGAGTTTGGTACAACTGTATCAGCTTTGAAATATATAAATCCAATTAAAGTGTGTCTGGCTTTTTAGAAAGCAAAGGGGAGATTAGGCCTCTGAGAGCAGCTTTGTCATTTTATGTTCCTTACCAAACCACTTGACTTCTTGCCACCTCATTTCTAGAGGTTAAGTTGTGGGTCATGGCGGTGGCTGACCTACAATGCAGTTAGAAATCCCAGCTTGAGCTGGAAAGCAAGCTAACTGGAAACCAAACCCACACAGACATGGGCACACGCACCTACTCAGGGCGCATTTCTCCAAAGATGTGTTTTAGGAATTAGAAGTTCTTGATAGGACAGGTAACTAGCTCAGTGTTCTTGTCTATTTATGTTTTCTGCAATAAAAGCATAAGAAGTGCCCATATGCAAACCAGAAAGTAAATGAGTTACTTTAATAACATGCCCTGTAACCAAACATCATCCAGGCTTTTACACACCTGACAATACCACACATTTGCTTCTTGAATTTCCACCAAGGTGCATCAGTAACAATAACTTTACGAAGTTTTTCTAGGGAGGTGCATTTAAAAACAAGTATTTGTCATTTCCTGAGAATCTATTGTGTGAAATCTTAGATGCTCTGTATCTTATACTGCAATCGGTAACTGACCATAGAGAGGGATGGAGGAGTCTCAACTGTCCGAGCCCCCAGCTGTTTGAGTCTTCTTGGCCTGGGGCTCCAGACCTGTGAGTGCTGTGAGCAAGTCTCCAGGTGATTCTGGGCCCCAACCTTTGAGCCTCAACAGTCCACACTGAATGGAGCAGCGATGAGTTGCCTTCTCCGAAGTCAGATGGCAGATTCATGAACAAAATGAACTTTGTCATTTTTTTAACCTACTTGGTTTGGGGGTGGTTTGTTACATAGCAAGAGATAGTAAGAACAATAAGGATAAAAATATCTGCTCTCCTTGTAAGGTGGTTGTGAAACAATGAAAGCGTATATATATAAATGCTTTGTAAATGTTAAAGTATTGTATAAATGCAAATAGTTATTACAGGAAGACTTGAGTAAGACCCAAGCATATCTATGTGTATATGACAGTTTCCAGCTATCCCATAAAGGAGCTTGATTACTGGAGCTGTTGACCTTGACTGGGGGTTCTCAGAGGCTCCTGATTCAGTAATAAATAAAGACAGGCCAGAACAGATCCGGAAAAATTATGGTACCTTTTAAACATTTTATACTGAACAAATTAATATTTTATTTAAAAGAATAATATGCTGAAATAAAAAAAATAAAAAAGTATAATCGGACAATTTACAATATAACCCAGGGATTTACAAAAAATGAATTCTTAGTGATGCCACAGCCTAATAATCAGACACATACATTTAAGGTGGTGTGAGTAATACCTTGTTCCATCAGCTGCTCTGTGACTATATAAACCCATTTGGAAAGAACCTCAAAAGTGTACATGTGAGGCTGTTGTGAGTGTGAGTCCTGGCCAGTTGGGCCAGGCCTGTGACAGTGCTGAGCTGGACATCCTGGTCTGGCGCGCCCAGTTTCCATGGTCTGGTCCTTGGATGCTGGGTGGCTGCGTGGCCCCGGGAGGACAGCTTCTCAGGAGCAGCACCTGCCACCTCTGGGTTCTGGGCTTCCTCTCCCACAACGCCACGACCCAGAGACCTGTCCTGTGCTACCCAGTGTCTAGGGAGCTCAAAAGCCTTTTATTCCTTTGTCTTTCTCCTTTCCCAGGCTTCTTCCTACCAGATCCCAAGGGTCGCTCTAGGAGCTATTGTTTGTTTCTGTTGAGCGCCACTAAGTCTCTCCTAGTGTAAACAACAACAGCAACCAGAACAATTAACATTTGTATAGTGAACTGCAGTTTGCAGAGCACTTTCACAGACATTCTCTTATCTGAGTCTCAGGTCAAATAAATCATTATTATTCTAAAGTAGTTATTATTATAATTTCAATTTTACACGAGAGGAACATAGATCAAATAACCTGTAAGCGGAGGGCCCCGGACACAAATGCAGGAGGCTGACCCCACACTCCTTCCCATCTGTCAGGCCTCGCTCCTGTGGGTAGACAGAGTGGCACCTCTTCTTCATACACAAGTAATTATCGCGATGATTGTTGTCATTGTTCACCAGCTTGGGTTCACTCAATGTGCCTTCATTTTCTTTTCCATGAAAATAATTTTGTATTTACAAATGGGGTGATGTAATGGAAACCTACTGGGAATTATATATTTTAAACCTCAGTTTCTCTATTAGTTACTATTTTTCTATTTTTGAAGTACAATAATAATATAATAATTACTGTAATTTTAATAATACCAAACAATGATGTTCGGTATACAACAGTGTACAAGGTACTTTAAACATACATTAATTCATTTGATTTTCACAACTACCCAGTAAAGTTCAGTAAAGTTACTTAGTCTTATAGACTAAGTAACTGAGAGGTTTTACCATAGAGGAATAAGAGGGTAAAGGCCTCAGGTTAAATGCCTAGTTCACATTCTCTTAACAAATAAAAGTTGCCCTGTGATTTGTACTCAAGGTTTGTACTTTGTTCTGTGTACCTCCAGCATGGTGTAACTTGGGATGGGAGAGGGACAGCTGAATTTGAATTCAGGCCCTGTCACTTATTCTGTGTCCTAGGGCAGCGCTTCTGAAACTTGAGCATGTATGAGACCCACCTGGAGAGCTGGTGCCCCAGCCAATCACCCAGATTCAGTCGGTCTGGGGTGGGCCCAAGAGTGTGCATCTCTATTAAGCTTCTAGTTTATATTGCTGTTTCCAGTCTGTGGACAACACTTTGAGTAGCCCCATAAAGACAAGGTGACGCATCCCTCAAAGCCTTAGTTTCATCATCCCTAAAGGTGGCTAATAGGGTGACCTACCTCACAGGGTAATAATGAAATAATATGTGTAAGAGGCCTCTCTAAACTATCACAGGCTACTAATATTATTATCTGTCACTTGTGTGATGCAGAATACACTTGAAAGTTGAAAGATTATTCAAAAACTTTCACACACAGCTCTCAGCTATTCACATGATATTCCGTGCACCTGGTGCCCAGAGTTGCACAGCCCGAAGGTATCGGCTAAATGCGCCCCACTCCACTCAACATATTGTTAGGAATTTCTAGTATGGGATTCCGCTCTCAATTCAGTCCACCCTAAGGATGCCTACCTACCTCCCCAGCGACAGGGGTGTGTCGGCATGGCTGTTTCCCCTTTATGGCAGCTTCACCTCCCTCCATAGGTGGTGCTGTCAAGGATGGGCAGAAAGAGGGGGAAGAAAGGCACCCTGAGTCCCCTTCCTGACCTGCGGCCATCATGGGGTTCTCTTTCCACACGAGTCTTGGCTGAGCGGCCAGACTCAGTGCAGATTTTTTTCTCTTGCTTACTCCAGTACAGGGCTGGCTGGGAAGCTTGAGAGTGCCAACAAATGGTCAGTGAGAGGGACAGGGAGCCAGAGCAAAGGCCCCTCAGGCCACATGTTGGTTAATCAGCCGCTCAGTGAGAGAAAATCAGCCCCACAGGGATTCACTTATTCCCGAGCTTCGGGCCGGCGGTGCTGGACTGCAGTCCAGGCTCTGTCACTCATTAGCAGTGGAGACTTATGTGAGCAGCTTTGCCTCCTGGAACTGAAGTCTCTTTACTGTAAAAGAAGATTAACAATGTCCCAACAATCAGCGCACTCAGTAAATGACAGCTCTTCTTATTATTGTTAATATTCATGCTACAAAGAGCTATTGTACATATTCTATGTGCCAAACAATATATGAGGCACTGGCCATACAGAGATAAAGACAACATCGTGCCCGTCCTGGAGAAGCCTACAGTCCAGTGTGGGAGACAGCAATTAAGCACAGCACAGGTTGCAGGTGCTATCGTTAAAACATGTACAAGGTACAGGACAAAGAAGGGAAAATGGCAGAGAGGAAAAGAATTGTGCTCCCTTGGAACTAGCAGCCTTCTGGTTCCTCATCTCTGTTCATCCATGCACACTCTGAGTCCTCAGGAGGCAAATCCAGACATCCTAGGTTTGGAGGATAGCCCGGAATAACTGTCCTAGGTCAATATTCCCCAAACATCACTGATCTGCTGCCTTGTCCCCTGAAGGCGACATCCCTTGGTGGCTCATTCACACTATCCCCTTAGCATCCTCTGTCCACACAGGCATCTCATTCAGGTTTGGAAAGTTACAGGCTGACGCAGCTCTGGAGGTTTGTTTGACTTTTTTTTTCAACTGTTTCATTTCTTTCCTTTTAGGATCTGTGCCCTAGTTGTTCTGGGAAACTTGTGACCTCTCTGTGTTTTTAATTAGAAGATGTCATTTTTCCATGGCAACCTATCTTGATGTCCTAAATAGAGAAACTGTAAAATCAGTTTCCCTATGAAGGGCCAAGCAGTTGGAATAGGAGGTTGCCCAATGAATGCTGGTGCCCGAACCTGGTGGCGCCACCCCTGGAGAAGGTTCCCCAAGCAGAGGAGCCCCACCAAGTTCTCCTGCTAACATAGATCTGTACCATAGAGCTTCCAGCTGGAACCCTCTTGGCTTGAGTCCATAAAACCCAGTTCTTGATGGTTGTGTGGGAGAATTTGCGCTTTCTGACTGGCATGGGAACAAACCATCTCAGCCATGAACTATGGTGTCTCCAGGGCCAATGGCCCATAGGTAATAACTTATGGAAGCCAGAAAAACATTGATGGGAAACAGCTGAAACCAGTCCAAACTCCATGGCGGCTGAATTTGAACTGACCCTTTCTCCCCAGCACCTCAGCTCCTAAAGCGGATGAGTGTCTTCAGGAAATGATGAAGGAAATAAAGAAATTATGTACTACCCTTTGCAAGTCATCACTGAGGAAACAGTTAAATCATTTGGAAAAAAGTGGTTGCCTTCAAAAAGAATGCCCTAAATTTTGTAATTTTGGTTTTTCTTTCTTTTCTTTTTTTTAAAAGCATCATTCCTATTCACTAAGGCAGACGCATTAATTTAAAAAAGTCATCCTGACCACAGAGATTATGTTGATGCATTTAAAAATTGATGGTCAAATGGTATGCCGAGTCCTTCCTCTACATTTGATCAAAATAGAAGGGCACCATGGAAAAGTTCAAAGCTCCCCACTCATTCGCTGTGCACCTTGTTGAAGACCCATAAGGTACTAGGCTCCAATAACAATAGCTACCACTTGTTGACTGCTTGTTATTTCCAGGACCTGCTCAAATGCTTTAAATACATTCATTACACACTCATAATAATAATAATAGTGGTCATTTTTCCTGCTCATTATATGCCCAGAACTGTTCTATCTACTTTCATGTCTACCTAATTTCCTGTTCACTATTGTCATCTCCAATTGCAGACCGGGAAACAGGCACAGAGAGGTTGGCTAACTTTCCCAAGGTCACAGTCTGGAGATGGAACCAGGCAGTATTGGCTCCAGAGCCTGTCTATACTCGTAGGCTCTGTAAATACTACTTCTTCCTACTCCTGTAAGAAGTTTCTGGAATAAGAAAGCACACTGGGCATGCTGAGGGCATTCCCATCTCGGGAGCTTTTGCTGGCCACGTGCTTTGCTGGGGCACACGTCCCTCGGTCTCGGCTCCTTCTCGTCACTCAGCGCTCAGCTTCAATGTGCTGCTGGGAAATGCTTTCCCTGCCCCCAAACCAAAACAGCCCTGTCTACCTCAAGGCCCCGTCGCTTTGTCCTATTTTCTTGTTTCGGTTCCTTTGGAATGCTTTTCATTGTCAGAAATTGCCCTATTTCTTTACGTGTTTATTCTCCCCCTTGAATAAAATATAAGCTCCATGATGGGTGTATGTCTTCTACGTAAAATAATGCCTGACACAGAGTTAGGCACTCAATAAGGATTTGTTGAATAAACAAAAGGAGCCAGCCTACTGTTACTGAATGTTGTCTTGAGCACCAATTATGATGATGACACAGCAGTAGCAGCAACAACAGTACTAATAGGTAATAACTATTAAGTGATTATTGCAAACCATATATTGTGCTAAATGTCTTTCATAGGATGCCTATGAGGTAGAAACTATTAGTGCCCCCATTTTACAGAATAGGAAACTGAGACTTAGAGAAGGTATGTGATGCTGGTGGCATCGAGAGGCCAAGAAACCCTCAAGAACTCACTTATACACCGAAAGCGTATGAATGGCCAGGGAAATATGAGTGTACTGTGTTTGCAGCAAAGGATGTAGGCAGGCGGGGCACACCACGGAGAGTCTCTCAGCCTCCTGGGGCCTCTGTTTCCCTCTCAGGGATAATGTGTGAAAGCAGCTAGCACCTGTGACTAGTGTGCACTCGGCTCCCAATCCATGTCTTTCCCTCCTCCATTCCTTTGTTGCAACTCATCCAGTTATTTATCCCCTCAAAAAGTCCTGTGATTTTTGAATGTTTGAATTCCATGCCCTTCAGTTGTGGCCAGATGGCTCAGTTTTTGGTCTCATTACAGAAAGAATGGCTGGAAAGTAAAAGGAAAAAACAAAACAGAGCAGGAAAAAGATTTCAAGGAAGAAAATAGACATAGAGTGTGTGGGAGGAGAGGCTTTTGCAGGAACCCGTAGCAGGAAGAGCCTCAGCTGAGGGGAAAAATGGTGCCAGTCAACAATAAGTCATTGAGGACACGACGTTTCCTTTGCTCCATTTGGAGAAGGGAGCGCCTGGGAGGGGAGTCACACTGGCTAGCTAACAACACGAACCTGCAAGGCTATTGTCCTTGAGTGGATGCTTGGGAACGGACGTGGGGCTGTGGTGTTAGTCCAGCAGAGCAGTGGCCCAGCCTCACATGGCAGGAGAGCCCTGTCCAGGGCAGCAAGTGGCACAGGGGCAAGGATGCTATGGAGCACCCTGACCAGAGCAGGGGTGCCCAACATTGGTGCCCAGTGTCGGTGCCCAGAGCCAGCTCCATGGCCCTGACATCGTGCTCAGCTGCTTTTCGGCTCTTGGAACCCCTCTCAGCCCTCTCTAGTTCAGGAGACTTTCTTGGGCCATGTAAGTGTGAAGTGAAAAGGTAACATTAGAGACTGATGAACTAACCTATTTTGAGGGTTTACTAATTTCCCACAATAACTGTGGTAAATGTGTAGATGGGTATTTAATGTATTTTTAAATAGATTTTTGTTTCCTACAGGGAGAGGGATTTGGAGAAAACCTACGAAGCCCTGTTCCCTTCTCCCGTCATGCATAGAATATTGGAAACTGCTTAGGGTCCACTGAAGCTCAACAAGGGTGGGCCAGTGGGGCTGGTCAATGGCGCAAAGATGTCAGGATCTGCAAAAGTGACAACCAGGCCAGCAGTGACCGCACCTTCCTACGGTCTCTGCCGCAGTGGTTTTCAGTCTGCACTTTAACAAGATCCCCACCTTGGGTAATCCGTGTGCACATTCAAGTTTGAGAAGCGCTGAGCTAGATAAAACATACGACTTCTCTGAAGCATTCCCTGAAATCCCAGGCAGAGAAATCCTCAAATAGGAGCAGCTGCTTCCCGGAGTGACTCTCCACGTGTTTCATGCCCACCCCTCAAGCACACTCGGGCTGCTCACTATGGAGAAGAAATCCAATTCCACCCAGGCTAGAGTTCAGTGCTTCCAAAACATCTCAATCTCAACCTCTCTCTTTACTTCCACCTCTTTCTTTTCACATGTTGGAGACTCTCTCACTCTAGGATTTCCCAACCCTGGGTAAGTTAAAGAGCGGTTAACAGATGAAAGGTGCAGGCTTCGGAATCGGAAAAACTGAGTTTCAGTCCTGGTTCTGTTCCTTCATGGCTGTACGAACGTAAGAAACTCATACTCTCTGGCCTCGGTTTGCTCATCTGTGGAGTAAGGCTAGTAAGAGCACCTACTTCATGAGGTCACAGCGAGGGTTAAATAAAAAACACACACAAATAGTGCTGTCACAATGACAGTGCCTGACTGCTGGCTGCTGTTGCTGTCATTAAGATCGAGCAGCTCCTCCATCCACCCTGCTCATTCGTCCCAGAAACACATTTTTACTTTAGTACTCCGTTGGTGACTCACCAAGTGTATCTGGAAAATATTTAACAATGAATTAATCTTCTAACAATACACACTGTGACGAGAGACATTTATTGGCTAATCTGGATGAAACACACTAATGAATTTGTATGGCAGCCTTAAGTGTAAAAGGGTTTTAAAAGACTCATTTCAAACCGCTTGCATTGAGCTCGTTTAGGGTTTTATTCCATTTTTACTTAGGAGAATATTTATTTTGTGCCAGTCACTGGGTGAGACACTGGGCTTGCAAAAGTGAGTAAGATATGGTCCTTGCCCTCTGGCTGGACACAGAGTAGTGAGGGAGAAAGACACAGACAGGGAACCAAAATAGCTGAGAACATGTGCTAGGGGGAGCAGGGCAAGTTTGCAGTGCACAGACATAGCAAGGAGAGGGCCTAAGTCAGAACTGGGCAATAAGCAGGGAAAGAGTGGTTTTTGAGGACTGAATGAAGTTTTAAGGTTGGACAGGAGAAAAGGAAGGGAAAGTGTATCAGGGCAGGGGAATAGAGGCATAAGGGTGTGTGTGTGTGTGTGTGTGTGTGTGTGTGTATGTGTGTGCCTGTCTGCAAGTTATAGTAATGTGTTTTTGCTGTTCAGTGGATGGAAGGTGGGAGTCACATCATGAAGGGCTTTAGATTTTACACACAGGAGTTTATTCTGTAGCCACTGGGCAGCTACTGAAAAATTTAAGCAGTGAAGTGTTGGGATCTGCAGGATTCTTCCAGTGACTGTGTGAGACTACAGGTAGCTATAGCAGAGAACAGAATGAGAATAAGGAATAAGGGCAGAACTGAGGGATATTTAGAAGATAAAAATCAATAAGCCTTGGTGATTGTTGGATATGAAATAAAGAGAAAGAAAAGTGTTAGGGATGATTCCTAGTGTGCCAAAGAGGATCAGCAAGCAGCTGGGTACGTGAGCATGGCAGACACTGATCTTTGCCTACATAACAACTGCTGTGGTCTGAATGTTTGTGTACTCCAAACATTTATATGCTGAAACCCTAACCTCCAAGGTGATGGTATTAGGAGGTGGGGCCTTTGGGGGTGGTCAGATCATAAGGGCAGAGCCTTCACAGATGGGATGAATGTCCTTGTAAAAGAGATCCCAGAGAGCCCCTTCCACCTTGTAAAGTTACAGTGAGCAGATGTCCATCCATGAAGGAAGTGGGCCCTCACCAGACTCCAAATCTGTGGCACCTTGATCTTGGACTTCCCAGCCTCTGGAACTGTGAGCAATAAATTTCTGTTGTTTATGAGCCACCTGGTCTATGGTATTTGTTATAGAAGCCCAGTGGAGCAAGACAACAATCATCACCCCCATATGCCACTTTCCTCCTGCTGGAACCCCAATTTATTCAGTTATAAGCAGTGATGCTTTGATATTCAAAGGGATAGACCCAACCCCAATGGACTAATTATGATTGGTCTGAATAAGTTATGCTCATCTTATTCCTCTTGGCCACCTACTCAAATTGTGGGCAAGTCAATCATTGGTTCTGGCTAATGAAACATAAAAGGGGTTTCCTTTCAATAAAAAGCCAAGCTACCTTGGACTTTTGCCCATTTACCCTTCCTCTTGCCTGGAAGGTGGACATAACTTCCATATCCAACATTTCTCCTCACAACAGCCTACTTGTGACCATAAGTCAAGAGCATGAGAACAATGCCAGTACACTAAGGATGGTGGAGCAGAATGTGACAGCCTGATCCCTGATGGCATCTTTCAGCATCTGAATAAATGCTAGCATCTACTACTGCTGAACTTCCTGATAAGTAAGATAAAAATGTTCTGTGAGTTTAAGGCATTTGTTTTTTTTTATACTAGGATACAGTAGGGTAATAAGTAGCCTCCAAAAGTAATGGCTCAGACACAATACACTTATTTCTTGTTCTTGAGTGGTTGAGGCTGGATGTCACAGGTTCCCGGTGGTGGAAGGCTCAGAGACACAAGGCCATGGAGGCTCTGCTCTTCTCAACACATGGCTTCCAAGGTCACTCTGGGCCTGGGATCACAATGTGTCAGAAGGGGGAAGAGGATAGAGATGCTCTTTTGGGAGATTTAATGGGCTAAACATATCACTTCCACTCACATTCCCTTGGAGAGCACTGGCCACATCTCACTGCGAGGCAAGCTAAGAGAAGTAGGGTAACACTTCTGTATTCCAGCTTCTCTGGAAGGATGGATTTTGGTAAACATCTAACAGTCTCTGCCATACAATTGTAAATTGAATTTTATTGTTCTTGTTTCTTGCAACTGAAAGAATTCCTCACTGATCCAATGAGATTAGGGAGATTAGGGGAGATATTTTGGTGGGTTATACAGAGGTTTGTTTTGACTATGGTATGTACGTTTTTCAAAACATATCATTTGTGATAGGTAAAGCCAAGGGAGTGAATGACAGCACCTAGGAAGAATGTAGAGAGTGAGAAGAGACACAGAGATGGAGCTCTTTGTGTTGTTCGCTGAACCAACTAAGCCAGAATAATTCCTCCTTACTGTTTGTGAAAAGAACAATTCAGACATCTCAGTGGCCTAGAGGTACTTCCCTTAGGTCGAGTAGACTCATGACTCAGACGTAAGAACAAGTCTATAGACCGTGATTGTCCAAATATTTTTGTTTTGGGGGACTTCTGTATATAAAATACAAACAGGGCTCTCTTCGTCTTTGTTTTCTTTCCAGAAGGCACTACCTTTAACAAATAGCTGACAAAAGTCTCCAGCAAACTGTGTTCAACTTCCTTCTTTTCCTGGTGAAGGTATTTTATGTGGATACCTAGCAACCTGGATCCTGAAATAATGTGGGAAATTCTCCAGGTGGTGTTCTGTTCTTTCCCTTCTTTATCCTCTCTCTCCTGTGACTTCAGATTTGGAGACTCTGATTTTTCTGGATTTAACTGTATAAGCCACAATAAAAACAACAATAAAGGCATTCACTGGAACTTTCTGAGATTTGGATTTTCTTGAAAGCGTATCCCCCTTAGGCTGTGGTCTTTCCTGATAACTTTAGCCATTCTATGGGGTACACACTGATGACTTCTGGGATCTGAGTTGACATAGCCTGCAGGTCTCATGACTATGTAGCATATACTGTCATGGGCAGACCGTCAGATGTCCTCTAGCTCAGTGGCTACTGGGGTCCTCCGACCTCCTCCCTTCAAAGCTCCCAATCACAATGGCTGAGCAAAAACAGACCACTCAATTGTGGCTTGGTCTGGAAACTTGGGGATATAGGCACTAGTTAGCTAGAGCCCTATCTACTTATAATTCAAATAAATTCCACAAAGGCAGAATCCATATTATATTAATTTCATTGCACTCCCTCACTCCTGCCTTACTCTGTAATATGAAGATAATAACTAGCATAGGTGAAGTTTTTACTTTAAGCCAGGTATCATGCTATGTGTTTTACCAGAGGCATTTCATTTAATTCTCATAAAAACTTTTTCAGGTAGGTAGTATTATTTTCATCATTTTATAGATGATAAAACTGAGGCTAAAGAGGTTAAGTAGCCACCCACATAACAGTTCAAAAATGACCAAGACAAGATCCACGCCCAGCAGTCTGACCCCTGAGCTGGTGTGGGTAACCCGTACCTCCTGTGAATCTTTGTTGCAAGGTTTAAAGATCTATATAGAGCAACTGAGGCCAAGCTCAGTAAATGGCTGTCATCATTATGTCATTGTTCCTTCTTAACAAGCAGACATCATTTAATTTTCTTACAAGATTACAAAGCAGGCCTTATACTAGGTGGCCTGTCTTGACTCTTGTGTGATGATGAGAAAGCTAGACAAAGATGATTCCTTTGTGAGGAAATGTAGATATTTTGTGGCATGGTGACAACTAAAGTCTTGGTGAACAGGCAATACCTGGGGGCGCTGGCCCAGAGAAATAGAAGGTCCCCACGGTCAACCTCCTGGCCTGCTAAGTCAAGGGCTTTACTAATAATATTTATAGGAGTCCCTTGGATTGCAACATTAAATTGAATCAATTTGTTGTTATTTTGATCATTTTTCCTTAATAAAAGTTTATTTTTCCAATATAAAAGTAATATAAATCTTGGAAAATGCAGCAAAGTAAAAAGAGGAAAGATCAACATAATTTTACTGCCTCAAAACATCCCATTGACATTTTTGTATTCTAATTGAGATTTTATTCATTTTTTTATTTGTTTGCTTTGTTGATAGCATGAGAGACCTTCAAATTCCCATGTACCTGAGTCATCCCAATTTCTAAATCTGGTCGGCTCTTAGCCCCAGGGTCCCAAGAGTGCCATAAGCTAGATCCTGGCAGGGCAGTAGCCAGAGGGGCCACTCTGGACAGGGTGACAGAGGCCCTGATAGCTGAGGGAAAAGCACTCAGGGTGAGCCAGTATTCTGCACAAGGGTCGACCCAGTCCAGAAGGAAGTTTTCCTGGGCTCAGTTCCCACCCTCGTGGTCACATCACGGTGACACGGCAGGAAGCGGGGCCTCCCCAGAGCCCAGGTCTCTCACAGGAAAGCGTTGCCAGAGGTTTCCGCAGGGCCCTGCAGTCCAGGCAGTCCATGCACCGGGTTAGCAGCAGCATTCCAGCCGCGGTCTGTGCACACAGGCTGGAATGCCTGGCTCGGGGCTGGGCCGTGGCGCTTCCTCCCCTCGGTCCTGATGCTTGCGGTGAGGCCCGTGGTGGAGCCATAAATCAGCTCTGCTCCGCGATTTCCCAGCGGGATGCCCTCCAAGCAGGCAGCGTGAGATACCTCCTTTCGGATGTCCAATACTAAGAAATGATGGACCAGAGGAAATGTATTTCCCAGTTGAATAAAACAACACTCTGAAGCCTTAGGCATCTTATTCCTTTGGCTTGACGTTTTCCAGCGGCCACTGAGAGGAAAGGAGGGTTTCCAGGGTCCGTCTTCTCTCGGGACGGAGTTGCGCTGGCGCTGCAGCCTGTTCACTCTCCCCCTCTTGCACGGCAAGATCCCAAGACACCGCGTGGGCCCCCTGTATTCTCAGGGCTGCGTGCATTTTGCTCGTTCGGACTCTGAGAACCGGCGATCCGTGTGCATCACTCTTGGAGACTCTGGTAACCAGAACCGTGGACTGCCACCATCAGACACGGAGTGTTAGCCAAAATCCTTGTCCTTTATTTTAAGGACGATGCCATGAAATGTGTGAGAAGAAGTGACACACAGGAACACGAGCCTGTCACGGGCACCCCTCGGAGGACTTGCTGTAGCTTGGGACAACGGCTTTAGGTTGGACAGCCCACTGCTCTAAGAGGCTCCGTTTTTCTGCCCTACAGACTCACACAACTTCTGCTGCTCAGAAAGGCTCCAGCCAGGTCATCTGTGCTGTGGCCCCTTGCCAGCTGTCCTGCGCATGGTGTGCCCTTTAATGTCCCGCGTCCTCTATGTAGTCGCATTTAGCGGGTGCTAAATGTGCTACTCCATGCGGTGCATGCGTTTGTGTTACAGCCAGGCCATGTCTTAGCGTCTCGGTGGGCCATGGGTCAGCTTAAAACCCAAACTATACATGGAGATAAAAGTGACTTTGGGAGTAGGCCCAGGTCTCAAATTCACTACTCCATAGATCTTGGGCATGATTTGGAGTGTGATGTTTCATTCTTACTCTGACAGAATATTAAATGGGACTTTACCCATTTTTTCAGAGTTACACCTGAGCACCCCAAGGTGCCAAATAACTCTACTTTCTGAAGAAGCTGCTGGACCATCCATGTAGGATTTGCTAAGAGGTGGCTCAACCCCCGTTCTACGGCTCCTGTCCTCTCATCCACCTCCAGCCCATGTATAAAAGAAGGCTGGAGCTTGATCAAGGATGCTGAGGAGTGACTTGTCAGTGTCCTGTGTTTCCTCTCACCTCCTCAGGAGGGTTGGGGAAAAGTGCTTTCTTGCCTCTCCTTCAAGCCAAAATGGAGACCCAGCTGCCCCAGTACTGCTGGTAGACCACAGCACAGCAGGTTAGAAGAGTTCTTGGGAGAGCCTGACTGTATCCTCTGGAATTTGGAGAGCAAAGACACCAGTGCCTGAATCCCCTCTAGAAAATTCTAAAAGAGAGAAGGCAACCAGTGCTATTTACGAGAGTTGAAAGTGGTCAAGGTGTGATTAGCCGGGCATGGTGGTGCATGCCTGTAGTCCTAGCTACTTGGGAGGCTGAGGCAGTAGGATCGCTTGAGCCCAGGAGTGTGAGGTTGCTGTGAGCTAGGCTGACGCCACGGCACTCACTCTAGCCCGGGCAACAGAGTGAGACTCTGTCTCAAAAAAAAAAAAAAAAAAAAAGAGATGGATGGAAAGTGGTCAAGGTGTGGATGCTGGGCAAGCAGCTTTTTCTGCAGTGACTGAGCAAAGGGGCTTCCTCCTGGGACTAGCACAGACACCGTGAACACGGTTGCTCTCGGACTGTCTTGAGAGAGCCCCGCCCAGATATCTGCCCAGCTGGGGCGAATTAACCCCAGCACAAACCACTCAGCGGCTTGCCAGGAGATAGAGCCTGTCCGCCAGAGACTGCATGACCTATGTCAGAAGATGTTTGCAGTGTCTGTGGTCCCTACCAAAGCAGAACCCACAACAGGAAGTGCCAGCACTGGGCACCTGCCAGGCATATCAATCATTCACATATGACTTCAGCAGCTCCAGCCCATAACATAACACTTTGCCCTTTTCCTTTAATTTCCCCCCTCTCCTGAGCCCAACTATGGGGGAAAAAGAAGCAATAGACCGAGAGCTAGAGCAGAGAGCAAGCAAAGCAGAGGGAAAGGCCAAGTCATGCTCTACGCAGGTTGCCAAGCTGGGGTCAGGCCTGATGGGGTAGAAAGAAGAAGAATCCTTTGAAGTGGATAAGAAGTTGAAATTGCAGTTTAGTTTGGATTTAATCCCCCAAAATGAGGAATGTTCACACATAAAACTGATCTGAAAAGCACAAGGATCTGCTCTGGCATCACCCAGTGCCTGCAGGGGGTTCTGACACAGGGTGTTTGCTGGGTGGCCGTGAAAAGAAAAATAAAACTTGCTTTCTGATTCAACCTCTTCAGTAAGTTGGTCACATCACAATTTTGGAATCAGACTTCTGATTCTGGGAAGATAGAGTAGATGTATTTTTCTCTACTCCTCTTGCTGGGTCCAACAAAAATCCTGGATGTTATGTATAAAACCACACAAAAGGTGGAAAGAAGGTGCATACTGGCTAGGGATCTCAGGGTCCAAAGAACGACACAGGTGAGTTCCCTGGGTTTTCTTTCTGCCTCATATATCCTAGACTGGATGCTGGAGAAGTGTCAGCGTGGAAACACCAATGGTGCAGACATAAAAAGTACCACTAAAAGCCTACTCTCTCTAGCCAAGGTACCAGGAAAGGAGCAGCGTAGCAAGATAAAAGGAACCTTTTAGACAGAAACTGTTCTTCTCCAATCGAACATCAAGGAAAAATCTGTGATCTCCCCCTCTCCACCAACACCAGCAACGGTCAAGTGGTGAGCCTAGAGCTCCACCCTCTCTCGGCTGGAACGAGCTGCTCCAACTCCACCCCACCTGCTGTTGGAGTGGTGCCTGAGGAGGCTGAGTGGGGAGCTGGGACTTTCATCTCTACTATTACATTAAAAAAGAGGAAAAGTCTCAAATACATAATCTAAATTCCCATGTCAAGAATCTAGAAAGAGAAAAGCAAAATAATCCAAAGAAAATGAAGTGAAAGAAGGAAATAATAATGACAAGAACAGCTATCAATGAAATTGAAAACAGAAAAATAAATAGAGGTAATCAAAAAAACAAATAACTAGTTCTTTGAAAAGATGGATAAAATTGGCAAACCCCTATCAGGACTGACAAGGAAAAAGAGAGAAGACACAGACTACTAATATCAGGAATAAAACAGGGGATGTCGCTATAGACCCTGTACACATCAAAAGGATGACAAAGGAATATTACAAACAACCCAACAGTTGCAATTTCCCAGCTTAGGTGAAATGGCCCAATTCCTCAAACAGCACAAACTACAAAAACTCACTCAACATGAAATACGTAACTATTAAGAAAATCAAATTTATCATTCAAAATCTTACAAAAAAAAAAAAAAAGAAATCTCCAGACCCAGATGGTTTTACCAAAGAATTCTACTAAGCATTCAAAAAGAATTAGCACTATTCTACAAAATATCTTCTAGAAAATAGAAGAGAAGGAAACACTTTCCGATTTGTTTTATAAAGTTAGTATTATCATCATATTAAAATCAGATATTAACAGTACAATAAAAGAAAACTACAGATCAATATACCTCATAAATTTTAGAGGAAAAAATCTTTCACAAAATGTTAACAAATAGAATTCAGCAATATATAGAAAGAATTATACTCCATGACCAAGTGGACTTTTTTCCAAGTGGGGATAGAAGGCTGGTTCATTGTTTGAAAACCAATCAACATGATCTACCTTATTAGTAGGCTAAAGAAGAAAAATCACATGAGCAACTTAATTGATGGAAAAAGCATTTGACAATATTCAACATCTATTCATGATAAAAACCTTGAGAAAACTAGGAATGGAGAGGAAGTTCCTCGTCTTGAAAATGAGCACTTAACAAAAAAATCTACAATTAACATTATTCTTAATGATGAAAGACTATGTGTTTTCCCTGTAGATCAAGAACAAGGCAAGGTTGCCCTTTCTCACTACTCTTATACAATTTATTGCTGGAAGTTCCAGCCAATGAAATAGCCCCCGCCACCCAAAAGAGAGAGAGAGAGAGAGAGAAAGAAAGGAAACAAAAGACATGCAGATCAGAAAGAAAGAAATAAAACTGTCCTTCTTTGCAGAAGACATGATTGTCTATGTAGAAAATCTTAAGGAATCACAGAAGGAACTTCCTAGAAGCAGTAAGTGTGTTCAGCAAGGTCACAGGTTAGAAGATAAACATAAAAAAATTAACTGTATTTCTATATACTAGCAATGAACATGTGGATACTAAAATTAAAAATACAATACCATTTACAACACTTGAGAAAATTAAATGCTTAGGTGTGAGTCTGACAAAACATGTACTGGACTTGCGTGCTGAAAACTACAAAGCATTAATGAAAGAAAGCAAAGAAGATGTAAATAATTGGAAAGACAAAAAGTGTTCATGCATCAGTAAAGATCATCAATTCTCCCCAAACTGATATATGAGTTTAATGCAATTTCTATCAAATTTCCTTCCAGAAGTTTTATAGATATATACAAGATTATTCTAAAATTCATATTGAAATTCAGAGGAACTGGGATAGCTAAAACAATGTCCCAATTTCATGACTTTTTACATAGCTATAGTTATCAAAATTGTGTGGATGATTAGACACATTGATCAATGGAAAAGAAAACCCAGAAATAGCCCCACGCAAATACACCAAACTGATTTTTAAAGTTGCAAAAGGAATCCAATAAAGAAAAGATAGCCTTTTTAACAAACTATGCTAAAACAATTGGTCATCCACGGGAAAAATAATGAACCTTGATTTATGTCTCACAACTTATACAAAAATAAATTCAAAATGGAACAAGGACTTAAATATAACATATGAAACTTTTAGGCAAAAAAAAAAAAAAAAAGAGCAAAAATCATTGGGATCTGGGGCTAGACCAAGTTCTTTGACTTAACACTAAAAGCACCATCCATAAAAGGAAAAAATGATAAAATGGGTTTCAGCAAAATCAAAAACTTGTGCTCTGCAAAAATACTCTGTTAAGAGAATTACAGATGAGTTACAAACTGGGAGGAAATATTTGCAAACCACATAGCCCACAAGACTAGTACCTAGAATATCTAAAGAACTCTCAAAATTCAACAGTGAAAAACAAACAATACTATTAGAAAATGGGCAAAAGATATGAACAGACAATTTCCTGAAGAGGATATACAGATGACAAATAAGCATATGACAAGTTGTTCACCATCATTAGTCATTAGGGAAGTGCAAATTAAAACCGCAATGAGATATGACTATACACCTATCAGAATGGCTAAAATTCAAAATAGTGATAACATCAAATGACAGCGAGGATGTGGAGAAACGGGTCA
>CM052444.1:9133981-9150952 GCA_028533085.1 Varecia variegata | reverse complement strand
TAAATATCCCTGAATACAAATGGAAAAACAATTTCAGGAATCAAGTTTTCAATGATCTTTGCATTCTGAGGTGGACTCTCAGTCCTTCCCTGTTTCAACAAGGAGACTTCTATCATCATAAACTAGAGCAGATATTCATATTTAATTTAGTTTACATATGTGCTATTCCTTATCAAAATATTTTTGCTTCCACCCTTTTGAGAAGTGGTGCTTCCTAAGGTGCTTAAGACATTTTATACTTAGTACATCATTTGTCTTCCCAACATTCCTGGGAATGGATCAAAAAGAGTGCAGACAAGGAAATAAACAGGTTTATTCTTCACATAATATAGATGAGGAAACTGAGATATGGGGAAGAAAATGGGCTTTCATACATTCGCCAATTTATTTAGTCATCAATTGTTTACTGAAAGTCATTTTGTATTGGGCCCTGACTGTAGATGCTAGGGTTACGGTAACGGGTTTGGTCCTTCTTCTCATGGAGTTTCCAGTCTCATGGGAGAGTCAGATTATTATTTTCAAAATGCAAATCTTATAATGTCACAATTTTGCTTAAATTATTTCTGGGATTTTCTGCAGATCTTAGAATAAAGACTAAAATTCTTATTATGGCTCACAAAGTTCATATACCCACTTCCAGCCTCATCCAATTTCTGTCCACACAACTCACCCAAGGCTTCAACTTTCTCAACCACTAGGTTTTTATGTTTTTGTTTTTATAAGGGATGCATTTACCTAATTTTGCTTTTCATTTTTATAAAAGTTATTAAGTCATATAGTTCAAGATGTTGATATTTCTAATAGTCTTATTATGAAAAATAGCAGCTCTCCTTTCCCCAGACTCAATCACTTCTAAGTCTTCAGTTGATTCTTTTGATATTTATGTCCTTACCTCTCAATAACATTTTTGCATTGTCACTTCTCAATTTTTTGGTTTTAAGCATTATCTATCAACTTCACCCTGAGGAGTATGAGGTTTTAGTTTTATTTACCCACCACCAACACTCTCTGCTCCCAGCATAACTGTCTTAACTTCTCATTCTAAATCCACACTTTAAATGTAATTAAAAGTAGGATTTTATGTGCTACAAATAATAGCATAAAGTTACATTTATTTGTTCAGAAACACCTAGGGCTCAGAGAAAGGGAAAAAATTGACAAAAGACAATAACTGGCTTAATGGCTTTTTTTTTTTTTAACTAGAAGGCTTCTTAGAGATCATTTCTCTCTCTCCTTTAATTTCAGAGATATTAGACTTAGGTTCAAGGTCAGGTGGCAAATGGATGACAGGTGGGGACTAGAAAGCAGTTCTCCTCATTTCTTTTCCAGAGCTCTTTAGAATGTGCCATGCTGTAAACTTTGAATTAAGATGAATGTAGGACTGTGCACTTATATTTTCTCAAGATACCAGAAACTCACCAATAATATATTGTCACCATAATAATAACAATAGTAATAATTGTGGCTACTCTTTATTTAATACCTACACATGTCAATCACCATACCAGGCATTGTGCATGTTCTGCCTCACTTTGGTTTTCACAGCCATCCTGTGAGGTAGGTATTATTATCAACCCCATTTCCAAATAAGGAAATTGAGTCCTAGGAAGTTTAAGCTGTTTGCCTGAATGAACCCTACTGGGAATATCTGGAGGGAAGTGGTGGAGCTGGGATTTGAAACTAACTCTGTCTGGCTCTGAACTCAACATTTTTCTTCTTAAATTGGCATATTGCTTTTTCAAAACCCTAATCATTGCCAATTCTTGGAGCCTGAGACTATCTGGCCTACTGTTGGCCTCATAGACCTGTTGCGAGGACTAAACAAATAAATAGAGATGTAAACACTGTGCCTTAGAAGAGTGCCTGGCTACTGCCAAGTGCCCAGTAAATGTTAGCTGCCATCATAATTCTTTTCCTCCTCCTCCTCCTCCACTTCCTCCTTCCCCTCTAAACCCCTTACTCTCCCATTGCTAGTATCTTTTCTTGGTCTTTGGTAAATACCCTTCTTTTCTTTGATTTCCTACACGAAAGATTTCTACTGACTTCCTTCCTTGCCATTGTCTACTTGGAGTTTAAACCTTATCTTACCATCTTCTTTTCTTCTTCTTCTTCTTTTTTTTTTTTTTTTTTTTTGCATCTGCTTTCCATTTTTAATTGGCTGCAAATGGCCCTAGAATAGCTCCATTTGGGTTCTATGGCACTGGACTGCTCCTCATCTTACCTTTTCACATCAGTTTTCCAATTCCCAACTCAAACCCATCTCTTCCAGGAAGTCCTTCTTGGACTAGGTAAACACTCTTTCCATTCACAGAAAGAAAAGAATCCAAGTGCTATTTGCCCCAGGGGAGGTCCACCCATTCTTCAACTGCCTTCTCAGGCTTGAGAGATTTTACAGATCTCAGCTTTCTTACCTGTAAAATAAGGGCACCTCACAACCAGCTCTGGATGTTGCATCCTGCTCTCAGCTGGGAACCTGGGGCTGCTGCACATCCTGCAAGAACTGCCAAAGGCTGAACTCCAATGTTGCTCTCTCCTTTGGTTTTATTCTTTCTTGAAAAAGAAGTAAAATCCATTAGCTTTAGAAGCTCTTGGTAGGAGACTATATGTATACTACGCTATGGGGAAAATCCTATCAAATTAAGACTATCTTGCATTCATCATTCTGGGAATATTCATTTTGGGGGGAAGAGGTAACTAAATACTTACATATCTTTATATTCACTCCCTGCAGAGAAATCAGAAAAACAAACCTGTTGGCAAGACGTGGGGATTGAGAGTTGACTTCGCTTCCTTTACTGCACCCCTCCCTTCCTTCCCCATCTCCAGATCAAGTGACTATATTTCAAATTCTGTTATATCCTGTCTCCTTCACCACTACTGGTTCTCAAAATCTTCCATTCTCACTATTATTTCAAATATCCCCTCCCCAACAAAGGGTAAGTAAGAAAGAGTTAATGGAAGTATTGAGGGAAAAGAAAGAGAAATAAAATATTAGATTAGACAGAATATATCTCAGGCTTTTTACTAGTCACTTAATATGTGCCATTTGATTTAATAATGATAACAATTTTGCAAAGTAATGACTGTTATCACCATTTTGCAGTTGAGGAAACAGAAGCTCAAGGAAGTTCAATAATTTGTCCCTTGTAACATAGTTGGTATTAGTCAAAGTAGGCTTTATAGCCCAGGTCTGCTCAGCTTGAAAATCTGTGCTTTTTTTTTTTCTTTGCTCTATCAATGATCCAAGACTGCTAAACAAATTACCACTAAAATTTAGTTGCTTAAAACAACAAACATTTATTGTCTTGTAATTTATATGAGTTAGGAATTTGAGTGCGGATTAGCTGGGCATTTTGGATGCAGGGTCTCTCACAAGGCTTCACACAAGGTGTTGGCTGAGGCTGCCTCATCTATCTTGAAGCTCGATCTGCTTCCAAGCTCTCCTGTGCTGTCGGTAGGCCTCAGGTTCTTGCTGGTTGTTGGCTGGGTAAATTCCTGGCCATGTGGGCCTCTCCATAAGGTACCTCACAACATGGCAGCTGGCTCCCCTCAGAGTGAGTAATTAAGAGAGTGAGAGGAGGCACCCAAGATGGAAGCCACAGTCTTTTTATAACCTATTCTTGAAAGGACATCAGATCACTTCTATTGTGTTCTATTCCTTGGAAGTGATCAATAAGTCCATGCCATACTCAAGGGACAGGGGGTTACACAAAAGCATGAATTCCAGGAGGTGCAGATCATTGGGACCTTGTAGAAAGCATCTTTCTGAGCTCATTTTTATGTCTTAAAATATTCTTTGACTTACAAGAACTATTTATGTTTAAACCACCTCTTAGGTAAAACTGAGCCTTCTACCTGTGTTTAGCTCCTCACATGAACTTTTCTTCACTGTAAATTTTCAGGAAAGAATTTCTGAAAAGTTCACATGGACTTTGAACCAGACAGTTCAAAGTAAGTTTGAAAGATGTAGTTGTGCATATATATTATTATACTATATATTATACATTACATCTTATATAATGTTATATATATTATGTATACAATATTGCTTTTGGTATGTGTATATACACACAAGCTGCAATGTATAAAATATAATAATAACATAATAGAGATAAGCAGCATCTGGTACAATGTTCATTGCATTTATACAAGTTTTATTTTGCAAAGATTTCTATAATGTTATAATTTTCATAAGAATCAAAAGAAATATCTTAGTGGCCACCTGAACTATGCTATGTACATGTGTTTCCCTTCATGAGCATCTTATTAATGTCCAGAATTAACCAAGAACATTTACCTACTGCCTACTAGGAGCAGAGTCCTTTGGTGAACACATGATAAATAAAGCTCTTTATAACTCCAAAGCACTATAATCCAATTGACTAGGCCGAATTATATGAACCTCACAGAACCTAATGGGAAAGGCAGTATGGATAGATAGTGGAGCACTTGAACAAGTCCTTAGGGTCCCAGAGACCTGGCTTCAAAAGTCTGCTCTACTGGCTGGGGGTTCTTGGGAAAGGACTCTTGTCTGAAAATAGGTATAATATAACAATACCCACTGGACAGGACAACTATGAGCAAAGACAGCGTAGCCAAGTGGTTCAGATGCATGGCCCCTGGAGCTGGACTGCTCGGGTTCAGTTCCTGGCTCTGCCACTTACTGTGGGAAAGCCCTTAATGTCACTGCTTCAGCTCCCCCGTCTGAGAAAGGGAGATACGATGGCATCTACCTCATAGGTCTGTTGGGAGGATAAATTGAGTTAATATGTACAGAGCACTTAGAACATTACTGGGCACTTGGTAAGTGTTAAATCAATAAGGAAAAATGAAGTCATTTGCGTAAGGCTTTTAGCAGAGTACCTGGTATAAAGTAAGGAAATTAATAAATTATTCTCAATTTTTTAACCTTTAATTTTTTCACCTGTAAAATGGGGATATTAATGCTCATCTTATAGAGTTCTTATGAAAATAAAACCCAATAATATATATAAAGCATCTAACAGTTCATGGTCCAAATAAGGACTTAGTAAATGGTAGCTATTTTTATTATGAATATTCACAAGCATTTATAGAGCTAGCAATAAGCCAGAGTTGGGAATGTCAAATAACTTAGTGCAAACCCCCTTCCAAACCAGGAAGTAAATATCTCAGCTTCAAGTAAGTGCCTCACTCTGAGATTACTACAAGATGTTCCCCTGCTGTCTTAGTCTGGATAGTAAGTGCTTTCCAGAGTTCCTTTGGGGCTGTATGTGTCCAGGGAATTGTGAGTCTGAGAATGGATTCTTCTGGTTTCTGCTTGGTATTTTAATTGGTTTATTAAGCCTCTTATCTACTTCTCTTTTGTCTTTTTAATAATACCCCTTTGTGGCTGCAGGCTGAATGCAGAAAGAATGAATTAGAAATAACCAGTAGAGATCAATGCCTTAGATGCATGGACGGCTTGCAGCCTGGGATCCTCTGGTTCCAAGCAGTGGGAACAGGCTGTCAACACTGTGAGCTGTTTCTGGAGGGCTGAACTCACAGAGTGACAAGGAGGGGAGGCTTGGGGACACCCAAAGGACCAACTGAAACTCTCTCATTCTGCTTTCTCAAGGACTTCTATGGGGCCTTGTCTCTTCTTCTGAGAGTCCCACTCAAAAATGCTCAACGTCTGGGACTTCTCCTTCAAGGCCGAGAGTGATATTTAATAGGTAGCACTAGCTGGGGTAGAAAAGAATGCATTTCTCAAAAACACAACCCTGTCTTTGGCCCTGCTAATGATAGCCACAAACCAAGGGGGAAGGAAAACATTTTTAAAGCTGGTTCTGGGAAGTAGATTGTCCCCTGACCTCCTCCCCAGGGCCAGAGCACCAACTATCAGACTGAAGGCAAACATACTGCAAAACAAGACAGCGGGAGACACCACTTCATGACTAATTGGCTTTAGGAACATAGAATAAAGGAAAAATATATAAACAACTATTTGAGCTGTGAAAATAAACACTACGAAGGACTATGGATTGCTCATATGATTTCGTTTTTATTAGAAATACCAACCCCGGTGACTATCACTGTCCCACCCTAATGGTGCATTCATTTGGGATGTATCATTTCTAATGATCATCTTCAACTCAATTTGGAATTTTACTTGTTTTGGGTCCCCCTTTCCCTTTTTTTATTTTAAACCTGGTGGCTTCAGAGAAGCCTCATTAGAGTTCACTTGGCAATAATTTATGTACCTTAAATCAAGTAAATTTCATAAAAGTCCTAACTTTCATCATCTTTCAAATGGCATTAACTTGGTCTTAAATGCCTTAGTTGCAGAATCTCAGTGGTAAAGGATAAGTTCCTAGTATCTGTTATCAACTCCCTATTCGGGGATTAGTGCTGTGTTTTCATGTGGGATATAAACATATCCGGATAATTCTCCTGAGCTTCACTTGTTGAAATTTGACATTTGTCCTATCACTTAATTATGGCTTAGCTCCCAGAAAGCTTTGCTGGCACCTCTCTGACAGCCGCCTGCCCCTCTCTCAACACACACAACCCAGTCCTGGCCACAATTCTTCCCTCAGCTGAGGAAGCAAAGCTGATAACAAAATACATTCTAGAAGCCTTCCATCTTGAAAGAGGAGATAGTCTTTGGGTGGCTTGGGGCTGTTAGCTACAGAAAGGTCAAAACGTCAGATATTTGGGTTTTCCTATCCTGGCTCAGTAGGGCTCACAACTATTTACCCTTACCCTGCCTCCTGGCCACTGCTCTCAGCCTACCATTTTAGCTTTCCTCTCTGAGAGCTTGTCCTGCTTGGTCCCAGGAGTGTCTTTTCTAGGGAGCATTTGCTTCCTCCAGTGTTGCAGAAACAGAAGCTGTTGCCCTCTAACTTAAAATCTCATGGTCGAATATAGAAATTGAGGACTGGAATTAGTAGAAAAGACCAGAGAGGAGAGAGAGAGTTCTTATGTGAGACATTTGCAACTTGAAAGGAGCATACAATGATCTTAGCAGTCAATTTCAGTTCATGTTATAATCCTTGTTTTATTACCATAAAATGTTTTCTTGCTCTGTAAATTAAACAATTGGGTTGTATCGAGTAGAATGCTGATAGATGTGTAAAAACTAGCTCTTCAAAAAAAAACAAAAAGTGCTGATTTATAGCATTTGCTGATTTCCTTGGTATAAATATTTCCACATGATAAATTTCAAGATACCAAAGTGAAATCACTAAACAAGGACTTGGGAAGAGATGCACACAAGCAGCTTTTGCCTCCAGCACTAGAGGGGCCCAGCACAGGGGATGGAGAAGGCCAGGAAAGGGTTTATAGAGCAAGCACTTCTGGAGCTTGAATCTAGAAAGGTGAGTATGTTCTAGTGGACAGAGAGGTAGGGGAAAGGGGCAAGAAGCAAGTATTTCTGGCAAAGGATGAACAACTTTGGCTGCATTCTAAGCATACATGTGTGAAGTGTGCACATGCAAACTTGCATGTGTGGTGTGTGTGGTGGTGGGAGGACAGGACATGTGTGGCTCTAGCCATGAGTCTTAATCACCTACGTAATTCCAAGGATTCGATATAACATCTAGAGTCTCCTTTTAGGACTATTAGTTCCAAATCAGGAAGAAAGTCTTCCTACTGGACTCCTTTCAAAGAAGTTGTTTCAAATACAGGCATACTTTATTTTATTGTGCTTTGTTTTATTATTTGCTTCACAGATATTGCATTTTTTACAAATTGAATGTTTGTGGCAACATGCATCAAACAAGTCTATTGGTGCCATTTTTCCAACAGCATGTACTCACTTTATGTTTCTGTGTCACATTTTGGTACTTCTTGGAATATTTCAAACTTTTTCATTATCATTCTAACTGTTATGATTATCTGTGATCAGTGATGTTTAATGATACTATTATAATTATATTGGGATGCCATTAACTGTGCCTACGTAAGACAACAAACCTAATCAATAAATGCATGTGTTCTGACTACTCCACCAGCTGGCCCCATTCCCCCATTTCTCTCCCTCTCCTTGGACCTCCCTGTTCCCTGAGACACAAATTAGGCCAATTAATAACCCTAATATGGCCTTTAAGTGTTCAAGTGAAAGAAAGACTGACATGTCCCTTACTTTAAATCAAAAGTTAGAAATGATTAAACATAGAGAGGAAGGCAGGTTGAAAGCTGAGGAAGACCAAACCTAGGCCTCTTGCACCAGTTAGCCAAGTTGTGAATGCAAAGGAAAAGTTCTTGAAGGAAATTAATGGTGCTCCTCCAGTGAACATACAAATGATAAGAAAGCAGAACAGCCTTATTGCTGATATGGAGGAAGTTTTAGTGGTCTAGACAGAAGATCAAACCAGCCACAACATTCCCTTAAGCCAAAGGATAATCTAGAGCAAAGCTTTAGCTCTCTTCAATTCTGTGAAAGCTGAGAGAGCTGAAGAAGAAAAGTCTGAGCTAGCAGAGGTTGGTTTATGAGGTTTAAGGAAGGAAGCCATTTCTATAACATGAAAGTGTAAGAAGAAACAGCAAGTGCTGATGTAGAAGCTGTAGCAAGTTATCCAGAAGATCTTATTAGCTAAAATAATTGACGAAAGTGGCTACACCAAACAACAGATTTTCAATGTAGATGAAACAGCCTTATATAGGAAGAAGATGTCATCTAGGACTTTCATAGCTAGAGAGGAGAAGCCAATGCCTGGCTTCAAAGCTTCAAAAGACAGACTGACTCTCTTGTTATGAGCTAATACAGCTGGTAACTTTACGTTGAAGCCAATGTTCATCTACCATTCAAAAATCCTAGGGCTCTTAAGAATGATACCAAATCTACTCTGTCTGTGCTCTATAAATGGAACAGCAAAGCTCAGATGACAGCATATGTATTTATAGTATAGCTTACTAAATATTTTAAGCCCTCTATTGAGACCTACTGCTCAGAATAAGACATTCCTTTCAAAATATTACTGCTCATTGACAATGCTGCTGGTCATCCAAGAGCTCTGACAGAGATGTACGACGAGATTAATGTTTGTTTTCATGCCTGTTAACACAACATCCATTCTGCAGCCCATTGATCAAGGAGTCATTTTGACTTTCGAGTCTTATTTAAGAGCGACATTTTGTAACACTGTAGCTGCCATAGATAGTGATTCCTCAGATGGATCTGGGCAAAGTAATTTGAGAACCATATGGAAGTGATTCACCCTTCTAGATGCCTTTAAGAACATTTGTGATTAATGAGAGGAGGTCAAAATATTAACATTAATAGAAATTTGGAAGAAGTTTCTTCCTTTTATTGTGCTCATGGATGACTGTGAGAAGTTCAAGTGGAGGAATAATACACTTCTTGCCTTCAGTGGAGGAAGTAACTACAGATGTGGTACACATAGCTGGAGAACTAGAATTAGAAGTGAAGCCTGAAGATGCGATTGAATCGCTGCAATCTCATGATAAAATTTTAAGGAAAGGAGTTGCTTCTTGTGGATGAGCAAAGAAAGTGGTTTCTTGAGATGGAATCTACTCCTAATGAAGATGCTGTGAACATTGTTGAAATGACAACAAAGGATTAAGAGTATTACATAAACTTAGTTGGTAAAGCAGCAGCAGGGTTTAACAGGCTTGACTCTAATTTGGAAAGAAGTTTTACTGTGGGTAAAATGCTATCAAATAGTATCACATCCTTACAGAGAAATCTTTTGTGAAAGGTGGACTCAATTGATGTGGCAAACTTTACTGTCATATTAAGAAATCGCCACAGCCACCCCAACCTTCAGCAACCACCACCTTGATCCGTCAGCAGCCATCAATATCCGTGGAAGACCCTCCACCAGCAAAAAGATTACTACTTGCAGAAGGCTCAGATGATTGTTAGCATTTCTTAGAAATATGGTCTTTTTAAGTTACGGTATGTCCTTTGTTTTTATAGACATAATGTTAATCTGCACTTAAAAGACTCCAGTGTAGTGTAAACATAGCTTTTATAGGCACTGGGAAACACGAAATTTGTGTGACTCACTTTATTGTGACAATTTGCTTTATTGTGGTGGTCTGAAACCAAACTGGAACATCTCTGAGGGATGCCCGTAATCCTTTGGTTACAATAGTCAGTGAAATAGTCACTAGTCTAGGAGCCAAAATCAATACATTATTACGGAGAAAGGCCACACAACAGGGCACGGCAAAGCCAAGGAAGAGAGAATTTCAGACTGAGAGGATGTTAAAGGTCATGCTGTGATTTTGTCTGTATAGGAAGTGGAGAAAGTTTAAAGGGTAAGAGTGATGCACTTATTTGCGTCAAAATAACAGCTCTGTGTAACAAGAACTATTTCAGAGTGGGCTAATTACCAACCATCTCCATCATATTAGCTTGCCTTCCAAAGGCTGTTTTTCCTTTGTTTTATCCAAGGGCAATTCAAAGTATTGCTCCACGGCAAGAAGTTTACTATTCAGAACCCAAGCACCGGGAGTTCCAGCTCTCTAACTAAAACCACCAAATATTTATGGAGTGGCATCCCAGCCCAAGTTGTCAGGTTGATTCTCACTCTCAGCACGGCATCCCAGGACGCCGAATGTCCACCTGTCACCGCACACACTGGCTTTTTCGGGCAGCCAAAGCTTGTCAGCTCAGTCCACTCCTGCTTCTTGACCTACAGGGCAGACTCTGCAGCTTAAGCATTCTCAGATACTATTTCTCTGGCTTCTTTCCCTTTCATGAAGATTTTAGAGTTTAGCTTTTGTAATTCATTTAACCATTTTTTGTATAATTTAACTGTATTTAGACATATAATTTAACTGGAACTAGATAAGAAATACTATTATATAAATATAACTATAACTAATTTAACTATTTTATAACATGGACATGTAATTAGAGGCCTTTGGGTAAGGAGTACTTTAAGAATGAACCTCCATAAGTCATAATAAATCAGAAGCACAAGTTGAATGTCTTTTTTAAGGTCTCTTTTTAAAAAAGGATTTGCCTTTTTTTTTTTTTAACTATGGGAAAAATGCTAATTTTCTTGCATTGGAAACTTTAACAATCCAATTACAGTAAATAGTAAAAATAGTTTCCTAGTGGGAATACATTAAGGGTATTGAAATAAAAACTTACTAGTAGCATCAAATATCAGCTAAAGTATATGGATAATTAGGACAAAAAAGTTCTAATAAGAGGCAGAAATAAGAATTTAGAAATAGTTTATTACCTAAGTCGTCATTTTGGTACCTGGTCCCAGTGGCCAGCATGGTTCTTTCTATGCTGTTTAAACAATGTTGTACCAGGATAAACATGAGATTAGGTTTATATTATCCTGGTGCTGCTGTCAACAGACTAACTTTTCAGTGCTATTTTTCCTTCGATTAATAAGTAGTTCCTAGAAAATATCTGGTAGCCAAGGATGACCATTATGAGACACTACTTCTCTGGCACAATTTTACAAGGTTGGTTCAAAGCTCTGAGTGAGTGGAGAGCAGCCCCCACTAGAACCCCAGGCTCTGGAGGCTGTTCTCTTCAGGAGATCATCCTTATCATCTGTTCCCCTCACCTTAAGCCCAGCCCCATGGCACAAACAGAGGAATGAAGGTGGAGAATGAAGTTATTCTCTAGAGCTCTGAGCTCTGGAGCTGCATCTCTTCCCTAAGCCAATGGTGGTCCAGAGCTCATCTCTCCCATTCTCAATGGTCCCAAAGGAATGGAAGAGCCAAGTGTTGAGGGAGACTTCCTTTGGAACACAGCACTCGGAAAGAGGGGGTCATCCGGTGTTCACCTCTTACAGCTGAGTAAGCTGGGTGGGCTGTTCAACCCCTCTGAACCTGTTTCTTCATCTGCAAAATGGGGTTAAAGGTACTAACCTTACAAAATTATTTGAAGGGTCAAATGAAATAGGAAGGTCAAGTGCTTGGCACAAAGTAGAACCCTGTCAGTGGTGGCTCTGGTCATACTTCAAACCTACCTCAAATCCTCTCCACAAAGGAGTTTCTTACTCTCCCCTCTCAGTTCCTTTTCGCCCTCCACTCGGGAATAAGAAGGAATGGCCATCTTTTCCTTGCCTAGAATCACCACAGGCAGTCAACTACAGACTGAGCGTGAGGATGATGGAGAGGAATCTCCCACATGTGTGGCCAGCTAGAGCCACCTCTAGATAGCTCTAGAGGGGCCGGCTGTTGTGAGGCCAAAGGTCACATGATGGGGCAGGAAAACCTTTCAGTGGACATGAGCCCAGCTCAGTAAAGTAGGGCCAGGTTGCATGGCCTGAGAGAACAGGCAGCCCCACCTCTTCCAAAAAGAGGCAAAAACATCCTGTAACATTCTACCACTTGGCTGAGATGCAGAGTGCTTGAGCTGTCCAAAACTATGCTACACACCATGTATATTGCTGTCTGTCTGTCGGTCTGTCTGCTCGTGTTTGTTTTCAGTGTCTTAGCAGATTGGCTCTGAGTTCATGCTGCATGTTGTATTTGGCAAGAAGAGGTATTTTAATATCCTTGCTTGACTGGAGCTATCTCAATGGTGGTGAGTTCTATTATTTTGAATAGGATAAAATATTGCCCCGGGTTTCTGCATAATCATAGCACAGAATAGTTCAACTTTAAACTTGGGTTATCTACCTTAGAAAATTCTAAAATAACCACATCTGCAGTGTTCCCCCACAGGTTCCTGGAACTCTGACCAACTCTTGGACAAACCATGCATGTCAAAACACACTTGATCTTTTATCTGACCTATAATCTGGGGAGGTAAAGTTAATAGAGCAACCTTGTCCCTACCCTTAACTTTACTCTGTGAGTAGCTGTAATTCAGCACCTTAAGTGGGTGAGACCAGTAAAGATATAATACTTATTTTCGTCAAAGTTTCTATGATTTATATTCAGTCCACAAAGGATGTGCCCACTCACCCAAATGAAATGAAGCTGAATCTATTCATTCATTCACAAATATTTTATTGTATCCCATTTGTGCCAGATACTTTGTAGGCACTAGGGATACAAATGCACATGACCCAATGCCTGCCTGAAGGGCTCACGGTCTAGCAGAAGGGGCAATGTTGAGGTCTAAACGGGGGGGAGTAATCAATTGAAAATCAGGAACGACTTCATAGGAAAAGGGACCCTTTTTCAGGGTCAGGGGTTCAAATCAAGAAATCTTTTCCAATTTCCAGTTGTCATAGAATTGACTCCCATGAACTCAGGATTATTCTAGCAGCCAATAAGAATCAATCACACTGTGACAACTTTTCTGGCTTGAATTATCCATGTAGACTGTTAGAATGACCCTAACTTCACTAGATAATTGAATAGTTACTGATTTTATGACATGAGTTCATCTCTTAAGTCAGCAAAAGAAACTCTGCTTTGAAATTTGACAACCTCAGCATTTCTAGCCAACTCTATTAAAGACTCATGTGATCTTACTCTATAAACAGAAGCATTTGGGAAAAAGAAGCACCTGAAATTGTGCCCTTTGTATATAACTCATCTCTTCCTGAGAGTGAAAGTTAAGAGGTCGACTTTTTAAAAGGTTTGAACTTAAGATGAGCTGCCTGGTGTCAAGAGTGAGGAGGGATGGAAGACAGGAAGTGAGTATCAAGCTCTTGGCAATGAGCATGATGTCCGAGGCACTTCATGTTTCCCCCCCAAATGTTTCTCACACTTCTAAGTGATGATACCTGAACTTCCACTGGTAGATTCTCATTTCTTTATTACAAGATTTGATCCTATTTAAAATACAACCATTCCCACAGATGTCATTTATACCTCAGTATGAATAAATTCATCAGACTCTTTCTTGAGATCACTGGCACCCTCGGTGAAAGAGGGGTTGCTGCTAGGGTGGAAAGAGAGGAGGAAGAGGGAATAAGATAAAGGCTGGGATACCCTGAGCTTCTTTACTTGCAATTTGCTAAAGGTCAGCCCTGGCCACAATTTAGAAAACACAAAAATTCATAGGTAAGAAATGGTGCCCAAGACCTGGGATTATAAGGTGCTGCAAGACAGGCAAGTTTGATGGTTTTGATAGCCAAGACTAAGACACCCCGCCCTTATTCCCCTGCCTCAGCTTGTTGTCACATGATAGTTTCTGGTGCAGAACCAATCAGATTGCAGTAGGCACCTGATGACATGGCAGGATGTCACCTGTCCCTGTGGCACTCTGAGAAAACAGCCACAGTCACAAGTCCTTTAACAAGGATGTTCAGAGTCATATTTCACATTTTTATTTTCATATATTTTTTAGTTGTATTGTGACTCTGTATTCCTTGTTTTCAGTTCTTAATGTTGTGCAAAGCATCTCTCATTTCTCAGTCCCCACCCACAGGCCAGTGCAGACCTGCCAGGGAGGGGGTGAGTCAGTGTCTCAAAGCCCCAGTACAGTCACCAAAGGAACCTTCCACTCCTACCTGGGCAGAGCATTTGTGCCTGCACACATTCATCTAAAAGTATGGATTGAATACTCTCTGTGTAGCATAGTGGACTTGCCCCGTAACAATATCAGAACAGTATCAGACACAGTTGTAGTCTTGTGTTGAAGATTGTACCGGAGAGACAAGTCATAAATGCAAGAAAGTTTGGGTCACATAGGAAGCAGTAGGTGACTAACTATCCAAAGAGAACTATAGCAGGTCAGGGAAAGGAGCAATCCCTATAGGTGGAGGAGGTTAATCTCTGTGAAGTCAGAAATCATGGCTGGCTGTTCATCATCATATTCACAAGGTTTATCACATGGTGGGTACTTAATAAATATTTTTTGAATTAATGAGTGGATGGATAAATGACAGATAGATGGTTATTACAAAATATTCCATGAAAGAAGTGTTTTTGAAAGTTGGCTAGGCTTTTGAAACAGAGGATATCTTAGTCTGTTTGGGCTTCTATAAAAAATAACACAGACTGAGCAGCTTATACACAACAGAAATTTATTGCTCACAGTTTTAGAAGCTGGGAAGTCCAAGATCGAGGTGCTAGCAGATTCAGTGTCTGGTGAGGACCCACTTCCTGGCTCACAGATAACACCTTCTTCCTGTGTCTTCACATGGTGGAGGGGGCTAGCTCTCTGGGGTCTCTCTTATAAGGGCACTAACCCCAATCATGAGGACTCCACCCTCATAACCTAATCATTTCCCAAAGTGATTCCCACCTCCTAATACCATCACCTTGGGGGTTAGGATTTCAACATATGATCATTTGGGGAACACAAATATTTAGACCACAGCAGAGGAGAAGGAGAAGGGTAAATCAGAACAAGTTCTTCTTCTAATGTTCCCCAGAACATTTGGCAGGATTGAGATACCACCAAGATACGGTAAGCATCCAAATACCTGTGGCAAATCCTTAGCCCCGAGCATGCCACAACTTCAACCACGGTGGTAGAGACTACCACCGGTAGGCATTCAGAATAGTGGTAGCCTAGAATCCAAAAAGAGGTGAGAGATAGAAAGTAGAAGGGAAGCTTCTTCCAAACACAGCCTCAATGCCTATGGGCTCAGGTCTCTTCCACCAGCAACTCATCCATCTACAGAGCAGGCTCACAGAGAGCTGGGATCACCATGATTGCCTGAGTCCATAGTAACACTAAAGGAACCAGAGCCAGCTTGTATCAGTCACAAGTTGGGCATAAGGGTCTATGAGAAAACGGGAATTCAACCAGTTCTAATTTTTCCCATCCCTTTCTGTGCCTTGCCAGGTTTGGGCTTCCAATCTGAACCCTGACATTCCCTCAAGCCAATCCACTCGATCCACATCCACAGCCTCTTAGTACCGACTACTTAACACATCCAAGCACTGGCAACAGAATCAGGCCTCTAATAAGACCTATTAAGCACATCCTGCCAGCTGCATTTATGGCCCATGGCTGGCAGCAAGAGGTATCAAAGCTGAAGGCAGGGACTATGCCATCTTTTATATTCCTAGCATTGAGCACAGTGCCTGACACAGAGTAGGTACTCAGCAAATATTTGTTGAATGAAGGAGTAAAGTAGCTCTGGACCCACATAGTAGGTTCATCTTCCCCTGCCCCAAACCCTACTATAGACAACTGGACTTCCACAATTGCTCTGTTCTGGTAACCTACCATGAAGAGTAGGGTTCCTGCCTTTCTTCTGTATATCCAGGACTGAACTCTCCTAAGATCCAAGTCTATTATCTATTTCCCTAGATGGCAAATTGTTTGCATTTCTCAGATGTTTTTTTCTCCAAACCAACTTTGGCCTCTATTGTGCAAAGAGCTTCAAATACATACTCATTTTTCTGTCTACCATAAACTCTCCTTCTCTTTATTAGTTTTTATTCATGTTTCAAAGCTCATCTCGACTGTCACCTCCTCTTGGAAGCCTACCCTCTTATGCTGTGTACGTTCCTCCCTTAGCTTCCCAAGGCCTCCTGGCACCTCTTCACTCCCATTGTCTATTAAGGTGCATTGCAGTCACTGATCCACTCATCTCTTCCCCACACTTGACTGTGAGCAAATTAGGAAAGACAATATGTGTATGTCTTTGTATCCCCATCATCTCTAATTGTCCAGCATTTAGTATTTCAATAAAAGTTTGTTTAAAAAATGAGTGACTGAATGAATGAATGAATGAATGCCTTCTACCTGTCAGGATGACCTGAGCTGAGACCTGTTTTTGCCCTCTGCCCTGAATGCCCCATGTTGCCTCTCACACTAACTATTCCTTTACCTCTGACCCTATAGTTCAAGTGCCTGAACTACTCCCCGCCCCTCCCATTTACCACCCCTGCCACGTGCTTTGCCTGTTATGTCACGAGTTATGCACTACTGTGTCCCATGATAGGATGCTTTGTTTAGCAGTGGCCATGGTGGAGTCCCATCAGATGCACATTTAACTTTTATAAATTCAGTTCTAAGTCATTAAATATGAAATGTCTGATTTTGAGTCAAAAGTGTAGTTTATTATATCTCAAACAAGAGGCAGTACAATTAATCAAAGTATGTACCTAAACTATCAAAATAGTTCTGCCAACTTAATGGTGTCTTGTTTATGC
>CM052444.1:9055553-9133881 GCA_028533085.1 Varecia variegata | reverse complement strand
TGAATCAATTTTTCATCACATGTAACAATACGGTGTAGAAAGGTTTCGCCTTTAAGTCATGATAGCAAAGAAAGGCTTCAAGACGTTTTCTCTTCTGAGGCTCGTGTAATTCACGCAGTACCCATCTGTCCAGCTTCTTTACCTTGCTGATTTGTTTCAAATGGTTCAATATTGTTGGAATAGCAACATCAAACCTTGCTGCTAATTCATGCATAGGTTGAGATGGATTCGCTTCCACTACAGCTCTCAGCTCATCATTATCCACCTTGGTGTCAGGTCACCCACATGGCTCACTTTCAAGATTAAAATCACTGGAATGGAACTTCTCAAACCATCGATGTACTGTGTGTTCATTACCCACATCCGTCCCAAATACTTTGTTGATATTTAGAGCTGTCTGTGCTGCATTGTTTCAACAATGGATTTCATATTCAAATATAACATGAATTTTTGACTTATCCATGGCTTCACAAAAATTTCCCTAAAAAATTTTGAAGGATGATCACAAACCAAAACACGAGCTTGAAAGACTGAGGATATACCTTCACAATAAAAATAAAACAAGAAGTTTTATTTAAGTGAAATGTCAGAGATATCAACTGTCAAACTTAGTACTTAAGGAAATTGGACATTTCATACTTAATAACCTAATATGCCCTCACTGCTTATGATTTCACAATTTAATAATACAATTTTTTTAATATAACTTGGCTTCTAAATATATGCCATCTATTTCATTGGCACAAAGAAACACTCATTTGTTTCAACAGTAAAGGGAAAACTGTCAGATTTATTTAAAGATGGTTGACTCTGTTCTGTACTTTATGGACAATTTAAAGGATTTTTCAAGGATAATTTTTGTCTATAAAAAATTTTTACTTTACTCTCTGATTTAATCATATTTTTAAAAAATGTCATTTGTTTGGTTTAGTATGTATCTCCAAAAGACAAGGACTCTTTTTTAAACATAATCACAATGCTGTCATCACACAAACATACCCAATAATAATTCCTTAATATTATCAAACATCCTTGAATGTCCTATATATTAATATATTTTAGTTTTATTTTTAGATTTTTTTCTAAGTTGAAGGTTTGAATTGGGATCCAAATTAAGTCCATACCTTGCAACTGATTAATATATCTCCTAAATTTCTTTTATTCTATAAGCTCCTTCTCCATTGCTTTTTTTTAAATTACACCTTCTTGTTGTTGTAGAAACCACACTGTTTAACTTATAGTTTCCCACAGTCTGGATTTTTCTGAATGCTTCTTCACAATGTTCTTTACCATGTGATTTTGTTCCCTGTATATGCTTTAAATTGGTAGTTAGATCTAGAAGCTTGTTTAGATTCAGATTTTATTTAAAAAAACTATTTTATAGGAGATGTTTTGTTTCCATCAGGAGGCACAAAGTGTCTGGCTGTCTTCTTTTTATGATGTTAGTAGCCACTGATGATTGTTGCCTAGATCCATTATTTCATTAGGTTTTGCAAACTGGTGAAATTCTAATTCCATTATTTCTTTTTCATGTATTTATTAACTGGGCTATTCTAAAAGGCAAAATTCCCCTCATCTATTATTTATTTACCTTAAGTTACAGTTTGTTTAGGAAAGGCAGAATAAATACTTGATTATTTTCTTTCCCAGTTTTGTTTTTTTCTTTTTTTTTTTTTGAGACAGAGTCTCACTTTGTCACCCTGCCTAGAGTGCAGTGGCATCATCATAGCTCACAGCAACTTCAAACTCCTGGGCTCAAGCAATCCTTCTGCCTCAGCCTCCTGAGTAGCTGGGACTATAGGTGCACACCCCTACGCCCTGCTAATTTTTCTATTTTTAGTAGAGGTGGGGTCTTACTCTTGCTCAGGCTGGTCTCAAACTCCTGATCTTCCTGCCTCAGCCTCCCAGAGTGCTAGGATTACAGGTGTGAGCCACTGTGCTAGTTTTAAGAATAATAAGTTGCTTTTCTATTATCCTTTAGAGGGGATTAATGACAAAATTTTAACTATCATTATACACTCATGGATTTAAACATGTTATATTTGATGTATTTCATTCCATTAGAGGCAATAATTGTTGTTGAGGTGCTCATTGTTATTGAGTTGCTCATTGCCTCTGGATCTTTTGGTGAGCTAGAAAAATCATGAGTTTATAAAGATAGCTTCAGTTCAAATTCAAGACTACCAGGTTTCTTACTTATCCTTATTGCTCTTACTTCTGAATTTCCTTTCTCCCACAGCAAAAATCTAGTTTCTGAATGACACTACATTATTGTTAATTTGCTTTATCCCACATTATACACATAGTCTTAGAATAACAATACTACCATAATAGATTATTGAAAATAATTGACATTTTTTGGTGTTTTTATTAATTTGCTTTTTGCTTTGGGGTATATACTATTAAGGATGTACAGAAACATTACTGTGCTTTCAAGTCACTTGGAATAGCTCCTTTCTGTGTGGTTATGCCACCAACTAGAGCTACATCACTAGATTCATTTGTTTCATTTTACTTTTGTTTTTAGATATTGCTTTTGCTTTTGAAATTTTAATTTAGGTTTATAATATATAAAATATTTGCAGTTTTAAAACAAAATTTACATGGAACATAAATTCAAAAATGTCTGGCTTCTCTACCTGCTCCCTACTCCCTCCCTCTTGATAAACAAAATTTGAAAAACTTTATGGCTTATTCTTCCAGATTTTCAATATAAACACATATGTATGTGTGTCCTCCATTTCAATATAAAAGGTGGAATATTAGACATATTTTTCATCACCATGTCTTTCTTTACTTCACAATATATTCTGGAGATCACTCCACAGTAGTACAGTAGGATACAGAAAAATCCCCATTCCTTTACACAGATGCCCAGAGCTCCATTTATGGACACAGCACGGTTTATTCAACCAGCCCCCTAGCATTGGATATTTGGATTGTTTTTAGTCTTTTGCTATTATTAGTAGCACTGTAATCAAATTGTTTTATGCATATATCTTTTCATAGTTTTGTGTTAATAGGTATATCTTTGGGAGAGATTCCTAGAAGTAGATTGCCAAGACAAAGGGTAAATGCATAAATAATTCTACTAAATCTTGCCAAATTCTCCTCCATAGGGGCTCAACCTTTTGTATCCACACCTGCAATTTATGAGAGTGCCTACCTCCCCATAGACTTGCCAATAGCATTTGCTATTAAATTTGAATTTTTGCCAATCTGATAACATGGCTTAAATTTCATTTCTCTTATCATGTTTAGGGTTGAGTATCTTCACATAACTTAAGAAACATTTGTACTTTCTTCGGTCAATGGTCTATATCCCTGGCTCATTTTCCTATAGGGTTATTGGCTTTTTTTCTTCTATATTTCTATAAATTCTTTATATATTAAAAATAACAATTGTCTGTAAGTTGCAAACATTTTTCCTAGCTTGTCTCTTATCTTTCATTTTACTTGTGATGTATTTTTCCACATAGAATTAAATTTTTTTAACATAATCACATTTTCAATCTTTTCCCTTAATCACAGTTAGATTAAGTTTTCACTACTCTTAGGTTATAGAGGCATTCAACCATGTTTTCTTTAAGTGTTTGTATTTGTACGATGCATTTGGAATTTATCCTGGTGTACAATGGGGTGTATGCATCCAATTTAAGTATTTTCCATGTGTCTATTCAATTACTCTAACATCACTTTCTAAAAAGATGACCTTTTCCTCCACTGATTTGAGATGCTGCCTATTTATTGTATAGTAAATATCCGTATGCAGTTGACTCTGTTTTTTATTTGTTCTATTGGTCTGTCTATTCATGCACTAACATTAAACTATTTTAATTATAAAGGCTTTATAGTATATTTTAGTGTCAAGTATGTCAAGCCCCTCTCAGTACTCTTCAGAGTTGTTCATTCATGCTTGTTTGTTCTCCAACTGAACTTTATAATGAAATTGTCTAGGTCCAGGAAACAATCTGGTTGCATTTTACTGGGATTGCATTGTATTTATAAATGAACTTAGAACTGACATCTTCACAATTTTGAGTCTTTCTGTCCAAGAACATGGTTATGTCCTCATTTGTTCAGATCTACTCTTGAAGCATTCAGGAGAGTTTTATAGTTTTTCTCTTATAATTTTATGTCTAAGTATTTTATTTCCTCACTTGTTGTTATAAATGAAGTCTCCTCTTCCATTATACCTCTAACTGGTTTTTGTTCATGTATACATACATATATATGTATATTTATATAAAGGCTATTGATTTCATATTAATTTGTAACTTGCTACTTTACTAGATTCTTTTATTATTTTAATAGTTTTTATGTTAATTCTTTTAGATCTTCCAGAAATATAATCTAATCATGTTGCCTGAAAATAAAGATGCTTTTACTCCTTTCTTTCCAATTTTTATGCCTCTAATTGCTTTCTGTTGTCTGATGACATTGATTAATGCCCCCAATGAAATATAAAATAGTCAAGGACTTCAAACATAACATCAATGTAAGAAATTACTTCACTGTATTTTAAACAAACTCTGTCTTTAAGAGAGAAAGAAACCTCTGGCAGTAAGCTGCTCTCAAAGAACACTATGTGGTTTCAAACACATAAACTGGAAGCAGAATGCTCACATCAAAGCAGAGAGATGACTGGCTGGCCTGGCCACAGGCCACCAAACACTGAAGTCATTGGGTTTACTATTCAGTAGCTGTAGGTAACTTGCAAATATGAAGGGAGAAAGTCTCTTTAGCTATACCAATTTCATAACATCAAATCCCTGTAATAAATCACATACTCTGTATCACTCACATGGTATCTCTGATCAAACATTAAAGTAATATAAACATTGGTGCTGGAAGTGGGTTCTGTTGTAACAAAACCTAAATGTATTGGTCAGGGTTCTCTAGATCACAGGACTCATAGGATATATGTAGACATATAAGAGGAGATTTATTATGGGAATTGTCTCACACAATTATGGAGGCCAAGGAGTCCTACAATATGCCATCTTCAAGCTGGGAACCAGGAAAGCCAGTGGTATAATTCAGTCTGAATCCAAAGGCCTGAGAACCAGGGAAGACAATGGCATAACGCTCAGTTTGAGGCCAAAGGCCTGAGAACTGAGAAGTGTGTGTTGGGGGGAGATGCTGGTGTAAGTCCCAGAATATGAAGGCCCAAGAACCTGGAGTTCTCTCATGTCTAAGTGTGGGAGAAGATGTATGTCCCAACTCCAAAAGAGACAGTGAATTTGCCCTTCCTCTGCCCTTTTGTTCTATCCAGGTCCACAACAGATTGGATAATGCCCACCCACATTGGGAGTTCAGATCTTCTTTACTCAGTCCACTGATTCAAATGCTAACCTCTTCTGGAAATGCCCTCATAGACACACACAGAAATAATGTTTTACCAGCTGTCTAGGTATTTCTTAACCCAGGCAAGCTGACAAATAACTTTAACTGTCACAAGTCCACTCCTTGTCAACTTGGCATCCATATGCATCTTCTAAACCATACTCGATCTCCAGATAAGCCAGTAACACAGTGATACTTCCACCTAACATGACATGACTGCTCTTCGTACAACCCAAAACACACTAATACCATCCCCAAAAGAGGAAATAAAGTCCTTGAATAACGTTTACTCTTCTCCTGATATCCTGTAGCTTAAATACTATGATATAAAATGAACATGAATGTTTGTACCCCCGTAATATTCTGGAATAAAAAATAAATAAATAAAATGAACAATACTTATATACTGATATAAAGTCAATACATCTTATGTTACATGATAAGGGAATAAGAGAAGAAAGAAAGAAAACAAAGAGATTTGCTTAATATATGCATATATACACACAAATGTATAACAAAATAGAGAGGAAATACTCATGATAATTATAGTCTTTGTTTCTGTGACTGACCATGTGGTCATAGCTGGTATTTATAACCACCTTCTTCTACTACCTATTTTTTAATTTCCTTTAGTTTCAGCAAGAACTTCAACTGAGCATGGTTCTTTACCTGGTGGGATGATATAAACCTTCATTCCTGAAGAGTCTGGGCCATTCACAGTCCTGCCTAGATTGGGTTGTTATAGTTTTCCATTTATCTTAATCACAAGGCATAGTAATTCTAAGAGACACCCCAAGGGATTGTCTGTATTCCAGACATACTCTTCAGAACTACAAAAAAACAGTGTTGAAATTAGCAGGAAAGATACTTAAACAACAATTATACATGTGTTCCTTGCTATGGAATGAAGGAATAAAGATTTCACCAGGTAAATACACAAATTATTTTCTGTATATTTAAATTCATTTAAAAGATTTTAAATCCATTTAAAAGTAATAGATAATTTAAAACAAAATTAATAATATATTGTGATGTTTATAACCTGTAGAAACAAAAAGTATGACAATAGCATAAAGGAGAGAGGTGGAGGGGAAGTATACAGTGGTAAGATTTTTATAATATACATTATGGGTATAATAATATATAAAGGTAGACTGTGATGAGCTAAAAATGTATATTGTAAACTCTAGAGGAATCACTAAAATAATGAAACAAATAGATATAGCTAATAAGTCAATAGTGGAAATAAACTTGAACTACAAAAAAAAATTCGTTGATTAAAAAAAGGACTAGTGGGGAAAATAGAAATAACAAGATGGTAGAGTTAAACCCAACTATATCAGCTATTATATTATGTTAAATATAATTTGTCTAAGCATTCCAATTAAAATGCAGAGACTGTCAGATTTTACTTTAAAATAAGCAAAATTCAACTATAAATTATCTACAAAATACCCATTTTGCTATAAAGACACTGACAGATTAAAAGTAAGAGAATAGAAAAACTATACTATACAAACACCAAAGAAAGGAACTTATATAAATGGATATAAAGTATCAGAAATTTGATTCAGAGAAAGGAAGAGTTGCAAGTTATAAAGGGGGACATTTCATAATGACAAAGGCATCAATTTATTAAGAAGACATATAATCCTAAATATATATGCACCTAACAACAGATTTTTTTTTAAAAGCAAAAACTGATAAAACTGAAAGTAGAAATAGACATCTACAATTATAGCTGGATATTTCAATATTCTTCTCTCAGTAATTGAGACAAAAGAATCAGTAAGATACAGAAGACTTGACCAGTACTAATTAATCAACCAAACTAACTGACATTTATAGAACACACCACACAACTAGAGCAGAATAAACATTATTTTCAAGTGCACATAGAACATTCACCTAGATCATACCCTGGGCACTAAAATTGGTCTTAATAAATTCAAGAGGATTGAAATAACACAAAGTGTATTCTTTCACTGCAGCAGAGTCAAACCAGAAATTAATAACAGAAGGTTAGCTGGGAAATCCCCAAACATTGGGAAATTAAGCCATAAAAATAAAAATAAACCATGGGTTAAAAGAGAAATCACATGGGAAATTAGAAAATATTTTGAACTGCATGAAAATGAAAACACAACATATCAAAATTTGTGGGATTCTCCTAAAACAATGCTTAGAGGGAAATTTACAATATTACATGATTATATGAGGAGGAAAAGAGTCTTAAATCAATTATCTAAACTTCCACCTTAAAAAGCAAGAAAAATAGAAGCAGATTAAACTCGAAGTAAGTTGAAGGAAGATAATAATAAAGATAAGTGTGGAAATAAATAAAATTAAAAATGGTCAAATAATAGAGAAAAATCTATGAATCCAAAAGTTGGGTTTTTTTTTAACACATCAATAAAATTGAGAAGCCTGTAGTTTAGATTAACCAGTTCATTCTGGTTTGTCTAGGACTTTCCCAGTGTTAGTCCTGGACATCCCACATTTCAGAAACCCTCTCAGTCCTGGGTAAACGGGGATGGTTGGTGACTTTGCTATAGCTAGAGTGATCAGGAAATAGAGAAGACACAAATTACTAATATCAAGAATGAAAAAGACATGACTATAGGTCCTAAGACATCAAAAGGATAATAAATAGGAGAATATTATGAACAACTTTATGCCAATAAAGTTGATAACTTAGATGAAATGTACAAGTTTCTTGAAAGAAAAAAACAATACCAAAACTTACTCAAGAAAGTGGATAATCTGAATAGCCCATTACCTATTAAATAAATTAAATTTATAGTTCAAACTTTTCCACAAAGAAATATCCAGGTTTTCACTGGTAAGGTCTGCCAAACATTTAAAAAAGGATTAAAACCAATTCCACAGCAATGACCCCATAAAATAGAAAAAGAAGAAAGACTTTCTAACTCACTTTATGAGGCCAGCATTACCCTGATACCAAAAGGAGACAAAGAATTACAAGAGAATAAAACTATAGATCAATATATTTCTTGAACATAGATGTAAAAATTCTTAACAAAATTCAAGTAAATCCAATCCAATAATATATAAAATAGATAAGAAATCATGATCAAGTGAGTTTTATCCCAGGAATGCCATTTAGATTTAGCATTCAGAAATCATTAATGTAATTCATCATATAAACAGACAAAAATAGGAAAATAATATGATCTCCCCAATAGATGCAGAAAAAGCATTTGATAAAATTCAACACCCATTCATGACAAAAATTTCTAGCAGAGTAGGAATGGAAGTGAACTTCCTCAATATGATAAAAGACATGTAGGAAAAACCTACAGCCTATAATATACTTAACAATAAAAACAGTAAAATATTGAATACTTTCCTACTAAGAAAAAAGAAATGATGTCTGCTCTCACCACTTCTATTTAACAGTGTACTTGAGATCCTAGCCATTACAATAAGGAAGGGGAAAAAAGCATACAGATAAGAACAAAAGGAAGAAAATTGTCTTTATTTGCAGTCAACATGATTATCTATGTAGAAAACTCTAAGAAATCTACAGAAAAGATATCAGAACTAAAGTGTGGGCTGAGGTGCAGTGGCTTATGCCTGTAATCCTAGCACCTTGGCAGACCGAGGCAGGAGGATTGCTTGAGGCCAGGAGTTTAAGACCAGCCAGAGGAAGAATGAGACTCTGTCTCTACAATACATGGAAAAATTAGCCAGACATGGTGGTGTGTGCCTGTAATTCCAGCTACTTTGGAGGCTGAGGAAGGAGGATCACTTGAGCCCAGGAATTTGAGGTAGTATTCAGCTATGATGATGCTATTGCACTCTATCCAGGGTGACAGACCAAGACTCTGTCTCAAAAAAAACCTAAAATGTGATTTAGCAAAATTATAGGATACAAGGTCAATATGCAAAAATCAATTGTATTTCTATCACTAGTAACAACAATTAAAAATTGAAAATAAAAAATAACATCAAAAATTTTAAATACTTAAGAATAATTTTAACAAAATAGGTGCAAGACTTGTACAGTGAAAACTATAAAATGTTATTGAAAGATATTAAAAATTCTTAAATACATGGCACAATAGATGGTGTTTATAGATTAGAAGACTCAGTAATGTTAAGAAATCTAATTCTCAGCCTGACCTGTAAGCCTAGCACTTTGGGAGGCCAAGATGGAAGGATTGTTTGAGGCCAGGAGTTTGAGACTAGACTGGTCAATGTAGAGAGACCTTGTCTCTATAAAAAAAATTTAAAAATTAGCTAGGCATGGTAGCGCACACCTGTAGTCCTCGCTACTTGCAGGGCTGAGCCAGGAGAATTGCTTGAGCCCAGGAATGGGAAGTTGGAGGTTGCAGTGAGTTGTGATGGTGGCACTGCACTCCAGTCTGGGCAACAGAGCAAGACCCTGTCTCAAAAAAAGAAAAGAAAAAGAAAAAGAAGTTGTTTAATTCTCCTGGCCTTGGTTTGCTAGGCCTGCTATAACAAAACAAAATACCACAGACTGGTTAGCTTAAACAACAGAAATTTATTTTCTCATAGTTCTAGAACCTGGAAGTCCAAGATCAAGGTGTTGGCAGGTTTGGTTTCTTCTGAGGCCTCTCTTCTTGGCTTGCAGATGGCCATCTTCTCTCTGTGTCCTCACATGGCTTTTTCCTCTGTGTGCACATCCTTGCTGTCACTTTCTCTTCTTATGAGGACACCAGTCCTTAGATTAGGGCCCCACCCTAACAGCCTCATTTAAACTTAATTGCCTCTTTAAAGGTCTTATCTGCAAATACAGTCACATTCTGATGTATTGGGGGTTAAGGCTTCAACATAGGGATTTGGAGGGTACAAATGTTGTACATTCATTCTACAACACTCCTCAACTTGTTCAATAGATTCAAGGCAATTCCAACAAAAATCCCAGCAGACTTTTGTAGAATTTGACAAGTTTGTTTTAAAAATTTATATGGAAAATCTAGGACCTAGAATAGCCAAAACAATTTTGAAGGGGTAAAAAAAAGAACAAAGGTGATGGATCTATACTACCTAATTCTAAGAGTTACTATAAAGTAAGTAAGTAATCACAAAATGTGATATCAGCATAAGGATAGACATATAGCCATATGGATCAGGGATTGACAAACCACAAGCCACAGACTAGCTGCCTGTTTTTGCAAACAAAGTTGTATTGGAACATAGCCACTCTCATTTGTTTATATATTGTCTATGACTGCTTTTGTATTATAACAGCAGAGCTGAGAGGTCATGTTAAAGACAATGTGGCCCACAAAGCTAAAATACTCTCTGTCCCTCCAAGTAAGAGTTTGCCAACCTCTGATACAGATCCATGAAATAGAACAGAGTCCAGAAATAGCCTAATACAAGTTTTCCTAACAGCTGCACTTTTGACATTTTGGGCTGTGTAATTTTTTTCTGGAAGCTGTCCTGTGCATTGCAGAATGTTTAACAGCATCCCTGGTCTCTACCCACTAGGTATCAGTGGCACCGCCCACTGGTGACAAGCAAAAAAGTTTCCAGACATTGTTACAAATGTCCCTCAGTTGAGAACCATTGATCTAATACATACATGGTCAATTCATTGGCAACAGAAGTGCCAAAGTAATTCAATGGGGAAAAATATAGACTTTTCAATAAATAGTGCTGGAAAAATCAGATATTCTTACAAAAAATAAACCTCCCACTATATATTAAAAAAAACCAACTTTACCTGGATCATTCACCTAAACATAAAAGCTAAAATTATTTTTCAGTCTGTAAGAAAATACAGGAAAAAAAGTCTTTGTAACCTTGGGTAAGTAAAGCTCTTTTGGATAAGACATGGAAAGCACAGACCACAGAAGGAAAATAGTAAATTGTACATCATCAAAATAAGACTTTTGCTCTTCAAAGAAATTGTTAAGAAAATTAAAAGTAAGACTTGCTCAAAACAAAATACTTGCATAAACCTATATCTAATAAACAATTTATATCTAGTATATATAAAGAATTTTACAACTCAAGGAAAGCCAAACAACCCAATAAAATTTAGGCAAAAGATTTCAACAGTTACCCCACCAAAGAAGATATACAAATGGCAAATGAAAACTCATAAAAAGGTCCTCAATGTCATTAATCATCAGGCAAATTTAAATTAAAGCCAAAATGTAGTACTGCTATATAACCATTGTATAGCATGAATGGCTGATTTTCTTAAACAATGGAAAAAGCTTTAAACAATCTGACAACACAAAGTGTTGGCAGAGATAGAGAGCACCTGGAACTCTCATGAATTGCTGACCCATATACAAAATGGTACAGCTCCTTTGGAAAACAGTTAGAAGTTTCCTGTAAAGTTACACATCACTTACTATAAAACCCAACATTTCCACTTCTGGTTATATTTTCAAGAGAAATAGAAACATGCATTCACACAAAGACTTATAGGCCAATATTCATGGCAGCTTTGTTCATAATTGCAAAAAAAAAATAGAAACAATCTAAATGTTCACCAACTGGTGAATGAATAAACGAATTGTGGTGTATTCACACAACAGAATACTACTCCACAATATAAAGTAAACAAGGTATTGATACCACAGTGGCATGAATGAATCTCAAAAGCATTTTGCTAAAGATCGAAGCCTAACACAGAAGTCTATGTATGATGTAGTTTTGTATATGAATTTAAGATTTATATGCATTCTAGATTCACTATAGTTACAGAACTCAGGTCAGCAGTTGCCAGGGGTTAGGTGTTGGGGAAAAGATTGATTGCAAAGAGGCACAAGGGAAGTTTTTGGGATGATGGAATTGTTCTATATAAGTGACTGTGCATAACTAGATAGTCCCATGAAGTAACTAAAGCAATCAAGGTTTTTGTGATTAGAGGGGGCAGAACAGATGGTGGTGGTGGTGACAGTAGAAGCAGCTTTAATGACTCTTCATTGTGCCAGGCACTGTGATAAGTCCTTTAGATGTATTAATATTATCCCATTCATTCTTAAGAATACCATTTGAGGTGGATACTACTGCTTCCCATTTTTACAGAGAAGGGAACTGAGCCCCAGAGTCTAAGCAACATATCCAAAGTCACTCTTCTGTTCAGTAGGTCTGGCCTATCATGAAGTCTGTGCTCTAAATTATGGACTTACCCTGCAATCCTCAGGATAAGGATAACACTATTTCCATCTGATGGTGCTACACAACAATACGATACCGATACTCTTTATCCTGATCTGACCCTTTGCAATATAAGCTTGGGTGAGTGTGAGCCTAGACACAAATGGCTAGAGCATTTCAGCCTAAATTGAGACGCCCTGAATTAACCCTTCTTTGGGCAACTAGGAAAAGACACTTCAGGTCTTCCTGTGTGTTGCAGGTTGTGTTCTCTGGAAGCAGGTGCTTCCAGATTTGGGGTGTTAATTTTGTGATACCTGTGAAAGGAAGAGAGCTAGCAGGATTGGGCAGAAGCAGAAGTCAGACCACAGTGTAGACCCAAATAATGTTGGCCAACGCGATGGGGGACTCTGGAGCAAGTATTACCCAGCAGCGCAGCCCACACTGGGCCGAAATGATAGAGCTTTTTATTCCTGCTGCACTCAGTCACTGGCTAAGGGTTGCCCCGGGAAGGGTAAGACCACAGGCAGGGTGACTCTTTGCAGCTGAGCAACCCTGAGTTGCTGACAGCTGAAGGTTGCCTGCTGACCATGTCATGTGATTGGGGAGAAAGTTCTCCCTTGAAGCGGGGTGCATCTCTGAGTCCACAGCATGTTGCACCATCTTAGAATGCTTCCTCATGGCACCGCCATGTTACTAAATTTGCCCAAGTCCTCCCAAGAGTTTCTTTTGTAAACGCTTACGACATATTATTTTAATGGACATCCTGATACTTGAAAAAAGTAAATAAAGTCCAGAAAGTGTTGTCTTAAGGAACTTGCTTTAATGATTTGAAACAAAAACCATTCGACGTAATATCAATATTTTCCTGGTAACTAGGTGCTACTAAAGGATAATAAACTCAACTCTTTTCCCATTATCATTCATTTATTCATCTGAAGTGTATGGAACACTCCTATGCACCAGGCACTCCACTGACTATTGAAAAATACGAAAACAAATACACTGAGAATAAACAAATAATCTAAAACACGTGCTTCCTAGCCTCCAGGAGCATTCAGTTTACCATGCAAGGACAATAGGGAATCAAGTAACAATACAACAGTGCCTGGCCTCGGAGCAGGTGGAAGAGAAGGCTTTGTGGCATTTGAGATTACCCTGAGGATGAACTGTTGAATAGAGAAGGGTAGAAGGACGTTCCAGGCAGAATTGGCAATGTCAGCGAAGTCAGAAGTGTGCACAGTCCAGTGTGTGGAAACAAGGACTGGCAGGATGAGGGCAAGGAGCCTCGAAGGCCGGTGGGATGTGAGTGGCCTTAAACATCATGCTAAGGAGGCGGATGGATCCCATGAAGGCTCTGGATAGATCAAGGCAAATCCATTCCTAGGACTGGATGATTCAGTGCATGTGTCCTTTTAGGTTAATGGCACCCTTCCTTTTCTTTTATTTTTTTAATATTATTATTATTTTTTTTTTTTAGCAAAGCAAAGCTTTCTTTGGTCCTTGCTTAGGCCTTATCCCTACATGTGTTTTAGGACTTTTGATTTGTTTTCATTTCAAAACCAACATATTCTTATTGTTCCATATCATTTCTGTCTACAGCTTCTATAAACATGCCCTCCTATCCTTTTGTTAAGCAAGATAAGGATTTCAGGCTACATAAGGAACAGCAAAACTTTGAGCTCAATGAGCAGCTGCTGCCAGTCCTGCAATGGAAACACCATCATCCATTGCACGGCAGGCAAAGATGCCCAACCTCAGTCACATCCTTCTCTTTTGACCAGTGCTGAAACAAAGGGGTAGCTTTATCTCTGCATGTTACGCTCCCTTAGTCTTCACTTTCTGTTGCAGTTTTCTGCTCCACCTATATGGCCACTTTCAACAGTACTAGAAACAAATTATTTTGACACGATCCCTTAGAAATCGAAGAGAAATCTAACAGATTCACTTAACTCAATCAATTTCTAGAAAATCTGTCTCTGAATAACACAGCTGATTTACATATGGCAAGTAAAACAGGAATTAGCAAATATTTTCTGAACTTGTAAAATGTTTTTAAGACACTCTGATGAGTCAGTGTTTAATCTCTTCTCCCATAAATAGGATGAAAGATCTTTGCCATGTTTTCTCTTAAGTAAATATATTTTAAAACTGTGACTACATGGTGTTCCAATTTTCTTTTCAGCTGTCACTTTGAATGGACATAGCAGCTGGAATGAAGGATAACACATCACACCTCAACTTCGAATTTCCTGCCTTTTGTTTTCTTGAATCATAGCCTTGATGTTGTTTAAATAGTGCTCTGTATATTTAATTTCCTTCTTCTCTTCACAAAGACCAGACAATTTTAAAAAATCACCCCATCTTTCACAGCAGGTTATAAAAGTGTTCTTGAGCTGTAATTGAACTGGTTTCTTATTTAAACATATAAATATCTATTTAGGCAGTTTAATACACTGTCATTTATTTTATTGCTTGACTACTTGTGCACATTTTATCCATGTCATGTGCTTTTCATTTACAGATAACAACTCTGATAGTGATTGCCAATTGTGTGCACAGATGGTTGAGCAAACAACATGCGTCTTCCAAGGTAGGTGTGCACAAAGTCTCTCAATCACTATTTACAGACTGTCATTTGTGACTCTGCCTCTTCCTCTTTGATCCTCCCACAAGAGCCAAAGATATGTGGAGTTAGAAGGATATTTAGATATTATTTAGCCTGACTACCCAACTGAAGTATGTACCCAACACTCTCCAGCCTCTGCTTGCAACTTTCAGTGATGAGACATTCAGTTCTTCAAACAGGCAGCCCATTTCATGGCACTCATCTCTAATTATTAAAAGTCTTCCTTTTATTGAGCCAAAGATTTCCTTCCACCTATTTGTAGTGCCCTTTGGACCTACACAGAGTAAGTAAGGGAGAGTTTTGTTTTGTTTTGTTTTAATTCATTTAACTAAGAGTACAGAGAAGCCTTTGGGAGACAATTCGTACATCTTCTCTTTGGTCCTCTCCAGATGAAAATTTCTCATTTCCTTCAGCAGTTCCTCACTATCCTGATGACTGCATCTGAACTCATATCAGTTTGTCATCTTTGCTCTTTTATGTAGTCCTTAAAACTCCTCCTGTGGCCTGACCAGTATAGTAATACAGAGGAGCCCAATACATTCCCCTTTCTTCTTTTCTCACCCTTGTATAACTAACTTATGCTCCAAAGTTTTACATTTTTTAATAAGCAATTAAGTCATATCTATTTCATCTAGTATTTGTCCATTTGAATATTGAAACTAAACTATAGGACTTTGTATTTAAATCTCTTCTTGCGTCTTTCTTCCTGTCCATTTGTCCAGAGTTACTTTTTCTGATTCTATCAACAAATATATTAGTTTTCTGCTCAAGCTTGGTTTTGTCTGAAAAGCTGACAAACATATCCTTTATGTCTACATTTAAGCCATGGATGAAAACTTTGCGTAGGATGGGGCTCAATATGGAACTCCTTGTTATGCCACTGAAGACTCCCCCTTCCCCAATTCGTTCATCAATACCACCAGTTAATGGTCTTTCAACCAGCTATGTCTGGCCCAATTTCTATCTGGTTCAAAAGATATAACGAGAAACTTTTTCAAATGTCTTACTCAAATCATGCTAAGTCAAAAAGTACTTTCTTGACCTACATTTTAGCAATCTAATCAAGAGTAGATGAGATATTCCTCCTAAGTGCTTCAATAGCAAACTATGCTCATGCTGTTATAGAGATTAATATGTTGCATTATAATCATTTATTTATATTTTTTGTCCCAGTTAGATTGTAGGCTCTTTGATGGCAGGGACTAACTCTTTTTATTCACCATCATATCCCTAAATACTTACTGGTGGGGCTTAGCATGTAATAGGTACTCAATAGATACCGGTTAAATTAATGAACAAATTAAGAGTGAGATGATGTAACACAATGGAAGAAGCCGTTTGGCAGGATATGCCGAGTTTGAGGTGTCTGTGGGTAAGCGGAGTAGATTCCACATTAGTAGGTTAGCTATACCGGTTTGAAATTCAGGAGAAAGGGTTGTGTCCCTTTTCTTTGCTGCTGTTGCCCTTCTGCCTACTGTGATATTTACCCTGGGTATGCTGTTTTGTCATTTTTTTGTGTATGTGTTTAGCTCCTGCACTAAACCGTGAACTTCTTAGGTAAAAGGCTCTGTGTTTATTCTTCTTTATAGTCATAGTTTCTAATGTAGGGCTTGTTATATATTCAGATGCTGACTGAATGCACGCTCGAGTGAGTTGAATTAACGCCCACATTTGTAGTTGATATAACTAAGGCACAGTGTAATTAAATACTAGTCTATATTCTTGAAATGATTTTTTTTTTTAAGAAACAGCACCCCACCTGTGTTTTAAACACTTAGTGGCATCACGGTTGTCATACTCAACAAACCCTGGGATGCGGAGGGCGAGTCTTCAGGTCCAGTGGCAGCCTTCTCATCACAGCAACAGAGAGGAGTGTTAGTGACCAGACGGTCCTGAGAGACTGGTGACTGGAATATAGATTCTAGAATAAGTCAGGTAATAAGTGAAATTGAAATCAAGGCCATGAATGAGATTGCTTAGGGAAAGAGTGTTGGGTGAGAGGAAAAGGGAAGCAATAAGATGTAGAATAAGAACATGGGATTCTGGAATTAAATTGCTTGAATACAAATAAGTTCTGCCACTTCCAGGAGAAGTAATAACCTCATAGGTCTTACACTGGAAGAAGCTTCTGTCAAGATGTAGCAGGAAAAGATGGATTTTAGCAGCCAGAGGAAGTGCTGGGAGGTAAGCAAGTGGAGACGGCATGTGTTTATAAGGCTCATTAAGGCTAATGGTTGAGGCGAGGGGACAGAGGCTGGAAGTCAAAGAATTTCTTTGCTTGTTTTATAGGCTAGGCTTGACCTGTACAGGGCTACAGGCTGGGAGAGAGAAGCCATGAGGGAAAAATAATCTGGCATTGCAGAGCATAAAGAAGATAACTAGGTAAGAACAAGACCCAAGGACAGACAGGAGGTAGGAGGAGGGCTCAAAATGAAAAAAGAGGGACCTTTGAAACTCATCAGCCTGTCCTGTCCTGATGACAAAGGAAGTGTGGCACTTGTCTTTGTGCAGCAGGTAGTTAATAATATGAGACTATTTCCTAGGGTGGGAAGAAAGTATGATGTAAGTAGATGTTGGGTGAGGGGCAGCAAGTTGGTGAGCTCTGTATTGTCTGTGGAATAAGCAGTGACGACATCTGAGACAGAAGAGTCTAGGGTTGAGCAAGCATCTTGGAAGGATGAGTTGAGATGAATCCAGAGGCAGCAGGCCAGGACCAGAATGAGGATAACTGGTGAAAGCAAGGCAGGAGTTGATTCTTCAAAATTCAACATATACTTACTTATTGAGCACCTCCTATATGCCAGGCACTATTCTAGGTGCTGGAAAGATAGCAGTGAACAAAATAGACATTCTGCCTGCCTTCATGAAGCTCAAATTTTAACTTTTTTTTTTTTTTTTGAGACAAAGTCTCACTCTGTTGCCCGGGCTAGAGTGAGTGCCGTGGCGTCAGCCTAGCTCACAGCAACCTCAAACTCCTGGGCTTAAGCAATCTTTCTGCCTCAGCCTCCCGAGTGGCTGGGACTACAGGCATGTGCCACCATGCCCAGCTAATTTTTTCTATATATATTTTTAGTTGGCCAGATAATTTCTTTCTATTTTAGTAGAGATGAGGTCTCATTCTTGCTCAGGCTGGTCTCGAACTCCTGACCTGGAAGCTCAAATTTTAGTGGAAGAGACAATCAGTACACAAATCGGGATAACATCTACATTGTAAGTGTTACGAGGAAAGTTAGCAAGGCGATATGATAGGCATTGACTAGAGTTGGGAAGGGATACCATATAGATGTAGAGTAATCAAAGAAAACCTCACCAAAAACGTAATATTTGAGTTAAAACACTGGCACTTAGGGAAGATTAATTGCCTCTCAAAAGAGGAAAAATCATGCCCTATTTATAGTTTTGCTGATTTTTGTGGTGAAAATGTACAACAGCCAATTTCCAGGTATCGGCATGACATCAGCGAAGGCAGAGCCGGGAAGAGAGGAGCACATTTGGCTCCACGAGCCTGGAGGAGCCATGTCTAGCACACCACGGGAAGAACATTCCAGATGAAAGAAGAGCATGTGAGAAGGCACTGCAGCAGGAAGGAGCTCAGGTGACGGAGGAGGGAGGAGTGTGGGAAGTCAGAGAGGCTGGCAAATGCCAGATGCTCCAGGTAAGGAGCTGGATCTTATTTTAAATGAAATGGGACAAGTTCTGATGTACATTGTAAAAAGATACTTCTCATTGTTATGGGAGAATGAATTAGAATAGGGGCAGGTAGCCAGTTAAGAGTTATTGAAATTGTCCAAGAATTAGGATGAGGGTGGTGGAGATGAAAGACTATGAATAAATTTGGAAACATATTTTGGAGGCAGGAAAGAGGCATTAATGCTCAGGGAAGGGAGCACTAAGGAATGATTCCTAGGTTATTATCTTGACCAACTGGGAGGCTTCTGAAGACATTTATTGAGATGTGGAAGAGTGGGGGAAAATAGATTTGGGTTTTGAAACTAATCTGAGATGCACATTAGGCATTCAAGTGAAAATGTCAAGTCAGCATTTAGATATATGAATCTGTCACTGAGGGAAAGCTATAGATTTGCATGTCATTTGCATAAAAGGTGACAGTTGGACGACGGGACTGGTGGGAATTACACAGGGTATATTGACAGAGAAGAGATTAATCTCTGAGGAACACAAGCATTTAGTGGTCAGCTAGAAAAGGAGAAGTGAGCAGAGGAGACCAGAGTGCGCAATGAAGAAAGAGAGAAACCAGCCATCGTGCTGTCACAGAAGCCTGGAGGAGACAGTCTTTCCAGAAGGAGAAAGTAATCAACTGTGTTGGATGCTGCTGAAAGGTCAAGTACTGTGTAGATGGAGAAGTGCCCATGGGTGAAGCAACATGGAGGTCATGGGTGACCTTGAGAAGAGACATTTCAGGCCCTGGTGATGCAGAATGAATCAGGTCTATGTCACCAAGTCTGACAAGGCAAAGCAGAAGCCTCCCTGAACTTCTCCGTCCCAAAGTTAGTCTCTCCTCTGGGGAAGCTGGTGCAATGCACTAGGGAAGAAAGCAGGAGACTAACAGGCTGTCTCCACCCACCCACTGAATAGCTGTGTGATCCTAGCAAGCCAAGTAACCTCTCTGGACTTTCATCTTCTCATAGGTAAAATTAGATGCTCTGAAATTCTTTTTATTCATTGACTCATTCAGCAAATAAGTATCAAGCAGCTATTCTATGACAGGTCCTGAGTATGACAAAGACCATGTCTTTTGTGTATGTATGTGGCTTACCTCCCCAAAGAGATGGTAGGGTCCTTGAGGCTGTATCTTCTTCATCTTGGTATCCCTCATAGGGCCTAGTACAATGCCTGGCACATGCTGCACACTTAATATTGGGGTCATGAATATGACATGCTATTAAAAATATTTATTTTCTGATTCATGTACAAATCCTGACTCTGCCGTTCATTATTTAGGCAAGTTACTTAACCTCTTTGTGCCCCAATTTCCTTAATTGTAAAATGGGAATAACAATAGCATCGACATCATAATGTATTGTGAGAACTAAAATGGGAGCCTGGCACATAATAAGCTACTATTATTAATAATACATGCTCATGGTACAAAATTCAGAAAAAACAGAATTTATTAATATGAAGTAGTACAAACTAAATTATTCATGACTTCACAACTAGAGATAACCATTGCTAACATTTTGGTATGTGCTTCTCACTCTTCTTTCTACGTGATACAAAGAATTATATCCTGAACTCAGGTGGCTCAAATGGCAATTGAGATGATGGTGCTTTTATTGGAAATACTGTGCAGAGCTATTGAAATCATGCTTTCTGCTTTCCCTTCATGCAAAATAGATTAAAATTATGTGCATGTTATTATATTTTAACATATATAATAAATGCTACCAGTCATTTGAGTGTCTATAGTTTGAATTCTAAGCATTTTATAGACGTTCTCTAGTTGACTTGTCACAGCAACCCTTCATGGTAGGTATTATCCCCATTTGACTGATGAGGGAAACGAGGGTGGAGAATGTGACATTGCTCTCCAGTGTCCAGTTCTGCTCCCTTTCTGGACACACAGGAGTAGCTATTCTCAGCCATATCGATATTAGCTGTGGTCATATGAATTTTGGCTAATGAAAAGCGAGCAGAAGTGATGTTGTTACTTCTGGATAGGAACATTTAGTTGCTGATGCTTAATTCTCCACTTAACCTTTCCTCTGCCATGGTGATCCAGGAAAGCAGTGTAGATGCAGAGGGTTAATACTGAGAACAGCTGGGCTGGGGAGGTGCCCTGATCAGACTTCTCTTGAGTCAGAGATAAATCTTTCTAGTCTTACCCCATTGACATTTTGAGATTGTTACTGCAGCATAACTTGGACCAATGCAGAACGCTTAGACTCCCCAAGGCCACAGAGCTAGTCCGTAGTGCAGCCAGGATTTAGAACCAGAACCGCATGCCCCACAGCCCATGTTCAATATCGCATCTAAGAAGAGTCCAGTGAAGACAGTGAGCAATGGAGAATAGACTATAGCAGTGCTGTCATCAGCTTTCTTATTTCACCTTGGTGATGATGGCATTATCTGATCTGCACATGTTGGGGGAATAAAATAAGCAAAACAAAATAATCTCACCATTTGTGGTGGGATGTATGTTTTAGATACTGTATGAGAATAAGGAAAAAAGTCACCTTAAACTTGCAAAGCAAAAAAAAAAAAAGGTATCAAAGCTTGGGAAACATCAAAATGAAATACTGTTAATAAAAATCTTTTACCCAGAAAGAAGTTTTAAAAACAAATCCTTCAGAGTAAATCTCTGGGAAGCTAACCCAAAGATCAATGAGAAGCAAAGGTGTTAAAATTGGTTAAGTTAAGCAGCTGGGTAAAAGGTCTTTAATACAGAAATTGCTGAATACCCAGCCGGCCTGAGTGGTTAAAAGAGGGCAAAACAGGCAGAATACAAAAACAGCGTAGTTTTCAGACTACAACTGTTAAAACAGCATAAAGCCCTGTATTGTATGAAGAACCATAACAGGAACCCTGTAACTTGTGGAAAAATCCTTCACCACGAGCATCTAATTGGCTGGCGTATCTCTTCCAAAAACTAGGACAGAAGCCATGTGGTTAACTTTTGTCAATTTCATCCTTCATGACAGAAGATACATTAAGATTGAATATGGCTCCTAAGTTATTCAAGAAATTAAAGACAGCATCTTCTTAGTGTCTCTAACCCATCATCACAACCCGATCAAATTAGTAATTTCTTAAAGCCACAACATTAATAAATAGGAAAAGGGTCCCGACACAGTGGCTCACACTTGTAATCCTGGGACTTCGGGAGGCCAAGGCAGGTGGATTGCTTGAGGTCAGGAGTTTGAGACCAGCCTGAGCAAGAGTGAGACCCATCTCTACCAAAAATAGAAAAAATTAGCTGGGCGTGGTGCTGTGCACCTGTAGTCCCAGCTACTAGAGGGGCTGAGGCAGGAGGATCATTTGAGCCCAGGAGTTTGAGGTTGCTGTGAGCTATGATGACACCACTGCGCTCTACCCAGGGTGACAGAGTGAGACTCTGTCTCAAAAAAAAAAAAAAAAAAGGAAATGACTCCAACTGTCTATTTCCCTGATCCCAGGACAGGATATTTTCATAGTTCAGACACTCTCCCCATAGGGATAGATGTGATGAGTGACAAATGAGGTATTAATGGCTCCCCCAGACCAAAGTTTAGATGTATGTGGGTCTCTGCTACAGCTCTTGTTCAGGGAGAACCGAAGGAACAGGATTGGGTCTTGGTGCCTCATCCGAACACAATGGAGGTAGCACCAACTGCAGTAACCCCAGGCCCTGACCAGGGCTCCAGCATCTTCTAGTGCTCCTCACAGCTCCATTCCTGAGAATTAGGCCGACTCCTTCCAGGGCTACCTCCACTGTGGCTTCATGCACGATTTAATTGCTTTATCTAAGACATTTATAATGAAGAATGAAAATATTTATATGGTCAAGTTGTGCTGAGCATTACAAGGTGGTTTCTAATTTCCTGACATCCTAAACTAATAAATTTTCACATGCTAAGCCTAAACATACTCAAAATCATGTTCACTCCACCTTTTCTCAATGAGAGGCAATCATGGTATTGTATAAGAACTCCTCACCATAAGGAGTGCTTTTGCCATCTTGATGGGGTCTCCTTCAGTTGGTTGCATGTAAAACTATCATGCTCCCTCATCAGCCCCTCATATGGGTATGAAGAGAGCCCCCTGCACTCAGAGGTCTGTTATAATTTCCAAGCTTGGTGGCCACAAGCACAGCTTGGGTTTCCAGGGACACAGGGCTGGCCACTAACTGGTAGACTGATAACATTGAGTCTCCCCAGCTAAAAGCCGAAACTTGCCTGCAGTCAGTTCTGTGTTTCCCAATCAGCTCTCAGCATTTTTCTGTTTGCAAAAGGAAAATCCCAATTTCTGTGCTGGCAGGAAGTATATAAAAAGTCCACACTCATCCAACAAATATTTATTAAACACCTATCTGCTGGCCTTCTGCTAGATAGTAGGGACTCAAATTTAAATTATACCTCCTTCCAAATAAGTAATATGAACTTGGAGTTGGATAGAATCTGGGTGGTTGGAATTTGGGCTGTTTTTTACCAGCTTTCTGACTTTGTGCTAGAATATTAACCTCCCTAAGCTTTTGTTCTCGTATCTCTAAAATGTGGACAATAAGAGTATTCATCTAATTAGGGTCATGTAAATATTTAGTGAGTGGACATGGTGAGTTAGAACAGTGCCTGGCACACAATAAGATCTCAATAAATGTTAATTCTCCTCCTTATTATTATTCTCATCTTATCAGGAAACTGAGGATGAGAGAGATGAAATAATTTGCTAATGAGAGCCAGAGCTAGAACTTACACTAGGCCTACCTGAAACTGTGCTATATTCTGCTTTTTCCTGAGAGCATCAACATCTTGGAAGGCCGAGATGTCTTCCCTCTCTCCATTCCTCCCTCCACATTGCTGTTTCCTCCCAAACCTGGTTCACATCTTGGTGGTGGGACGGCTGTCGTAGAAGGCAGGGCTGCATGCTTCCTGGTTTCATCCACTCAGAGAAAAGAGAAACCTCACGCACGTGTCTTTCATTTGAGAGCAAGAAGAAACTTTCCCAGCAAACCTCTTTTGCTATCACTTTGATCAGAACTGGGTCACCTGGCCGTTGAGCCCGTATCTGTAAGAGGATGGAAATGTCCTCGGAGTTTTGGGGCCCTTGGGATTTTTCAGGGTACCTCCTCACTTACTTTATTTATATTCATTATAACCTTTAAGGCTGGAGAGATTAAATGTGTTTAACCACCTGTGGTCCAAGCTGTGACAGATAATTGATTATACAGAGAAAGATGGTAAAACTGATCGTGTGAAGTTCCCATGAATGAGGAAGGAGAAAGGACCAAAGCACAAGTGCAGGGAGGACTGTCCTCAGGTAGGGAAGGGGCCCCTCCTGCCATACAAGAGACAAGAGGGAGCAGATGGGTTCCCATCTGGGCAGGTGACTCTGGCCAACATCATTCCCTTCAGAAGTCTGGGTTGGAGCCACCAACACACTTTTAGCCACAAATGCTTTCAAAGGGACAAGTTCTCTGCCTCCTGGGCTGCTGCCCAGCCCTGCCTGAAGAAATGACAGAAAAGTGTGCCCTCACAGTGCTAGCGTTTCCAACTGCGCTTTTTTTCAATCAAGGTTTGACATTGTATGACATGTTCTAAGAATCATATACTGTTTAGTTTCCTCTTTAGACAATGCCTTCTCTTCTAATCACGGGTCCCTCACGACAAGCTCTGGCTCTGCTTTGGACAAAGTGGCCCGAAACCCACAGGCTTGTGGGGCAAGACAAACTAAGAAAGCTAGGAAAACACACTTCATATTTATCAAAGTTCCACTAAAGAAAGCTCTCTCTCCTTAGATATTTATTAATTACAATGGAAAAAATCCTAACTTTACAGCATAAAAACCTGGCGGACACCAATTAGCACATTGATCAAAGTTAATATCACCAGTACATATTGACTTCATATACTCCCTGATATGGTGAACTCAGAAGGGCACAGCATTTTTGTGGTATTTATGCCAATAATGCATTGCCACAATCTAATCATAAGGAAACATCAGATCGACTCCCAAATCAAGAGACATTTCACAAAAAACTGAACAGTACTCTTCAAAAGAATTGAGTTTTTTCAAATATCCTTCAACAGCTGAATGCTCAATCAAACTGTGGTACATCATACCATGGAACACTACTCAGCAAGAAAAATGAACAAATTATTAATGATCAATGCAACAACTTGGATGGATCTCAAGGATTATGCTCAGCGAGAAAAACCAATCTCAAGAGGTTACATGCTGTGTAATTCTATCCAGATGGCATTCTTGAAATAACAAAACTAGAGAGCTAGAGAGCAGACTAATGCTAGGGGATAGGGAGTGGGGGAGGAAGGGAGGTGGCTGTGGCTATACAAGTATAGCTCTAGGGATCCTTGTGACAGAACTGTCCTTTGGCAGTGCCACATGAATCTTTGCATGTGATAAAACTGCATATAACCAAACACAAACACACAAAGATACACATGGGTCCATGGAAAACTGATGAAATCTGGATAAGGTCCGTGTATTCCATCAATGCCAATTTCCTGGTTGTGATAGTACGCCATAGTTACGTGATATGTTACCACTGGGGGAAACTGGGTGAAGGATATAGGGATCTCTCTATTAACTCCTACAACTGCATGTGAATTTACAATTATCTCAAAAAGTTTTTAAAAATATGTTGAGGTTGTAAAAGTCAAGGAAAGATTTAAGAACAAGTCCATTTTGGAAGTGAGTTAAGTATTCATGATAACTAAATGCAGTTTGGGATTTGGATCCTGAATTGGATCCTGAACCAGAAAAAGGACATTAGTGGAGTAAAGTCTGTAGTTTGGTTCATAGTATTGTACCAATGTTCATGTCTTAGTTTTGATCCATGTATTACTTGGTGTGTACTATGGTAACATTAGGGAAAGCTAGTTGAAGGATACACAAGAAAAAATAGTTTTTTGCTACATTTTCTATAAATTAAACAAATTTTCAAAATAAAAAACTAAAAAATTTCTATAAGGAAAGGTTTCTTTTATTCTAGTTAATCAGAAATTTGATAACTGCTTTTTAAACATAAGTTGGAAAGCTACCAAATTAAAGTAAGCAAAATGAATAACAAAGGGAAAACAACGGGCATATGTAATTTCTTAATAGTCTTACCTATAGGTTTCTTCAAGTTCAGGACCAGTTATAGCAGCTGTAATACAAAAGCCTATTCTACTTCTGTTTACAGGAGATTCTACAATCCATTTTGTTAAATTTCCCCGATATGATGCTTGTTTCTTACAGCAACTGTCTCTGCCACTGACTGTCCTGTCCTGTGAGCGAGCCATCTCCTGCTCTCCTCACCTGCCCTTTACCGTGGAAACCCAAGCTGGCCTTGTGGCCACTTTGGCTGGTCCCAAAGAACCCACCCAGGCTCTCTCTAGTCTAGATGGATGACCTAGCATAGCTCAACATATTTTTCAACAGGATCGGCTAGAATGCTTGGTGAAGTGATCCCTCCACATATCATAAAAATGACATAGATTCTTCCACACCATGGTCTCGGTGTCACACTCTCAGGTCTAGGGAACTCAGAAGGGACAACCGATGCCCCCCTAGCAGTGCGCACTGTGCAGGCATGTTCTAAGGCTCAGCTTTCGCCACGTTCCTAGGCCAAGTCATCTAAACAAACCAGGTTTTGCTGTGTGGACTTTTTTTTTTTTTTTCTTCCTTTAAATAAGTACTTTTCCAAGCATGGAATTCAGAGGAGAGGTCACTTTTTTCTGCCTGGGAATCTGTCTGCTTTCTTTTTATGGTCATTTCTATATAGAGAAGGCCCCAGGTCCAGTAAGCCACGAGGTACTCTAGTAAATCTCCCCTGAGCAAGTGTCCCCGTGTTCACTTGCTGTCTCATCACCTCGAGTTTCATTGGGACACCACACCCTTCCAGTTCCCTTAGTCCCTGATTTTTCTGCTCAAGTGGGAAAAAAAAAAAAACATCTAATGGTATACCATTTGTTTCTTCTTTGGGTCCTTATCTGTGCAGCTCTGGTCCACGGCTGGACTGGTCTGGTTTTCATCCATCTGACTGTAGAGGTTATAGCAGGATGGACAGAAGTTTGGACATAGTGGTCTGGGAAAACTTCTCCTATAAACCTGACTTGATACATCTGTCCTGCTGGCAGCCAGAGGCCCACCAGGCTTCCAGCTGGCTCTTTGCCTCCTCCAAGAGGCTTAGATGAGGAGCTCCCTAATATTCTTCACTCTGGCAGATGCAGGCTTCCTGCCCAAGACAGGCCCAGAGGGATAGGCATGCCATGGGCCCAGGTGTGCCACCAGCATTCTCCCCCTTCAGCAGGTGTACAAGAAAGAACTAGACCTTCAGCAAGGAGAATAAGCGTCGGGGATCAGATTTCACCAGCCCTTGCTTCTTCAGAACAATATTCTTCTAAAAACGCAAAAAACAAAGCCCCCACTGTCAGCATTGTCTGGTTCTGCTAGGTGAACCAATAGAACATAAAGCTAAGTTCCCAGCGTTCAGACTCCTGAATAAATACATCCATTTTTATACAGAAGATCCAGCCTAGAATGTCAGGTACTTCATTTCCAAGCCAAAGTCCAATGGCAGCAATGACTCTAAAGGAAATCTACCTGTCCACTGAAATCCCACCAGTATATAAACCCTACCCATTAAGGAAATCCACTGCACAAATATCTCAGGGTGTGTGGCTGGCCAGGGTGTTGAGCACAAGGGAAAAGGGTAAATAATCCAGGACAAGGGAGGAGCTGGATGATATTATTTCAGGCTGCCATCAAGGGTCTCTGTCACTTGGGTGATGCTGCCAAGCTAAAGGGTCTCCAGGGCTCACAGGCTGAGCTCATTCTACCAGCAGGCTGCTGGCTCTTACTGAGGGTTGGCCAATGACTATCACATGGCTGACTTTAGCTCCCCTGTCCTGGGGCTCCCAGCGCACTGCAGCCACAGCGTGAGGTACAAGGTGGTGCCTGGAAGGGGGCAAGCCACTGACATTCTCACCCAGCCTCTCCCTGCACCTCTGGTGCATCTGGAAGGTCCTGCAAGGAGGGGCTCTGGGGCCCTGGCCCACGGGCACTGTAGGTGGGGGAAATACTTCATGGAACTCAGTGACATTTTCTTTCTGTTTATTCTTTATGTTTTAATGGAATTCTGTGGTCCAGACTTGGTTTCAGGCTTTGTGCTCTCAGAGTCAGCTAAAGTACAAAGGGGAAAAAAAAGAGAAAGTAGTGGGAAAAATTAGATTCTTGATTTGTGTCCAGATGGTACTGGACAAAAATAGACTCAGAGATTCTCACTGCAAACTTGCCTCTGGTATGAAGCTCCCCCCTCCCCCCAGCCTTCATTTAAAGTCTTCTTGGTAGAAGAGGGAATGGGAATGGGAAAAATACTGGGAACGTTCATTTTTCTTTTTCCCAGCCATATATTAAAAGGCTTGCACAGGTTCCAGTTGAGAACGTTTGTGGAGCACCAAGAGTCGTACCCCATGCAGGCGCCTGGATGATGTGATTTTAACCAACTTGGAAGAGACCCTCAGCTGGCTGGCCTGAAGGCAACACAGAGCCCACGTGCTCTGCACTAGGTGGCCCAATGTGTGACCTGCTGGGAAGCCCAGCAGCAGTGGCCAGCCCACACTCCCCGGCGGTGCCACGTCCAAGGAGCTCACAGCAAAGGAGCCACGTGGGGCACAGGCCCTGGGGCTCCACGTCCACTGCCTGCAGGGAGCAGCAACCTTTCACACATGTGCCCTTCTCCTTCACTCAGGGAGAAGCTCACAGGGCTTTCCTGGTGCCTGCTGGAAGGCCAGCTACAAAGCGAGCATAGCATGGGGAGCATTGAGAAAGTCACCTGTTGGAAACAGGAAATGTGACAGATTTAATGAATGGCTCATCGGAGATTCCACAGGGCATGGGCTCGATTCCACAGGGCCAGGTAGAGGCCACATCCTGTGGTTCTCTCGTCCCAAAGCTCATCCCAGAACCCCTGTCATCCCTTGATGCTCACTGGGAGCCCAGTCCTGCAGCCACCACACAGGGTGGGTGTCCTACAGTCCAGGACCTCCTCCACCCACAGGCAGCCCGGTGGCGGCCAGTCAGATGCCAAAGAAATGAGCAGTGGCCTGGGAGAAGGAACTTTTTTTTAATGCAGCTTTCTCACAATTGAGGTTTTTTTCCCCCCAAATGTTGACATGGCCTTTGGGTGCCGGGGCTGGGCATGGGAGTACAGCCAAAGATCTGAGAGGCAGGGACGAGGTAGATGTCAGAACCTAAATCCAGCAAACAGTCCCAAGAAGACATCATCTGAAGGTCAGGCTGCAAGGTGAGAGCCAGTCCCAGGGCGACAGGGCTGTCCCCAGCCCCCAGAAAGTTTCCCCAGACAACGGGATTTAGATGTGGGGATCTCTTCAGAGTTTGCCTGTGGCCACATCTGGGTTCCAGCCCTGATGTCTTCTTTCAGAGCTTAAGGGTGTGAACTAGTATCTTTAAACCTCCTTAAGCCCGTTACTTACATGTTTGGTGTTTTCTCAATTTCAACTCAGCATGAGGGGAACTTCGTTGCATGGACAATGCTATCAATACATCTGAACAGAGAATAATATTTTATATTTTATGGTGCTTTATACTTGACAAAGCACGTTCACATTTCTTCTCTCATTTCTACCCTGTGAGATAGAAGGGAAATTACTCCACAAACCTTTGGGCTCTGTGAGGGCAGGGACTCTTCTGTTCATCGTTGTAACCAGCACTTAATGTGCTGCCTGGTACAGAGAACATGCTCGAATAAACGCCTGCTGAACAAAGGGGTGAATGGCTTGGCGGGTGGGTGAGAGGTGTGTGGATGAAGGGGATTTGCTTCAGTTTTCATGATGGATTCAATTCCTGCTTCTGCTTACTAGTGAGTAGCCTTGTTCAAATCTCTAAACCTTATTTTCCTCAACTATCAAACTGTGGTAATGGTATTGTTTCTGCTACCACAATGGAAAAAAGACAGACTTGTTCAGTGTCATAGTGATTAGGAACAGAGCCAGGGCTTGAACCAGGATGTCCTGATTTTTAGGCTACTGTTTGTCCTAATGTATATGGCAGAGGGAGGAAGGAAGCTGTGAATGAAGTGTTGATCTCTCCGGCACTGTTTTAGGAACTTTATAATCCTCATAACAGCCCTATGGAGTAAGAATCATTATTATTATTCCAAATTTACAGATGAAGAAACTAAAATTCAGAGAAGTAAAATGACTTGTCCAAGGTTCCATAGTTGAGTTGGGATTGGAACCCAGGTTTACTGACTTCAAAACCCAATTTTTTCTCCACCTGCCATGTTTTCGTAATAGCTCACACCAAGTCCAAGGTTGGAGGCCTCCCAGGTTCCCACCCACCCTGGAAACAAGAGTGGCAATGCCTGCCAGCAACTCCAGTCGTGCAGTGAAGCAGCCACCTGAGCAGTTACCACAGTTTTAACTATTGACCAACACATACAAACAGCCTTGCAAATTGGAATATTTTTGCCAAAAACATGGCTATACATTGCCACATTCTAGATCATCAAACTGCTCTCTGGTTGCTCAATTTTTTTTATTCTAGACAGTTCGAAAAAGAGCAGATAATGGTAACCTTTATGAGACGGAGTCTATAGATCCATTTATGGCCCCAAATAATCACAAAGTATATGAAGATTTATTGTGGAAATAGTCATAGTGCAGGAAAACCTGGCGGAACATGAAAACAGGGCTTAGTCTAAACCTTTTCATAGCCTTTCTATTATAGTAATTGGTTGAGTTACCTTCCAGCCAGAAAGCAGGTATACAAAGCAACTTAAAACTCAAAACTCTGATTCAGAATGTTCCAATGTGGGGCACACCTGTGCTCAGGAAAAAGGAAAGAAAAATGGGGTGGAGGAGACAGAAAAAGCTTTAATCCTGGAACAAATGGAAACTCTTAATGGGTGGGGCTCGCACATGCTGGTCTCTTAGCTGTGTTTCTCTATTAGTTAAAGCTCAGCTACAAGTGACAAAGAACCCAACATAAATTAGTCTACAGCAAAATGCTAATGTATGAGTCCATATAACTTACAAGTCTAGATAGAGGCAGGTCGTTGTAGACTGATGTTTGTACCTCCCTCAAATTCATATGTTGCAGCCCTAACCCCCAATGTGTTGGTATTTGGAGGTGCGGCCTCTGGGACGTGATTGTGTTTAGGTGAGATCATGAGGGTGGGGTCCTCATGATGGCTTTAGTGCCCTTATAAGAAGAGATGGGAGAGCACCCTTCCCCCGCTTCCCGGCCACCAAAGCAACCGCAGTGGCCCTAGCTTACATTGCCTCGGGTCCAAGTTGGAGGGGCAGCCTAGTGAGAGGCATCTCCTTCTGCCCCAGGTTCCTGCAAAATCTCACTGCATCTAACTGACTCTGTCGGGGCCACGTGCCCATTCCTGAACCAATTGCATAGCCGGGGAATGTGATGTGCTGACTGCCTCAGGCCTAGGCCACATGCTTCTTCCCTGATTCTGTGGGTGGGGCCCCACTCAAAGAGCACAAAATAAGGTGAGGTGATCAAATCACCAAGGGACATTGGGGGGTGGTGCTGAAGACACAAAGAGCACTTACCTACCAAATAGCTTAGCAGAGCCTGGGTGGGGGTCAGGGGCTAAATCTCAAAAGCAAACCCCTAGGATCAAAAAGAGTGACCAGCCTGAGCAAGAGTGAGACCCTGCCTCTACTAAAAATAGAAAGAAATTATATGGACAGCTAAAAATATATATAGAAAAATTAGCCGGGCATGGTGGCACATGCCTGTAGTCCCAGCTACTCGGGAGGCTGAGGCAGGAGGATTGCTTGAGCCCAGGAGTTTGAGGTTGCTGTGAGCTAGGCTGACGCCACGGCACTCTATCCTGGGCAACAGAGGGAGATTCTGACTAAAAAAAAAAAAAGAGAGTGATACAGCAAGTAAACAGATAAACACCACCAAATAAAAGGCTGACTTGTCTCAATAAGCTTATCCACTGAGTTTGTTATTAAGCCTTGAAATGTTTTATCCCAAATCATAAGTTAAAAGGGAGAGTTTGTTAAGATGAAAATTTGCACCTTCAACTCCAAAACTCAGCATATGGGACTCTGTAAAAAGGTAGTTTATCCTATAGAAATGTTTTCTAATTAAATATTTCACAAGTGTGCCTCCCTTTACACTATGCATTCATTCCTGAAACACTATATGTAAACTGAATTTTGGATTTTATTTTCAAATTTGGGGCATTAAAGGGGCTATTGCAAAATGCATCTATGATGTGAAAAAATCTCCTTTATTTTCCCTATAAATTTGAGTTGTGGCCTATTGGCTTTTTGTAAAGTGAAGCCTCTCGTGGCATCCTTCACACACACACACAGACACACACACACACACACACACACACACACAGACATCCACTGGCTACATAGCAGTACCTGCAGAAGAAGCTTCACAGTTTTTTTTTTCCCCTCTACAATCTTTTTCCGTATGAGTCCATCCTTGTGGGAATAAATCTTTTTAAATTCACTTTGCCAGACTGTTCCTGCCAGGACAACAACTTCCATAAACAAATGGCCCTTCAGCAACTTGACAGCAGAGAGACTCCAGGAGCCAATACTCCCCGAGCCAACAAACAAAAATTCTGTCTCAATAACGTCTGTTTCTGTCCGATCAAAGTTCAGGCTTCTGCACATCTTGATGGTACCAATTAGCACAGCAGTCTGGCTAAGTTACACAGATTTCACCAGCAGAATCTAACCCCCAGTGGTGGTGCCACAAGGACAGACGCCAAGCTACGCAGAGACCGTGGGCTGTTCTGATTTGTTGATTTGGAAATTTTATTTGAAGTGTTGATAAAAGTTGATATTCAATCAGTACTAGAACTAACGTTGTGCTTATTAGGAATTCGCTCTCAAACAGGCTGGGAACTCAGAGGTTTCCTTCAGCCAGGGGAATGCATGGCAATCTCTTCCAGCTGAAAAGTTTTAGGATACACGACTGTGATCACGATATAAACTTCTGAAAGCAGCGAGGGCCAAAAGACATATTTTCAGCTTCTGTACCATAGGTCGCTTTTCAAGCAAAAAGAGGGAGGAGGGCAGACTGCAAAGGACTTACAAGTGCTTGTTAATCCTTATTTCCTCATCCCCTGTGACCCTCAGCAGGAAGGAAGCAGAAATGGTCTTTACTGGAAGGAGCAGGTAACTCTCTACCCAATGTGGTTTCCAGGGGCACTTGAGCTTCAAACCCAAGGAGCATCTCCCCGAACTGCTATCCTGATGCCAAAGCTCTTTCCACGGGGGTCACACTGCTCTGATCCTCAGAGGAAAAGGCAACTGTTCTAGAACATGCTGGCTTAGAGCCCCTGGCACATAAAGCAGTGATGTCAAAGCCTTTCCTGAGAGGCAGCGTCAATGACATTGGGCATTCATTATGGGAACTATCTCATTTACTCCTCCAAGGAACTTTATGAAAATGCATGCTATTATCAATATCATTTTACAGATGAGGAAACTGAGTCTTACAAGGTGAAAACCTTGCCTCAGCTACACAGGGTTTTAAGAAGCACAAAGGGGCTGGGAAAGGAGAGAAAACAATGAGAAGAGGTAAGCTTTACCTGTTTCACCACCGTTCCTAGGGCTGAGCCCTGTGACAAGTCACAAACATAACTCTCTCTGTTCTCTCTGTAAGAGAAGGAGGCTTGAACAGGCACAGGGCGGGGTGGGGGCAGAGAGTTCCCAGCAAGTGATGTACAAGCCAGCAGCACTAGGAGTAGACAAGTCAGCAGCATTTTCCCATAGGTGAAAAAGAAAGCAACCACATGATTCTCGCTTCTTATCCCCTGTCAGTCGTGAATATATTCCCATCCCACTGACCCCGTACACTTGAGGCATGATGCTTGAGTGCAGCGACAAACAGGAAAGGGATTCCCCACAGGCCTTGCACGGAATCAGATGTTGGCAAACAGAATCAGGTCCAGCAGTAAGAATCACAGTGCCCGATACTCCCCTGGGTCTACCCTCACCACTATACACCTCAAAGACTGCCACGTGTAATATGTTTAAGAACATGAAACATTCTCCTGTGTCCTCACTGCCAAGGATTTTCTCTTGGTATCTACACTTTGCTTTGTAATCCTAAGCCGGTTCCACCGTGGAAAGCTCCAGCGCGCCCTAGATGGGACACATCAGGAAATTGCTGATTTCACAGACTTCCCTCAGGCAGCTGACCCACCTGTCTTACATGTTGAACCAGGAATCCAGATGCTCCTTATTAACATATTTCAAGTTTGTGCTGTTAAGTTAATTTGTCCAATCACAAGGAAAAAAATTGACTTGGATAGCTCTCTTTGCAATATCCCACACTTCAGGGGCTCAAAATTCCCTTCAACATACCAGTTTGACTTTCACTCCATGGGTTTCAGGACGTCTCAGTCATTTAACAAGCCTTTACTGAGCAACTAATATGTGCCTGGCCCGGGGCCTGCTGCTGGGCCCTTAGGACTCCCCACAGCAGTGAGACTGCAGACAAATTGTGACCGACACGGGTCAAATCATGACCATGCCAATTCGCAATAGCTACAGGCATACCTGGCACCCAGGGAGCAGAGTGTAGGGTTCGAGGCTGCAGCCGAGGCTAACTGGCCAATGGGGTGTTTGCCCTTACGAATCAGACTCAGTTTTCCTCTGTACTCTGACATCCACTTATACTCAAAGTGCAGCAGGATGCTTCCTGGTAAAATGAGCCATGCCACCCATCACACATCATACATCTAGGGAAGTCCCCACAGGGGTGGAAGCCGGTGCGTCAGGGACCCTGAGCATGTACAGTTTGGCCAGGTGGGGGGAGCTGGTCCCTCTACAGTCCTCCTCATGCTGAAACCTGGAGACCTTGGGGGTAGGGAAGGGGCCAGAGGAGAGCGAGTGCCGCTGCCCAGCTTGCCCAGCGCACTAGTCATTCAAGGAGCCAATAAGGATTAATATTTATGTTGTGCCTATTGCATGGCAGACACCGCTCTGGGGATCAGGGCTGAAACAGGACAAAAATCACTGTCCTGTGAGCTTCCATCCTAGCGTGGCAAGTCGGACAACAAACAAGAATAGCAGATGCCATTACCGCGTGCCAGCCCCTGTTCTCCCTGCTTTGCGTATTTCATCTTCACCACCACTCTGTGGTTGGCACGTTATTAACTCTGTTTTACAGACAAGGAAACTGAGGCTCAGGGAAATTAAGTGACTTCCCCAAGGGCACTAGCTGGGAAGTGGAGGAGTTGTGGACTTGAACCTGAGTAATGCAAAGCTCAGGCTTCCAACTCTGCCACGCAATAAATCAGTGAATTGTGTGTTGTGTTAGAAGGTAAGTTCAGTAGAGAAAACATAGAGCAGAGAAGCAGAATAGGGAGAGTGGGGTGTGGTGGGGAGAGACGGTAGTTTATATTTTTAATTACAGTGGTCACGAAAATCTCACTATGAAGGGGGCACTTGAACAGACTTGAAGGAAGCAAGAGAGTGAGCTATGCAAACCTCTGGAGGGAGAGGTTCCCAGAGCGGATTGCACATGCAAAGGCCCTGAGGGGTGCGTGCCTGGGGTGTCAAAGGAGCAGACTTGGGGGGAGAGGGAAGGTAGGGTGAGTGGGATCGGAGGGGTAATGGGGTCGGGGGACCATGCCAGGCAGGACCCTGCAGGACCCCGTGAGCAGGACGTGGGATAGCTTGTGGGTGAGATGGGAAGCCGTGGTAGTCACCAAGCTTTTGGCCAAATATTTCCACTCTTCCCTCCGGCCACATGATAGGATGGCCCTTCCTTGTCCCTTTGAAGCTGAATATGGCCACGTGACTTGCTCAGCCAACAAAACAGGAGCAGAGGTGATGTGGTCACTTTAAGGCAAAAGCTTTAAGAACTGTTGTGCAAATTGCACTGTCCTTGTCCCTCCTTTCCAGTGATCGTGGGAGTCTCCTTCATGTCCAGCCCCCAAGTGACCATGATGAGCAGAGCCCTTCTGCCATCCTTCCCTGGACTTGTAGATTGAATGAGAAACAAGCTTTGTTGGATTAAGCCACTGAGATTTTGGTGTTGCTTGTTACCCCAGCATAATCTAGCCCAAACTGACTGATAACAGTTGGGTTTGGAGAAGAGGAGTTTTAGCAGGATCATTCTGGAAGGAGCTGCCGTTCACAGTAGACTGAAAGGAGATAAGATTGGCAGCAGAGAAAGCAGCTAAGAGAGTGTTGCTATAATCTACGTGAGAGATGACAGTGGTCCATTGGATCATTGGTAACACTGGAGGTAATGAACAGTGATCATATTCTAGATATATTAAGTGGAACCACTAGGATCTGCAAATGAATCAGATATTGGGTGGAAAAGAAAGAAGTCCAAGATAACCTCCAGGTTTTTGGTGTGGGCAACTAAAAGGATAAAAGACTCAAAACCCTCCAAACCACCTTCTCCATAGCCACCACCCTCCCCCGCCACACACAGGGGTTTCAAAAATACAACTCTGTTCTTCATTTGGCAGGCAAAATGCCTGAAATTTTGCCACTAAACAGTCATTCTTCTTGGACAAATATTGCCATTTTCAGGTAGCTTATTTCAAAATGAGAAGACCCACGAGAGAGGTTGCCTTATTGTGTATCAATTTATTTTAGCAATTTCCAATTCAAAGAAATCCTTGAAATTATCTTTTCTAAGCCTCTTGTTTCATTAGAAGAAACCGAGGTTCAGAGAGGTAAGTGATCTTGCCCAAGGTCATGTAGAAAATCAGAGTCGAGCTAAGAGGCAAAGAGGAAGCTTTCCAACTCCCAGGGCAGTGCTTTCCTTCCTGCCCCATGTCCAGCCTGGACCAAGGGAGCTCGTGGAGGTGTGGGTCTTGGAGGACAGGCAGGGAGGAGAAGGGCAGACATTTAAAGGTGCGTTACCTCCTTCACTATTTTGTGTGGACCAGTCCCAAGCAAGCCTCAGGGAGCATCTGCCATTAAGGTTGCAAATACTTCCATCGTAGTGACCTTGACTTCACAAGTCCTGATCCAAAGATTAAACCTGAGAAGAAAAATTATTAAAATGAACTAAAAAAAAAAATACATCCTGCTTTGTCTGTATATGTGTTTGATGCCTACAGAGCATGGGGCACATGTAGGTCTCTTCTTCCCTCTGTCTTGTTTGTTGTTTTCCAGCCCTGCCAGCTTTGTGCCATTCTTTTCGCTGCTCCCCATGGGTTGGGCACAGTTTAAAACAGACAGTGCCAACTGTCTTCATATCCTAGTACACCGTATCCTAGCACACCAACTAGAATCGTTTGTATTATGCACTTCTATGTCATAGTTTAAATTTGCAAAGTGTCCAACTGTAATTTTTATTAGATTTTTATTAGTAGTTGTACCTTTTAAAACAGCTATTTGAAACCATTAACATTGGCATCCTTCTCTGGCTTTTTGCAAACCTTGGACAATGCCCATTTTTAGTGACTATTGTTGGAGACCTGCTCTGGGGTCTAGGGAAGCCAAACCACCTTTTTAGGTAGTTAGTAATTGGAAATTTCCCAGGGGTGGCAGAGTGGTGAGAGGCAACGAGGAGGTTTAGACCCGAATCTGCTCTTCTAAGAAGGCAGCAAAGAATTACCTGCAAAAGAGATTCACAGCCTTAGAGGCCAAATGGCAACCCTCAGAGCCATCGGCAGCCAGAGGGACAGCTTGAAATGTTCACCAGGCCCCAGTATTTGAAAAATGTGTAGAATAAACTGAAATAGTGTTAACTTCTCATTCTGAAATTTAAATGAATATCTGCATTATATAAAAGTACTGAAAAGTGTATCAAAGCCTATAAAAATGTTAACTAAGACAGGGTATTTCCAGTGAATTTGCTTTCACTGGAAAAGAAATGTCCCCATAAAAAGGCATGCTCAGTGCTTCATTTCTCTATTGAGAGATCTGCAAATACTGCACTTGATGTGCTGGGTAAACCTCTCTTTCTTCCAATGCAAACCAATTTTTTCTTTCCTTGCACATGTGCAAAAAGTGTGGAAAGATCACTAAAGCCACAGTTGGAACAATGTGACATTGTACGCTGTTCCTGGACACACGACCTGTTTCATATATTAACTGCATTCTAAATTCCATTAATGACAATGCCATATGTGCTTTCTTCAGCTTTTACCCTCATTTATACCTTTATTCTCTCCTAACAGATCCCAGCTGTTATTAAAGAACATGGTTTAGGTCCCATTACAACAAAGATTTTTCTCTAACAAATGATCCCAAACAATAGCCCATTTCTTGGAATAATTTTACTCAATTCAATTTAATGACTATTTCTGAAGACAAATTCTTCCAAGTACTGTACTCAGTTCTGCTGATGCAGAGAAGAAAAAAGCTGAATATCTGATCTCAGAGGGTTCAATATTTGAAATGACAAAATTCCAACACAACAAAAGAACTGTGGTTATCCTTTGAACTTCATTCTGATGGGACCTAATATAGGATTCCAAGTGGGGACGCTGATTTTATCCTACAGGAATTTTAGACTATTATTTTTTCTTCTTCTACTTCTGCAGCTTTTTGTCAGGGGCCTATGGCTTCTAGGTTCTGTCACCAGGATAGGAGTTCTTTATCTCCAGCTATTCCTCTGCTATAACACAGACTTATTTCCAAGGGGGACTAAGGAGGCCTCCCTGTCATCTTAATCATGCCGATCAGATCTGACAACACGATATTGGCATTGATACCACACAACCGAATTGGGATTTTTCTGCCCCAACGTACACATCAGATGCAGAGTTTAAGCCAAGTCTTTGTCCCATCCTGCAGCCTTGGTAGCAAAATAACTCTTTATTTCATCTCTGTCTGATGAAACTACGTCACACATAAGAGCTTTTCTTCTCGGGCCTCTTGTGCAAGCCTTTTTTCCCTCACCACAAATGTTTTCCTTTTTTAAAAAAAAATGAACTTGTTGCTCCAACCAGCTCGGTATCTGGCTCTGGGTCCAGAACTTGAGGGTAAGTGGTGAAGTCGAAATGTGTTTCTGGATCCTGCGGTTTCAAAGTGGTTACTCTTTCCAAAGCAGGGTGGGCCCTCTGCAAAACTGTCAGGTTTGGCGAAGTCTGCCTCTCCGCTTTTGGGGGCTGCTCTCTCATCACCTCTAGCTTGATCTAAGCAGAAGGAAATGTGTCTGCAGTACCCAAGAATAACCCCTTGACGAAGCACTATGTCCCAAGAAACATCGAGAAAGCCTTACCTGTATTGTCTCGTTTAAACCTTCCAACATTTCTGCATGCATCCTAGTACGGAGCTTCCTCCTCTGAGGAGTTGGATGCTCAGAGAGGTTAAGTAACTTTCCCAAGATCACAAAGGTAGGAAGTGGTCGAGGAGGCTGGATTCAAACCTAGGATAAAGAAACGTTGAAGGCCACAGGCTCAACCTCTATGCCTTCACAGTCTCCTATAAACTCCAGCCACATTCTTTATGCTACATGGTACAAAGATGTGCTGGTTTTTTTGTAAAAAAGACAAAGAAGAAACATTTCTGGAAAAACATATAATTCAGCTTTCACCAAGTTATTCACAGTCCTCCTAGGACATCAGGAAACCCCAGGACTCACTTGATGCCTGGAACTCGAGCTCCTTGTGGGAGACGCTGGTGCAAGCAGTATATGGCATACACCTGCTCGCTGGGGCCGGAGAAGCCTGTCTGTCAGGCAAGTGCCTTCCCCTAACGCACTTCCTTCTTAATTAAAATAACATTTTGAAAGTAAAATTATACAGTGTGTAGAATAAACAGTACAACAATAGCTGTGATTAATCTGTCAGAGGTTGTATAATGTGATGCTAATAGGAAGAAATAAACTCCTGCTGAAGATCAAAGTCATCTCTGCACATGGGGAACTTTTAAAATTAGAATGCCGATAAATGAATCTCCATCCTAAAAAAAAAAAAAAAAAAAAAAGCTCTGCAGGCTTGCAAAATGAGAGAGAAAAGACAGCTTGAGGACATCCCGCAGCCCAGAGGAGCGGGGAGCCTGGAGAAGAAGAGTTCTGGTCTGAACCCAGCAGCCTCTCTTTCTTCCACCTTGTGTGGGTCACTCAAGTCTCCCCTAGTCTACCCAAGTACTGCTCCGATCCTGCCAGTCTCAGCCCGTGACAGAGCGTGTGTGCGTGTGTATGTGTGTGGGGGTGTGCACGGCAACGTGTGCCTGGAAGTGCGGTGGAAGAGAGGGTGCACCCAAGTCTGGGCTGAGCACCCACTGAACAGACCCTCTCATATTAGGTATCATTTTAATTTGCATGCATTGGACTCAATAAGTGAAAGAGCTGGAATTAGGAGCTCAAATCTTCCTGGTTCTAAAGCCTGGGCTTTTTTTTGCTTCTCCTGGGGTGAAGTATATGCTAATAAAGTATGATTGTACATGCTCTACTTACAGCCACAGAAAGGTAAACAAAGAATTGAAGAGGATGCATGTAAACATATGGCTGAGCAACAATTAAGAAAGCAGTACCTGCCGTGTGCAGCCACGGTGTTAGGTGCTGGGGATGCCACGGCCCCTGCTCCCTCAGTAGCTTGTGAAGTGGGGTTGGGGGGAGAAGGAGGACAAGCAAGCAGACAGGCCTTTGTAACAGAGTGTGGCGTGTGGAGTGCTGTGAGGGCCCAGTCTGAGGGGACAGTGGGGCCACAGAGGAGGAGACCTCACACAGACTTGGGGAGTCAGGCTGCCTTCGGAAGCCACATCTGCACGGAGCCCTCAGGGATGAGGTGGAGTCAGAGCAGAGAAAATGTTCCGGGAAGAGGAGGCAGCATGTGCAAAGGCCCAGGGGTGAGATACAGCATAATCCATGGAAGTCAGTACAGTCTGCCAACAACCCTAACGCCTACGCACAATGATTTCAGGGGCCTGCCCACTGACCTTCTGTTCCCCCAAGGATCTCCTTCAGTCGATTTACAAAGTGGCTCTTCCTTCTCTTGAGTCCGCTCTGATACCCACTAAAATGCAAATGCTCCTGTGAGAACCAATAGACTTCGGACAGTTTCTTCTCAAGGCAGAGAGTACCCCAGGCCATTTCCTGAGAGTAGGGTTGAAACCTGAGGGTGACCTACGGTCCCCCAAACTCAGAATTTGGCAGAAGTTGAAGTCCTGCTTAAGGCAAACCTCTTGTCAAATAAGGGTGATGCGTGTTTCCCACGTGCTGTGCAGCAGCCCAGCCTGCAACCCCACACCGAGGAGGAAGCACATTTTCCGTACCTGAAGGGGGTCCCAGGAACTGGTCCCAGAGTGCTGCTCACTTAGCAGGAATACGGGTCTGGACCGGGCGGGGCTGAAGGAGCACAGCCAAGGTCATGGTGGAATTAAGTTGGCCAGCACACCTGAGTGACACAGAGAGACTTTCTAGCTTCTACCATACTGACAAAAAGTGATTTGAGAGACCGAAGACTTGGTTCTTTCAGAACTGTCCCATATATGGTAAGATATAAGACTGAGGGCAAGGCTTTGTAGACCAACAGACTAGATTAGTTATTTGCTAGTTATTTGCAAGCTGATTACTCAAACCCTGTGAGATTCAGTTGATTCATTCATATATTAATAATATGCATTTATCGAGGGCCTATTGTACTCCATGTATTATGATGGGTGTTAGGAATTTAAAGTTCTAAGGATTTCATAGTGTAGTGGGGATAGCAGGTTGTTACCTATCATACGAATGTAATAAGGAGTGCATATATATATATTCTCATTTGCATGCCCCAGTGTGTGACCTCCCCCCATTCTGCCAGAGGCATTTTCGTAGGGTACCTTTGGGTTTGTTGCAACTGAAATGCAGAGTCAATATTCAGCTTTCCACACCCAGAATAGGATTTCTAGTCCATGGCAAGACAATGGTTTTGAAAGCCAAGCATTCTCATGAAAGGAAAAAAAAAAAAAAGGTTTTCTGAATTTCTTAAGCTCACATAGAACATCCACAGCCAGGCTTGAGGGCCTGATCAGAGTTTTACTGTAAGCCTGTGGTGGAGACAGCTCAGGAGGTGACTTAAGAGGAGTTCTGACCGAGAGAGGAAGAGGAGGAAAAAGCACTTCCCCTCAACCCAGAGGAGAGAACAGGAAAGGGAGTGCTGGGAAAGGCAAGATGATCACCTGCCAGGGTCCTCGCTTTCTCTGACTCTTTGGCCTGCAGAGAAATGAACAGGTAGGCGGGAACCAGGGAACAGAGGAGTGATGCTCCGTTTCCCTGGGTTCAGGCCTCTGGGAGATGCCCCACGGCTGGCTTGACACCAGCACGGTGGAGGAGTAAGAGTATGGCTTTGACAGGGAGCTGAGTCCTCAGCGGAGACTTTGAGATGACACCTCTGGTTCTTTTCAGCCCTAACACAGCGTGCAGAGACCACCAGCCTCGGCATCACTCCTGGCCTCCAGACTGGTGCATTGCACTTGTGCCTTTGCATGTTCCACCGGCCGCACAAAATCTTCAACTGAAGACCTTTGCTTCCCACCCCCCTCCCAAAGGGCCTGCCATTGGATGCCCATCTCCATAGTCGGCACCATTGTTTACCTGGCCAGGCAAATCAGGAATGCAGGGGGCATCCAGGAGATGCCTTCCTCTCCCCCACCCCTGCATCTGCCTATTCCCCACATCCTGATGAACTTACACCTGAATTTATTTTGACTGTGTCTTCTCTGCATGCTTAGCTCCCAGTGCCTGGATCAGGCCACTGTCATAACTGTTCCCCTGGACCATGACTACCGTTCCAGGTGGTCTCCTGCGTTTGGTTCCACATTCCTTAATCGAGGCCTTCTTTGGCCTCCCCTGTGACTGTCCCAGCTTCACCTCCTGCCCCTTCACGTCCTGTTGGTTCTGAATTGGCTGCAGTTTCCTGCGCGCACCATACTATCTCACAGTTGCCTGCCTTAGTTTAGGCTCTTGCCTCTGTCTCAAATGATGCCCTTCCCATCATTCTTCTCCTGGCTGTTACTCAGCTTCCAGGCTTAGCTCAGGCAATACCTCATTCAAAAATATTTATTAAGCATGCACTCTGGGCAATACAGTGTTGCAGAAGCACCTAGAAAGGGCACACAGTCTCGACTTGAGTGTCAGAGGAAGCACCCCACCAGAAGTGTCATCGAAGATTCTACGAGATGAGTTTCAAGGGAAGAGGAATGGGCCAGATGCAAAGGAGGTGGGGGGAGGGACAATGGGTTTTAAGGCACTGGAAACACTACACAGGGCCTGAGGTGCTGGCACTGCCTGCAAAATGAACTGGAAAAAAGTCACCATGGTTGGGGCTAGAGCAAAGACAAGGAAGAGGAAGAGAGGAGGATGAAGGGGTGGGAGGGGCCAGATGGCACATGGCCTCCTAAATCTCTTTAAAGAATATGAAATTTATGCTAAGTGCAATGGGACAACGAAAAGTCCCTGCAGCTCCAAGTTGGTCAAATTCCCCATCTCCCGAGCTTCTATATTTTCCTCTACAGATTTCTCTCCAGTTTATGTGTCTGCTTCCCCATTGGACAGTAGGTTCCTATAAGGCAGGAAACATTTCTTCTTCATCTTTGTTTCCTTGTGCCTACCACAGATCCTGCCCCAGAATAGGATTTGACTAAATGCATTGAACTGAGTGTCACCACTGAGGTGACAGACAGCCACCAGGATGCGGTGCAGCCCACCTCTCCCAGACTCCTCCACATGGAGGTAGGAGGCTGCTGCCTGCCTCAGCACCACAGAACCCAAACTTTCTGCATGACGCCATGTGATGGGAAAGAGTAGCTGTGACGCTCTGCACCTGAATTTGGTCACTGGGGAATCCCGCCCCAGGGGCATCTCTGGGGTGGCCCCGGGAGGGATGAAGGCCAGTGAGGGCTGTATAGGGAGGTAGTGGCAGGGTGCCTTGGCCATGGGCTCATGAGGGACCCTGAGGGCTTCTCCCAGTGGGAAAGGACTGGGAATATCGCAGTGGTCTCTGAAGACAACACCAGTGAAGGCCAGGGTCACTGGGGGCCCTTGTGGGGACAGAGTCTGACCAGTCTGAGAAGGGGAGGCTTAAAGCTGGTGGGATCAGAAGAGCAGAGGACAGGATCGAATCCCCAGGGGGCTCACCTGACTCTCCTCACACCTAAGGAGACCACTGCCTGTGTCACCACTGCCTGTGTCACCACTGCCTGTGTCACCACTGCCTGTGTCACCACTGCCTGTGTCACCACTGCCTGTCTCTGCAGCTGTCTTGCTCTCCTGTCCGGATCAAGCTCGCCAAAATCACCATTTTCTTTCTGTGGGTCTGGCATATCATATACATTAAGTGATGTATATTTATTAAATAGGTGAAGCAAATTACTAGAATTTAAGCTCCATGTGTCTAAAGGCTATTTTGTTCACTTGCGGAATCCCTAGCACCTAGAATGGGACTGGCATGTAGCCGGTGCTTGAAAATTATTTAATATATTTAATCAATACAATTATAAGTAATTATGATTTTTATGGCTCAAAGAGGATCGATCTTTTTCCTAAGGACACACCATCGCTGAGGATAGATGGGATAGATAGCTAAATCTTGCCAGTTCCAAGCTGCTGGCTTTCCTGGGCTGCGGTGCCCCCGCAGGAAAAGAGCTGAACTGTCCTTGGCTCATGTATTAATAGATTGCCTGACCTGTCCCACGATCACATGGCAGGGTGGCTGCCTGGCTGAGCTCAGAGGAAGGACTTTGGATGGAGGGGCTGCGAGTCAGAGGTGGGAGGGAAACACAGCCCTTGTCAGTGCCTGTGCAGGTTGGCTGAAACAAGAACATTTTGCATGTAAATGGACACTCAAAATGTTGATGACTGTGAGGTCAGAGTTGAAGCTGTGGTTAGAATTAGTAGAGAACACTTGGAAGAATGAGTGTGGAGGAGAATGGAAAGCCCCAGGACTGAGTTGTGGGAGGCCCACACACACCTAGGGCAGATGGAGAAATCAGAGCAGTAGACAGTGAAGCCAGGATAGTAGAGTCGCAGAAGCCTCCAAAGAAAAATGTTAGATGCAGAAGGTCATCAGGAGAGGAGACAAGAGGAGACTAGGACCGGCAAAGTCAGCTGAACTTGGCTGAAAGAAGGAGGAGGCATGACATTTAACAACAAGAGCTTCATAGGTTTGGGTTCAAATCTCTACTCAGCCATTCGACGGGGCCTGAGACCTGCGAAGTGAATTACCTCTTAGGGCTTCAGCTTTCTTATCTACAAATGCACAGGACCTACTCACAGGGCTCATAAAAGTGCCTTGCCCAGTGCTTGAAAGAAGGCAAGCACTTGATAAATGCTGTTAGGATTACGTTGGTGGTGTTGTTATTGCAACCGATGATCTTTAAGAAGAAAATACCAGTTCAGAAGGGGGAAGGGAAGGGGAGCAGAGGAAGATGGGAACCAGACTGTCGAAAGTTAAGAAAAGCTAAGGAGACGGTGGGTGTAGATAACTTTGCTAAGGAACTTGGTAGTGAAAAGAAGTTGGGAAATCCAGTGGTTGGGCCAGCAGTTTCTTTAAGAGAGAAAAGGCAAATGAATGTTCACAAGCAAAGGGGAGGGAACTGGTAGAGAGGAAGAAACCAGAGATATGAGAGAGAGTGAAGGCTGGGAGCAGGTCCTGGGACAGGGGCACAGGGCCCGCCCCTGACTCCCTCTGCACCCTGGCCTACCTCTGCTCCTTCAACAGCCTTTTCCCCCCAGAGGCCATGTGGGTCAGTTTTTTCTCAGCCTCTTTCAGGGAGTGTAGTAGAAAGAAGGCTTGCTTGGAAGTCAAGAAGCCAGAGTTCTGGTGCTGACACTGGCCATTTGTCCTTCCTGAGCCCTTGTTTCCTCATCCATAAATAAGGTGGCTGGATGGATCCCTTCTGTGATTCTGTAACCATGCCATATGCATTATGAAATATTTCCTCTTCTGAAGTTTTTCTTCACTCTGATTAGAAGGAAGAGGGGAAAAAAAAATCTTTGAACTGAAGCTATCATTTCATTCAGCAATGGGAACAATATTTCTGTATTTCACACATAAAACGAGCAGATCCAGCGATTCCACCCTTGCTGGCAGACCGCTGCTGAGCTGCTGGTGTTTTAAATAGCATGTGCACTTTGTCCTGGCCTTCTGGAACGAAGCAAGAGAGAGGCAGGAGGTTTGTGCTAGGCTGAGCTGCTGTTGATGAGGCACTCAATGGCTGCAGGCTTCTGAATCCTCAGAAATAACAACAATTACTATACACGCCACAATCTGTCCTCCAAGTCAGCAAATGCATCAGCTGCTGGTTATTTTGATACCCTGGATAAAAAGCTCTTTCGAGAAAATCTAGTGCAGAAAAACATTCTTGTCCTCTGCTTGTCTACAACACTCCTCTGGCCACTGCCCGCTCGGCTGTTGTTCATTCCTGTGAATGAAGCTGGTCCAGGCCTTGAAGTCCTTCTCTCAATGACCCAGGAGAAGGACGTTTCTGTTTGAGCCCTTCATGAAAGTGGAAGAGGCAAGAGAAACGGCACCTGGCTATGGTCTCTGTGCCAAGACCAGCCTGACCTGGAACCTGCGGGAAACCAATGCAATGTGGATGGGTTGTCTGACAGCCACAAATGGCTCTGACCATTGTTGGATTCCACAAACATTTACTGAGTACCTGCCATGCAACAGGTCCTACGCTAGAGAGACTGTGATACGATAAACATGGCCAGGCCTAATAATGAAGCCCCGGCTAGAACACAAATCCTCTGAGAGCAGATATCATGGCCTGGCACATGGAAGGCTCTCAGTAAATCGTCTTTGGAGTTTTTGTATGTTTGTTGTTTATATGATCTTATTTATTCAAGATCCTTAAAGTCCAGGGATAGAAACAGAGCTAGTTAGGGACAAAAAGGAGCTCTTATTAAACCAACATGTGCCATAAGAATATGATCAACAATTTGGGGGGTAGGGGATGGGCATATAAGCAGGCTTATATTCTGCTTACATCATTTTTAAATTTCCTTCTTACATACCACTTGAAAAAGAACCACAAGTGCCCCAAATCCTTTTGTCCTTTTGGGTGATACCACAAGGACACACACAAAAGCTCTGCATTCAACAGCCAAATTCTCTGTTATTCTAAAATTTTTAACTTCCTCCCTAAATTCTTGGGCAGCTATTATGTAAGGCTTGGGGCTGGTCCTTTCAAAACAAGTTTACACATGACAAGATTGATGAATGAATTTGTCCCGTTGTCTGGAAATTCTTTTGTTTAATTGACAATGATAAATTTCCTAATAGATTCCCCTGACCATGATGATACTTTTGCAGAAAGGGGCATTTGTGGTGTTCCCGGGCCTCTTGCCTTCACCTCCAAAGGGTGTTCACGCACCAGCCTATATGTGAACAACTCCAAAGTGGACAAGCCTTTGCTGGGAAATAACGAGGTCACACCAGAGCTAAAGCTGACTTCCAACTCTAGGGCTTTTTTTCCTACTTCGTCCTTCCCAGGGCACATATACATGGGATGAACTTACTTATGGAGGCAGAGGTGAAAATAGAAGTTGCAACCTCAGACCAATCTGTGTCAAGGGAGTTGGAAATGCCTGGGCAGGGCTTCATCTTGCTCAAGTGCCCTCCACTGGGGACAAAGGACCACCGTTGGGCTTATAACAGGCACGCTGCACCTCACTAAATCCCAGCACCCTGGAGGGTGCCCTTCCACTGAGCTGCACTGGCATGGTGTCACCAGCAACAGGGAGATTCAGTGCCTCCCCTTCCCTTCCTGGTACTCTCCCCACATACGGTCCTCCTTTGTGGCATCTGCACAGGGTAGAGCTTCGGCAGGCCTTTGCTAAAGGAAGAAGTGAAGACACCTGACAAGCTCAACACAGAAGGGAATAGCGCTGTGAATTTTCAAGGAGCTATGCATCCCCTAGAACATTATTACAATTAAAGATGCACATTTGGTGAAAAATCTGACCTCAGGGATATTTGTGCCTTGCTAGTGTTTGGCTGGGGTGGGAACAGCCTGGGCTGAGGGGCAGGTGGGCATCAGGCAAGCTCCCCTGGCAGGATCTGAATCCAGGGAACCCAGGAAATCTTGGAAGGCCAGCTGGGAGACCCCACTCCATTTAAGGTCCGCATGGTGGGTATAGAGGGGAATTTGGGTAGGGCCTGCGGTTTGCTGTTTATGTCAGTTTGGGGTCACAGATGCCTTGCAAAACTGAAAGAAGCTGCAGACTCTGGAGGACCCAGAAAAGAAAGAAAGAAAGAAAAGAGCGCTGCACACAGACGGCCAAGTCGGCCTACAATTTCGGAGGGGCTCAGGACCCCGGAGTTCGGGGAATTCAGGGCCTTAAGGTAAGGCCCGGGGTCTAAGTCCTGACTGCTGAAGTCCTCTACTCCTGGACTCCGTGCGGACTCGCCCCTGCCCGGGGGCCTTCTAACAGGTTCTGGCTCTGGGAGCCGCCGCCCTCCCGTGTGTCAGAGGAGCCCGGGCACCTGCATCTCGCGTCGCTCCCCGGGGTGCTCACCTATCCCGGGGTGACGGGAGGCGTCCCGGAAGAATAGCTCCCTCAGACGGCGCAGGGAGCAGCAGCGATGCCCCGGCACCGAGGGCGACGCAGGGCAGACCCGGGAAGCGCTGGCGGCGGGCAGTTGCGGGGGCAGGGCGGGGAGGCGAGGGGAGCTCCGGGCAACTCCGCCCAGCTGCAGCCGGTCGGACCTAGCACCCCCCGCCGGAGCCCCGGAAAATCCGCGTCCGGGCTTGGAGCGCGCGGCCCCTGCGACCCCTGCGACCCCAGCGGGTTTCCCTTTGACCTCTGGAGGTCTGACTCCTTCCCGGGCCGGCCTGATCTCCGAGAGCGATCGCTCTCCAGACCCCAGGACCCCCTACAGCTGGGCACCTCAGCCCAGCCAGAGCAGGTGCGGGGCTGGGGGCGGGGAGGGGAGGGTGGGGGGCAGGATTTGGAGCGGGTGTGACTCAGGAGCCCGGGGGGAGGGGCTAAGAATTCAAGAAGCCTGTGTTGGAGCAGCTCGGCGCTCCGGCTCGGCAGAGAGCGCTGGGAGCCGGAGGGGAGCGCAGCGGTGAGTCAGGCTACCCTGAGCCGAGCCCCGAGAGGGGCGCAGCGCGGGCGCCGGCGCGGGCACGGGCCGGGGCGGCTGGGCTCCTCGGCACAGTGTGCATAGATCCCGGTCTGGCGAGATCTCCGGGCACCTCCGAGGTTCCGAGGGGCTGAGGTGCAGCCCTGAGAGGAATGTCCCGAGTGGGTGTGGGGGCGCGGGACCCTCGCGGGCGGGCGAGCGAGTCGGCGGGAGCAGCGCTCTCTTTGGTCGTGGAGTTCCCGGCGCCGGGATGGCCCGGAGTCCAGGAGGCAACCCTACCGCCTGCAGAAGCCGCAGGGCCATGCCGGGGACTAGCTCCGGGGCTAGAAGGGGACAGCGCGCAATTGAGGGAGAGTGAATGTGCGTAGAGAGATGCGCGGGCTGCATGCGCGCCGGGGCCGGAGGAGTGGTGGCTCGCACCGCGGAGGGCGAGTGCACAGCGCGCGGGCTGAGGTTGTCGCCGAATCGGAGAAAGTACTATGCTGCCCCAGGTAAGGGGATGAACAGGGCAGGGTGCTCTGGACCTAATGCAGGGAAGAGAGCCAGGGCTCCTCGGCGCGTCGCAGGAGGGCTGGGAGTCCGGATTGAGGGCCACGGGGGTGGACACCCCAAGCCTACGGGCCAAGTGCCGGGGTCCGGCCGGGGTCCCAGGGCCCTCCACGGAGCCGCGTTGGACACCCTCAGGTCGAGGTCGCCAAGGCTAAACCCTGTTATTTGTGTCACTCGCCTCAGCTCCAGCTGTCTGAGCCAGGTGTGGAAGAAGTTGGCATGGAAGGTCGAGGCGGGCAGCGCCAGGGTTCAGGCGGTGAGGATCTAGGGAAAGGAGAGAGGACTCAGGGGTCAGGGAGCTGCAGCTTTGAGCCAGCATAAACAAGCGGCTTAGCTTAGTTTGATTACAACGCTCCTTCTTAAAAAAAAACATCTCTGAGATTCTTATGGAAGATGTTTTCTGCTTGAACTTTCTCTTCTCTTGTGACTTGAGAGATTAAAAAAGAGCGTGCTTGCTAGGCTGGTTTTTCCAAGTTGTTCCAGGTTGGAAGTTGTAACAGTTTGCAGGATAATTTATGGGTGTTTCATGCATTAAAGTGTATTACAGCAAAGTCTTTTGGGTGCTGTGGGTATTAAGGAAAACTTAGTGCACGTTCCCAGATGGAAACCAAAATAGTGCTCTCCTGGGTGTCTCTGCCCCATCTGTCATCTGAGGCCAATGGAAATCCTGGAGAAAAGGCACTTGATTAATTGCCCTGGCTCCATCCTCTGGGCGCACCCACCGCGGGTGCCACTCCTCTCCTCCCTACACAGGCACGGCCAGCCGCATTCTGCAAATTCAGAAACGGTGGTGGAGGGCCCACCAGCAACTTCTCTCCAGGGTCTTCAAACTCTCGAGGCTATCAGTTAAGTCTGCCGGAGGGGACTATCTCTTCCTCTCAAAACAGTGCAGCAGGGCAGCAACAGTTGGCCCCTGCCAGCCCTTCTTGCCCAGTGTTTACAGTTTCCTACCAAATGTCTGAAACTTTCTCCTTCTGCAGAGTCACAGAAGAAAGGCTATATTAAACCTGACGGGTCTCTTTTGTTGAATAATAAGTCATATGTCAACCTGAGCAATCCAAATGTCAATTCATGATGGGCAGTGTTCCCAGAGGTTCAGAGGGGACTAGTGGCTGGGGGTTGAGAGTGGTCTGGGGGCTGAGACTGGCCCAGCTGGCATTGAGTCATAGAAGTAAATGCCCCTCTTGTTGAAGGGGGAGGGGGGGTTAACGTCACATGCTGCCAAACCCCTCCCCAACTCTTTTCCCAGCAATTTTATGCAGGTGAAAAAAGGAAGCCTTGAAGGGAAAACTGTTAGGATCTTGCCACCAAGATCTCTGGAGCATGGGGACACACGATTTGGTAGGAAGGTGAGAGTGCCTCAGAAGATTTTATAACCGCCTCTTGGTACCACTGCCTCCCCTGGGCAGCCACCTTACCCCTGCAGCGGCCCAGGCCCACCAGAGAAGAGAGAACTGCCACAGGGCAGTCGTGCTAGTGTTGGTGGCCCTTTCCCCACTTGTCACTTTTGTTAGGGAATGAGATTCCCTCCTCCTATTGCCCACCCCACAGCTCCCTGACCCTCAGGGCCAGTGGGAGCAGGGGATGAGGCTTCACGCTGCCATTCTCTTCCAGGGAGAAATCTGTGCCTTGGCCAGGAAGGGGGCCCCAGCTGCCGGCATCAGCAGGGAGGGTAGGGCAGGGCAGGGCAGGGCTGGAGCCTGAGGGAGGTTTCTCATCATTACTGAGATTAAACTGATGAAAAAAATCAAACAACTTTCCTTTTAAATGAATGCTGAGCACTACTGCTGCTCATTCGTGGAGTGCTCTATTGGAGCACCCTGCATTGGAGCCTCAGAGAAACTGCAAAGATATGCAGCCACTGCTCTTCTCTTTTGGCATGGAGCAGGGCCAAGGCCAAGGCCCCCAAGCAGACATGGGTGCCAGACTGGAGACCAGGGGCCCAGCCATTTACCTTCTCCCAGTCAGAACTTGCCGGGACTTCAGGGTCCAGAGCAGGCCTTGGAGACTTGCTGGCAGCAAATACTCTCTGCTTTCAGGAGGCAGTGGAAGGTTTGCTAAGGGTTTGCATAAAATCTCTAGATATCTGTGAGCAAACACCCATGTTCCCAGAAGATACCTTTCTTTGACACAGAAAGAGTCACAGTCTCTTTCTTTGGCACCTCTGATCTTGCAAATCATGAGCTCTCAGGCATAGCAGGTCCTGAAAAATCAACTCTGTAGTGGACCAGTTTCATAGAATGGTGTATTGTGGCATCAGACAAATAAATGAGGATGAAAGACTCCCATCCACTTCCTATGTGACCTCACTGCCTGACAGTGGGGAAACAGTCAAGATCCTAACGCCAAATAGCAGTGAGACCAGAATGATCCTGAAGCTGATGTGCAAATAGAGAAACTGAGGCTTTGGGGTCCTTGGCCTTTCAGTTGGGTGTGCACGAGCATGGAAATGTTGCTATTGGAGCTGAGAATAGACCTTCAGCCACAAAGTTTAGCCATGACCAGAAAAATAAAAACTTACAATAGAGAAGAGTTTCTCGTGGTTTGTGATGTTTTCATTGCTTCTCTACAGGCTACTTTCCATGCTTTCGAGGAGTTTCTATAGACCATTGGCCTCAGCCTATGACACAATAGGAATCAGATTAAAATGTTGAGATGATCTCTTGATATTTTTTCACCTGTATTTTGGGTAAACTTCCTGTGGTAGTTTCTAAGTTATGAGAAAAAAGGAAAAGTAGCTTTATGACCTTTAGCAAGTCACTAAACTTCTTCAGCCTCACTTTTCCAATCCATAAAGCAAGCATATTGGGTTAATATTGTTTCTCAATGGGGCCATCAGTATTTTGGGACAGTTCGTCAATAAATGTGACCAATATGCACAGTATGGGAAGTTTAGTATCCCTGCCTGAGCTAGTAAATTTCAGAAATCATAGTGACAACCAGAAATGCCCCCCTATGGAGCTAAATGCGTGTATTAAATGATAATGCTGCTCCCAGTTGAGAACTCCCTTGGAAATTATCAATAAGGGGCTTTCTCCCAGGCCCTGTTTGGGGCATCTATGATTGATCATTGAATTGGGCTTCAGAAGCACAGTGCTGGCTTCATCCTCCAAGAGCCAGCATACCAGACTCCAGGCTGCCATCAGCAGGAACCTCCGTGCTGTGGCCCCGCCAGGCATCATCCTTTGCCTTTTGCGAGTAGAGTGTGACCAAAATTGACCTATAAGAAAAGAAAACCAGGAAGAATGGGGGTAAGGGACAGGTGCTGTTAGAGCAAAGCAGCTTCCTTCTCTGCCATATGCTATTAAAAACACAGGCAGACTGCCTGCCTGGGGAGTCCACAGCTCTGGGAGGAAATCCTCTCTCCTTTACTAAATGGATCACACTCTGGCACCAGGAGGTCCCTTCCCTGAAGCAGAAACCTCCCAGTGCTGACAGCACTTAGTACGACGTGAATCCACGTTGACATCAGATTAATACAACTGTGCCCAAGCTGTGAGAATAAATGAGAATCGATAATGTGACATTTGATTGAAAAAAATAGGCTAGCAATGCTGTACTGGAGGAATGGTGCTTGGGGCGCTGGGTTTTTTTCTCAAGTAGAACAGCTCACATTATCCTCACCTCTGCCCCAAGGTCTCAATGGGGGACCAAAAAAATAGGACCATTTGTTTATTAATAGCATAAAAATAAAATGAATAGTATCTTTGGAGGATATTATAGGAAAATATACTTGCTACTAATGCCCAAGTCATTATAAGTAGGAGTGAAAAATGAACTGCAGAGCTTGGAGCTGATTCCTAACAAGGCAAAAAAAAAAAAAAGAGAGAGAGAGAGAGAGAGAGAGATCCCCAAATAAGATTGGTCTGATGATGAAATCTGTCAGGTGGGACTAGCAACAATGCTTTTGGAATTGCCCAAGAGTTTGGTGAACCCCTTTCACGTGCAGGAAGTCTTTTTATTAGCAGTAGTATTAGTCAGAGTCAGACAGTCAGGATTTTCCTGAAAATTCACCACGAGGCGAAGCAGATTGAGACGTTTTGGCACTGCCTGTGGTGGCTTCTGCAGGTGGAGAGCCCTGCAAGTGGAGGAACCTGGCTATAAAGTCAGTGGGAAGGAACAGCCCAAGTTTCATGGAGAAGCTGTCCCACATCGGGCAGTTACAATCCGCTACGACAGGGATAGTTTCCCAATAACCACAAAGTATTTGCTGTCTGTACAGATGGGCTGATTTCCCTTTGGCTGTTCCTTCAGTAGCCAGGCTTGGTGGTGTGTATCACCTTCCCTCTGCCTGCTGCTCCTAAGCGAGCCTGGGGAGGACTGTCCTGTCTGGTGGAAGCCTCAGGAGCCCAGCCCTTGCCCAGGTTAGGGGTGGGGGGAACTGTCCTGTCTTCAGTCTGTCATCACCGTGGATTATTCATAAAGTGACTTCCATTTCTCACTTGTGCAGCCTAGTGAAATGCCATCCCATTTTTGGATCTCAGCAGACCTGGCTCAGAGGTCAGCAGACGGAGGTGCCACCTCGTCATTGTGAATGACCATGTGTGGAACCCCCAGGATGTGCCCCCAAGAGGGGCAGGCTCCTTTTGGATTGAGGATTACAAGTTTTGAAATTGTAGGAGAAGGAGAAGTGCTGGTTTCTAGCTGCCTGAAGGATGCTAGACTAGCTGAGCAGGGAGGAAGGACATGGCACCCCAGGAGAGTGGAGACACAGGCGGGCCTCCCCTGTACCTGAGTTTCCTTATCTGTAAACAAAGTTAGCAGTAGCATCTATGCTGTCATCTGGCTGTAGTGCACACCGAGTGGGCTGGCGTAGGTAGAACATCAGCACAGGCCGGCATGAAGCAGGTGCCTGACAAACATGAGTTTCCTTCTTTCATGTTCTCCCTTGATGGGGCTGATCTGAGGGGAGCCCTCCCCTTCATGCTCTTTCATGTCAGGTAGGACAACATCATCTTTATATTTTGGCTTGTTTTCTGTTTTTTTGTTTTTTTAACATCTCTGTATATATAAAGCTTTGCTGCATGGGGAGAAGAAATCGTTTTGGTAGCACTGAAGGCTTCTCTAGGAATTTACTCACCTATATTTTGACCTTCTGTAATTAACATTCTCATTTTGATAGAATTTTAACCAACCATTTCATCTTCTGAATTATCTTCACCTCATAATATCCGGGTAAGAGGAGACTCGCGGATTCTCCTATAATTTTCTTCCAGAGGCAAACTTCTCAGACTTTTATTTCAGAAATGTTATGCAATGCTCTCTAAATAAGGAATTTCTTAAGAATGGCCATTTTTATTGGCAGCTTTTACTTATGTTTTGGTTCCTTACCCCACATAACAACTCCCTTCTGTCTTCCGGATTTTAAGTTTCTTAGGATAGCTTCAAGTCTACAGGAGAAGGATGAAGGAGAAAGTGACTTTTGCTGTGGCAGCAGGGCATTTTATGAACTCTCAGAGCCAGGGCCAGGCTTGAGCAGCTGTTGCTGCATTGGTTTAACCTGCAGCGAAAGGGGAAGACAGTCCCTACCCCACAGGGGAGGTAGGAGCCATGTATCAGGCTACTGGATTGATCTCCTTCTCTCAATTAGCATTTTTATTAACATGCTACCGGGGGGCCTGGGTACTATGGGGACGCAAAATGCATGTAAGTCACGATCCTGTCCCAAGGAGCTTGCTCAGAAGTCCACACTAAAATGGCTTCAGAGGCTCATCAGATAGTATAAATGGGGTAAGGCCACAGGTTGGTAAGGACTGTGGAAAACCTGAGAGGATGTGCCCCACCCAAAAGGGACAGGCCATCAGTCGTTTTGCAGGATTGTAGGTCTAACGTGGCCAGATCTTACAACTTTTCAAGAAAAGCCAAAACTTTGAGATTGAATGGACAATTTCTTCACTTTCAAAACATCCCTACAGACCAGACCAAACCTTCTGCGGTGTTTTTAATCTTCTTATCTAAATGAACACACTTGGAGTTATGGTGAGAAATATCAAAACCAGAACTAGCTGAAGAAGAACTAATTGTGTGGCCATAAGACCTCCAAGAAGGGAGAGGTCTTAGTGGTAAGGAGACCTCCAGGGAGGCTTCTTAGAGGAGGGGGTGTTCCATATAGGCAGGTAGGATTTTGTAGAAGCCCTGGCACAAAATCAGGTAAAATTGGCTTTGGGTCCAAGTTCCACCTCTTGTTAGCTCTGTGACCACATCCCTTAAACCCCGTAAGTCTCAGTTTGTTCATCTGTGAAAGGGAATCGTAATGCTGACCTCAGAGGGCAGCTGTGCAGATGAGAGGGGAGAATGATGGAAAGTCCTAACCACAGAGTCTGGAACACAGCAAATGCCCAGTGAGCCTAACCTCTGCTCCTAACGCTGGGCATGTGGGGTGTAGCCAGCCCAGAGGGCAGCGTGAAGGAAGGGCTGGAGCCAGGAACAGGCAGGGCCCTCGCTGAGCTTTTGCACGGTTGCTTTTCAGGGACTGGATTTCGATCGCTTTTTCTGCCCCTGGAAGAGCACAGAAGGCATAGATTATTTTTTTTCTCTCCTGCCCTCTTCTCGCTTCTCCCCAAGGCCTGTGGCTGCTTGCCCAGTGCCCTCTGTCAGAATCCCACCCTTGAAAAACCAGACCTGGGCCACAGCAGAAAAACAACCCTACTCTGGGAGGCTGTATAGACACGCACGGCAAATATTCAAGGAATTCTTAGGAATAAAAAAAAAAATTCGTAAATCTGGATTTTTGCATGAGGCCATCCCAGGAACATGTTTTCTCAATTAGCGTGCACATTGCTTGGAGTGAAGTCACCGAGTCCGCAGCCTGTCAGTGCTGACTCGCGCTGAGCCACCTGATCGGGACCTCACTTTCCATGACCTAAATCTGATTCAACCAACCCAGCCACTGCCCCCAGCTGCTGAAACAAAATCATCCCCAACATCCTAAAGCAGGGTGGAGATATACACACTCTCCTGAAAAGCGATCTAATTTCAGATCCTGGTTGTTTTCACCCAAAATTGAGAAAGACAACACTACTCTTGATGGTGGAGGGATGGAGTCCCCACAGTCCCTCGCATGCGTCTTTTCCCTGACCAGTTATTGTTAGATGGTGACTGTGCATTGCCCGTTAGAGAAGATGAGTTCTTTAGGCTCTGAAAGCAGAGAAAATAGTTTCTTTTGCAAAAGCATGCATCAGCCGCTTAAAATATTACCAGTCGGTGCCTGAGATCTGTGATTATGTATTCTGGATGGTTTCCTGGACTGACTCTTTTCCAAGCAAACGGCTTTGTCAGATATTTGTAATTTCTGAAATATTTTATTAATGATGTCCCCTCGCTGGAGGGATGGTACAGAGTACACAGTTAGCAGCGTGCCTCAGAAGCAAGATGCTGCCCGGCATCTACCAAGATCAAGCGGGAGGTTAAAAAACATTTCAAATCAACTGTCATAGAGTAGAAGAAGGAAAATGTTTTTCAAAGTATTGGATGAGACCCATTAGCAGGTCATGAAATCAATTTAGTGGCACAACTCTCATTAGGGAAAAAAAAATGAGAATTGAGTAAAATTTTAAAAAATCAATATGTATCACATATAGCAAGGGAAACTGTTCACAAACTTTTTAGTTGTACTGTATATATGTATATGCACATATATGTGCAAACTGGCTCACGATGGAAAATGTATTTTTTTACTGTGAGTCATAGTTAAAAAAGTTTGAAAGCTGCTGGCATAGATGACAGCATGATTTAGAAAAAGGCCTAGCTCGGAAGCCAGACAAGCTCGGGGTTAAATCCCAGCTCTGTGATTTGTGGTTGCAGGATCTTGCATAACTTTAGTTCTGTAAGCACTGGTCTCCCCGTCTGTAAAGTGAGATTGATTTCTCCCTTGTAGAGCTGTTGTGTAGATCAAGTGACGGAGATGTACAAGTGGCTGGTACTGTGCCTGCCACCATAGAGGCCCTCAGTAAGTGAGAGCTGCCATCATCATCTGTCTTCTACCCATTCCCCCTCCTTCTCTTCTTCCTCTTTTCCTCTTCTTCCTACTCCCTGTCTCCTCTTCCTTCCCTCCTTCTCTTCCTCTTCTTCCTCCTGCTTCTTCCTTGTCTTCTTTGTGACTACCCAACCTCATCAGAACTCTGACTCCCTTAAATGTTTTTATCTCTGAGGTTTGCTTTTTCTTTGCAAACCCAGCAAAGAAGCAACAACAGTTATATCCTATATTTGGCCCCACCTTCTACACCATCTTTCTCCCATTTCATGCTTGGAGAGCCATCTTTCTGTGATTCTGTTCCCCTAGACATAACCATGACAGTAATTGTCCAAGAGGCACAAGATATCCTTCTCCTTGTCACTGGGCACTGTTGGGGGTATCATGGCCTTTCCTGGCCTTGTCACCAGGATAAATGCTTTGGTACGGTGACTTTGGAAGGAGCTTCTGTTCCCACAAAATCATAACCTTCCCCCTCAGTATATTTTTGTAAGAACAAGAGAGCTAAGATACTATTAAAATGTTGATATTGTCAAAATTCTAAAGAAGTTCCCAGCCAGAGCGGAGAGCCTAACATTTTCTCATGCGCAAGGCTCCAGGCTGCCCAAGGCAGATGGTTTAAGTGTCTCTCCTGGTAGGAGCAGCTTAAAGGTTTTTAATGTGGACACTGCAGATGGCACTTTCAGGTAAACCAAACTCTAATCCTAACTCCAGCCTTCACCCCAACCAGCAATCTAACCCAACCAGCAATCTGTCACTGACCTCAGACCTTCAGTTCCCAGCGCGGGGCACATGGAAGGGTGACCCCCACCAAGATTCTACTTTAACATCACAAAGGTGACATGTCCCAATTTCCTTGAGAGCTTGGCCAGGGCAGCCTCTGAGGACAGATCAGTGATGACAAACTGCCTGCCTCTTTGTTCACAGGGAAGCTTTGCCTCCCTGCCCCCTTCTGTATTTGCCCTTGTTCCCCTGGGGCTCATTCCAGCTCTCTTCTAGTAAAATGCCCTCCCACTGGGCCCCATTTTCACCACTAGGACTCAAAGAGGATTATTAGTGACATCTCCTCACATGCTGAATTCCTGTTCAGACCAAAGATTTAATGCTCCTTTCCAGGCAGTTAAGACATCTCTATTTGAGGTTACAGGGCAATGGGACAGAAGGAGAGAAATGGGACCTGTTCCGCAGAAAATTTTCATTTCTCTAAGAGTATCCTCCTTTCCACCACTCATTCCACTATTCCCTGTAAAAGTAATGTCAGCAGGCTAGTTGCACATTTTTAATAACATTTATAGCAGAAAAGAGATATGTGTCACCTCATACCCAGCCCCCACCCCCCTAGCAGGTGGATGACATTGAGCCGTACACCAGGGAGCTTGAGTGGACTGCAAACAAGCCAGGAAAGAGATGTTTAAATTCATTGCTGTTGCACCTGTTTTTTTAGGGAAAATGCAAATGCTGATTTATTATTTTTGTGCTCAAAGTGGGGGGGGCGTATATTTCCACCCTTTCTGAAACTTGCCATGACAGAGTCAATTGTCCTAGATATGACACACCACCAAGAATGTTTCTTATGCATGAAACAGATTGTCTTTCTTTTCACCTGGGTTTAAGAGTGTTGTGTGTGCTTTCACAGGGAAAGTGTGAACACTTGGAAATGTTTTCATTTTCTTTTTTGAAGAGGTCAGACACCAAAGCCTGACTCCAGATTTCATGCCCATGTGTCAGCATCTCTGTATCTTGGAAATGAAAGAAAATATTTTGGGGGTGGGGTTTTTAAGTGCTGTTGTTTTTGAATTTTTCCAAAAAAGAGCAGGAGATGTCAGAAATCAGAGGGCTTAATAAAGCAACAAATATGTTTCAAAGGTTCTTTTTAAAGCATCTTCATGATTAAGCAAAAACAAAGTAATTTTAAGTTGGCACAGTACACAGAATATTCATCTTCCAGTCATTTCAACTTCTTAAAAGATTATGGACCTATTACAGAATTCTGCCCAGCAAAACTCGTGCTTAGAAAAATTCCACAAACCTATCTGTAATTTATTTCTTTTATGGATTGAGAAAGGTGTTATGTAAGAAAGAAAAATGGTTAAGTCATGTATAAATATTTATTTCAATTCAGTAATACTTAAATTTAGGAGATAAGGGGTTTCTTCCTGGATCAGACCCTTACAAGCTGTTTAATTCAGACAAATCAAAGAACCTCTCTGAGGCTCTGTTTCTTAATCTGTAAAGTGAGAATGATAATATTGCCCTGCACAGCTCACAGGGTGTTGCACTGGATATGGATGGAGGGGGAAACACCTTGGCTATAGATATAAGAGGTGAGATGGGAAAACCTGGACAAGGAATGTGAGACTCCAGGTGCTGGCTCTGCCCTGAGTTGGGTGAGGGACGCTGGCAGTGCCTTGCCCAGCTCCTGCCTGCCCGTCCCCAATGCCGTAGCAGACAGGGAAGCACTCACGTATGTCTGGGCAGAGACGAGGTGTTCCTGCCGTGGTCGGAACGGAGGCCTGTGCCAGGCACTGAGCTGGCCCTGTGAGGCCGGGGCCGAGGGCTCCGTGCAAACGCACGAATGCGAGATCAGACTCTCCAGGGTTCCGGTCCCAGAATGCGTGTTTTGGAGAGCTAGGTGCTGCAGTGCTGTGAACTTTCGTTTCCTCAGCTGTAAAATGGAACAAATAGCATTTACTTCTTAGTGTAAAGATTAACCAAGAGTGACTTTTGCTAAATCACTTGGTTGTCCAAAACGTGGTTACAGAATATTACGGTGGTACAGTATCGTCGCCAACGTTGCACACAAATTAGTGCCTGAGGAGCTCCCGACTCCTCAGCGGACAGCAGACTGTCCTCAGGAGCACGGTCCAGGGCAGATGTAACAGCACTGCCAGGATGCCCTGGGGACACGAAGCCTCCTAACATCCCTTCTGCCTCACTGCTCCTCCTCCTCTGTCTCCTGTGCTGGCTTCTCCTTCTCCTGACCTCTATAAATAGGGAGTGACCTAGACTCAGTCCAGGATCCTCTTTCTTTTCTAGATCACTCTCTTCCTCGGTGATCTCATCCTCCCCAGGCACCAACTATGATCTACAAATTCTGGATGTCTGTTTCCAAGCTGGACCTCTCCCTCGGGCCCTGGGCTCTTATATACCACCCACCTGTCCACTTGGAGATCTAATGGATATCTCTCATTTTTTGACCTCCAAACTACTCTTCTCCTAGTCTTCTCTGTTTTAGATATAACATAATTATTCCCACAGAATAATCTAGAAATCATCCTTGATTTTACCTTGCCCCTTACCTTTCATATCCAATTCACCAGCAAGTTTGTTGGCTTCACCCTCAAAATATATTCTGAATCCAGTCACTTCTCACCATCTACTCCTGCCCCTTTCCCCCAAGCCAGGGTCACCTGTCCCCCAGACCTCCTCCTGGGTCTCCCCACCTCCACCCTCCTTCCCCTACAGCCTTTTGACCCAACAGCAGCCAGAGTCTCAGTCTACTTCTAAAAATGTAAGTTGTTACATTATTTCCCAGCTCCCAGGCCTCCCATGGCTTTTCATTACACATAGAATAAAATGCATCCTCTTGCCAGGGCCTCATTTCAGTGGTTCTTAACTGGGAGGGATTTTTCTCCCATGGGACATTTGGCAATGTCTGGAGACATTGTTGGTTGCCACAAGGGGAGTGGGGAGTTGGGGGGCGCTACTGGCATCTAGTGGGAAGAGGCCAGGGATGCAGCTAAACAGCATGCACAGGACAGTCCCCCACAACAAAGAATTATCTGGCTCAAAACGTCCACAGGGCTGAGGTGGAGGAACACAACGTCTCGTATCACTCTTCGCCTTGCCTGCTCTGTGGCACCCACCCTGACCTTCTTGCTATGTCTTCAATGTGCGAACCTTGTTACTACCTCAGGGCCTTTGCACTTGCTGTTTCCTCTACTTGGAACACTCCTACATGGCTAGCTTCTGCTCAACATTTAGTTCTGCTCAGATGTCACCTCTGGGTCACCCTAATCTAAAATATCCATCCCCACCCCCACCTACTCCTGCCACTCTATTCCCTCACCCTGCTTTATTTATTTTATATTACTTAATTTTATGATTTTTTTTCCTTGTTTTCCTGTCTCCTCCACAAGAAGGTACAAATGAGCTCCAGAACTCTGTTGTGTTCGGCAAGTAGTTCATCACATAGTAGGAGCTCAGTGAGTCTTTGCTGAGTGAGTGATTCAACAAATGACTGATGAGGATGGCACAGACAGGGCTTATTACAGAGGGTTGGGAAAAGAAGAAGAAAACAGGATCCAGCATTTGGGGAAGGCTTCCAGGAGGAGGCATGCCGTGAGTGGCACTGCAAGTTTCCAGGGGCCCCCGACCTCCAGATGAGGTGGCCCTAAGATGGAGAGGGGCTTCCTCGCAAGCACAGGTATACCTGGTTGGCCTCTTCCAGGGCAGAGACAGCTGTGGATTTTAGTATGTGGTAAGATGGGGAATCAAGCTGGAGGGCTCAGGGTCCAAGCTGAGATTGAAGAGAGGAGTCAAGAGAGAGTGAGTGCGAGAGAGGCAGGACCAGGAAGGAGACATCACAGCTCAGGTTGGCCCAGGTCAGGAGTGGGGCCCAGCGTAGAGGGAAGGAAGGAACAGCAGACATCAGCAGAGATCTCTGGGTCAGCTCATCGTAGGTGTGGAGGGGCTTCTGCCACCAGTTTGCCAGGAGCCAAATGAGGGGACTATGAGTTGGATCTGGCATGCTGGAAAGGCAGAGGAGGGGTGAAATTAACGCTCTCATGCAGCCAGGCAGAGACCGAGTCCTGTGTGGACGTAGCAACCTGTATAGAGCTGGTACCACAGGAGATAACTATAAAAAATGCAGTTCATGGACAGTCTTGATTCCAAATGCTCTGATCCATCATTAAACATTAGTCTTGGTGTTTTGCACCCCTTCCATCCATGTGAGCCCCCTGTGCCATCTCAAAAGAATGATATTGATGTCCAGTTCTGGAGGGAGATGAAGTGGGGATGGGGCAGATCATGCATCATTTCCAAGGTCCCAGGATTCCAGGGTTTGCAGGTCACAGACTCTGCCGTGGGAGAGGGATGCCTGGTGGCAGGAACGCAGCTCCGAGCATCCCGACACCTTCTCCGGGAGACAGGGTCTGGTCAGGGTCTGTGCCCTCAGGGCCACCTCAGGACACTTACTCATAATTCTGGTTCATTTTGCTGCCTGGACACTTCCGAGGAGATGACTGCATGAGATTAGCTGGCCAACACCTCATTTTATTGGTCTGTTAATGTAGGTTTAAAGTAACACACCTCTGATGTAGACAGCTTACTCCAACCTACCAAAAATATCATTATGAAAATTTACAAGGTTTAAAGAGTGATATAATGGTGATGAAACAGATGTGTTGGTTTACCCTAATGTTTAATTCAGCCCTGACTCAGTCCATAGAAATATGGATTTTCCCGCAGACGTAGTCTCATAGCTGCCTGGGCACTGTGCGCCCTGCAGGGCTGAGGCCATGAGGTCGCCTGTCACATTGCCTCGGGTAGTCGTAAAACACCCCTAGCGACCATCCCTTCCTGCCTCCTCAGAGAGCCGCTGACACACCACTTTGACTTTTCATTCACAAAACCCATCTGCCAACTTGTCGTGGAGTTCCCCTTCAATCATTAGGTCCCCGTCTTTGTATTAACAGATTCGATGCTTTCAAACTTCTCCATCAAAACATGATCTCTGAACCTTTATTCCTATGAAGAAATATACGCCTGATACAGGCTCAGACCAATGCTTATCCCAGGGACAGATGCTTCTAGCAGCTGTCAGATTCTCTGGTTGGAAGGTGATAAACCACTCACAGGCAATGGATCGACAAAAGACAGGCCTTGGTGCTTCCTTCCCGCTAACTGTGTGACTTTGAACAAATTGTATAAACTCCATCTCAGTTTCCTGAACTGTAAAACCAGCATACTAATCTCTCTCTTGTGAAGTCGCGATTAAAGAAGAGAATATATGTAAACATTTAGCACAGTACTTGGCACATAAAAGCTGTTCAACGAATGGCAGCTATCCTCATTATATCATTAAAATCTTGGAAAGTAAAATTTCAGACATCAGTCAATGACTCATGGAAATACTTTGGAGCTTGAGGTCTTTGCAAACTGAGAGGGCAAGAGAGTGGAGTTTAAAATGTGAGGAAATCCCTACACAAGGAATACAGAAGGTTGATGTCACTCATTTGTGCGGTAAGCCTCAGTTAAGCCATCCACGGAATGGGGTAATAGTAATGTTGCTGTGATTATTAAATATAATAATGTTTATAAAGTGGTTAACATAGCTCCAGGCATACAAGCATCAAAAAATTTTTAAAAATTTAAAAAAGTTAGTGTTCTTTTTATCACCACTGGTCTTCCCTTTCAGGCTCCTCTATCATCTCTTTATGCTAGCCTGGCTACTACCTGGACAGGTGCACTCTGGGTTCCTAAGGCACTATTTCGGAATTTAGGCTGGGACTGTGCAGCCGCCGCCCCAAAATTCTCTTCCTTTCACAGGGCATTGATAGCCACTAAAAACCACTCCCACAGATTTCTGGGGACCACTTATTGCTGGCTCCGGGCACCTTTGTCACATGTAAAGGCAATGTCATGTTATGCACAAACAGGGAACAGCCCCCCTTCCTTTCTTACCGTGGGCCTGGAGTTGGTCCCACCTGGCTCTCGCCCCTCATTCCGGGGATGGTCCCGAGAGCAAGGGAGCCTTGCCCCCCGACAGGAATTTATTCAGCAGCCGGCACAGGGCAAGGCGCCCAGACTTAACTTTTGCCACTGGCCCTGCCAGAAAGTGCTGGGCCAGGATAGAAAAGAAATTCCAGAGACAAGGGTTCTCTAGCTTCCTTGGACTCGGGGAGGAATAAATTGTAGGGTTGTCTCATGTATGATCAAAGCTATCAAAACTTTTTAAAATGTTGTGAGACTATTTCTGCCCGTGTTCCTAAGCAAACGTATAAAAACGGAGGAACTTTTTGGTCCCATCAAAATTGGTAATTAGGACTAACTCTTCCCACAAGGCTGAAGTCCATCTTAAAGCTAATTGTGCAGCAAGTATCACTGAGCCTCACTGTGTGCACCCACTGATCTGGGCTTTAGGGGGCTGTAAGAACATTTAAGACTGACACCTGCCCACAACGGGCTTGCCATCTGATTGGCACTTCTTATTTCAATTTTAATTCCAAGGAAGCCTTGAGCCTTTTGGGAAAAGAATCATTGGGATGAATCTACAACACAGGGCTGGCTGTCAGGCAGATTCTTTCATAGCCCGGTGGCCTTGGACATGAAAAGGAAATGAAAACATTTCATTATAAGCCTTCTTCTCCCCTATAGCATTCTTCTGCCATCTGCCCTTGCCTTGCCCCCCCCCACACACACATGCCCCCCCCTACAAAAGTGGAGATGTTCTGAGGCAACTGCAAATATTAAAGAACTGCAGTCCCTTTCTGACTCAAAGATCCATAGAATCCTAGTGTTGAAAGGATCATGAGAAATCATGCAGTCCTTTTTTATTTTTTAAAAAATGCCAACAAAAAGAAGGAAAGAAAACCAAAAAGTTAGTGGATGAAGTTCCTTGTCTAAAATCACAGTGTTAGCAGCAGAGCCCAGCTTGTGGCCGAGTTCATTTCTTCCTTTCATTCATTCACCAACTATTAAGCACCAACATTGTGCCAGGAGCTGTGCTTGGCACTGGTGATACAATAGCGGACAAAAACTGGACACGGTTCCCTCCCTCCTGATGATGCTTACATATGAGTCAGGAAGAAAATCAGTGATCAGTCATCACACAAAGAAATGAAGGTTTCTATTCTGATAAGTGTTGTGAAGGAGAGATCCACACACTAGTTGATGGTGTGCCTTAAGGGATCAGGGAAGGCTTATCTGGAGGAAGGTATGATTCATTTGAGGTCTGAAAGGTAGGTAGGAGGAGGAGAAGGAGGGATGCTCCAAAGAGAAGTCTTCCTTCCTCATCCAAGAAAATGTTCCAGACAGTGGTGTGTTGGAGCCGGCTTATACAGGCTCACACCTGCTCTGTTGTGAACTTCTCTTCCCAACTCCACGCCCATGAGGTCACACTGGCAACTTGAAATTGGCCGTGATAGAAGTATTTACACCACAGGAAGCAGCAGAGGCTCCAAATTAGGGCTCCCCCTTCTCTCCCTTTGGAGAGCCATTTTTACCAGCATTTCACAGGCTGCATATACAATAGTCCCCCCCTTATCCATGATTTTGTTTTCTGAGATTTCAGTTACCCAGGATCAACCACAGTCCAAAAAAATTAAATAGAAAGTTGCAGAAATGAACAATTTATAAGTTTCAAATTGAGCACCATCCTGAGTTTCATGATGAAATCTCACACCATCCCGCACTGTCCAGCCCAGAACATGGTGACTCCTCCCTTTGTCCACTGTATCCACGCTGTCCAGCTACCTGCCCATTAGTCACTTAGTAGCCATCTCGCTTATCAGATCAACCGTGGCGTTATTGCAGAACTTATATTCAAGTGACCCTTATTTTACTTAATAATGGCCCCAAAGCCCAAGAATAGTGATGCTGGCATATTGTTATAATTGCTCTATTAATATTTTATTATTAGTTGTGGTTAATCTGTTACTGTGCCTAATTTAGAAATTAAATTTTCTCAGAGGAATTCATGTAGAGGAAAAAACAGAGTGTATCCAGGGTTCGGTACTATCCTCAGTTTTAGGCATCCACTGGAGGTCCTAGATTTTATCTCCTGTGTATAAAGAGGAACTACTCTATTCCGCTTGCTTCCTAGCTGTGGGCAGCACAAACACTGCCCTTTGAGCTGCCAAATACCTGGTCTCACTCCTGCAGAAACTCTACCAAGTGCGTATTCCCAGAAAGGCACTGTCAACAAGTGAATTGGGCCTTGGGGCTGTTTATTTCAGACCCTGGGCCATCTGGCTCCTCCTGGGATCCAGGACATCCCAACAAGTTAATACCAAGCAGCTAAGAAAGAGCCTGTTCTTGTGGTCTTCGCCACCCCCTTGCCATCTAATGATATTTATCAACCACCCCCGCCTGCCCAGCGCTGTATGAGACACTTGGCCAGGCGGATCTCAAGTCAGGCTTTGACCCCTCAGGAATTCAGGGCCTGGCTGAGGCTGCTAGGCTGACATTGTTGTTCGTTAATGTAAGGAAGAACTCAGGCCGCTCAGGGCACGAGAGCCAGGGCTGAGCGCCCGGCCGAGGGCATGAGGTTAGGAGATGGTACTGCTGCTGATTCAGTTTGTTTCTAGGCACAGGAAGCTCTAGGTGAGTGAGGGTTAGAGTTCACACTGTGTGTGATTTGATCAAGGTTTAGAAATGACGGATTCTACCACACTTGCACCCTCACTATCGCTGCAGTTCTCTCAAGAGATTTGCCAAAAGAAAAGGTGAGTTTTGAGTTCTTGTGAAGATAGTCGGGAAGGACAAACGAGTGGCCATGCCAGAGGTGGGGGTTTTAAAGTGGCAACATCTTTGTTTTCCCACGTACATGTGTGTATATATGTGTACAGCTGCGTATGAGTACACGTGTGCACGTGTGTTGTGCATTTGTGTGTGTGTGTAGGGGTGTGTGTGTCCGCAGTGCCTGCAGAACGTGGAGGGCAACGGTGTCTGTGCAGCGTGCGGGTGCAGATGAAGCGGTCAGACAGGGCTGTGAGATGGAGAATCTTGAAGAAGGCCAGCCATGGGTTCCAGTTGGGAGAAGAAGTGGGGCATGCTGGAGGGACAGAGTTCCCTTCCCTCTGATCATTTCCCAGCTCCGGGAAGGCAGCAAGTGACTCTCACTCTTGGTCGGTGCTGGAAAAGTCACCCCCTGCGCGAAGGAAGTGCAGCCATTTACTATCTTGACCTTTAGTGAGATCTGAAAGCTGGATAAGACCAGTAAATCTCTTAGCCAGGATCTCAGTGAGAGCCAGGCAGGAACATGCAGAGTGCAGTGTGGGGAGTCCTGGGAAGCCACTCAGCGTTACCTGCCCACAGCCCCACCGTGAGCACCACCTGGGGGTACGGTGAGTCTCCAGGAGGCTCCCACCCCAAGAGCAGACGTGGAGAGTGATCAGGGTGGCACTGCCGGCTACTAACAGCAAGTCTTAAATTCATTTCTCAGATCAAGCTCCCTGCTTGGGGGTGGAGAGCCGGTGGGTGTGAGCTGAGGGGCAAAGGCCCTCAAGGAGGGGATTGTTGGGGGAGCAGGGACCAGCAGGTGGGCTGCCAGGGGGTGGGGAGGTGGGACGCAGAAGGGTTGCTATTTGAAGGGTCTGTGTAGAGTACAAAGGAGACAACAAAGAAGAGAGGGTGGCTGGAAATCACAGAGCATCTAGGGGAGGAGGTTGGTGCAGGGAGAGCAGCCAGGCAGTTGGAAGGTGAGTGGACGTGAAGATGGCCCTTGGCTGCCCTGCAGAGGAGCTTTGTCCCCGCCTGTCCCTCCTTCCTCCTTTGTCCTACACCGAAGGCCTGCTGGCACAGCTCACATGCTGCCCCTTCTCCTGACACTGCACTCACCTTCCGCCTGTCTGGCTGCTTCTCTTCTGCCAACCTCTTCCCCTAGATATTCTGCCTTGGAGCCCGGGGTTAGCTAGTGACATTTCTGGCAAGGTGCAGCTATCTGAGGGTCCCGGCCCAGACCGTGGCAGTCAGCGAGAGAGTCTGGGGGGGAAGCCCTGTCCAGTTCTCAGCAGCGGGACTGTGGGCAGAGTCACCACCACGGCCGTGCAGGTCGTGTCCTGTGTAGGGCCTCTAGCCAAGGGCACAAGTGGAGGCTCAGCTCGCCTGGCATGGAACCGCATCTGCCCCAGGAAAGGGCACCTTCTTGTAATGCACACAGAGGCTCCACGTGGTCCAGCTACAGCCCGGACCCTGGCAGCCCCTGCAGGCCGTGGGAGGGAGGCCCCAAGAGAAAATGGAAAGCCCAGAGAAGGGGAGATAGTGTATACAGTGGGGTCTGGGGAAGGAAAGGTGAAGGCCAACATCACTCACTTTACAACATCACCTAGAGCCAGCACAGGGCTATCAGTTTACTCCACTGAAATGCATGTGGTCTAAAGATGAAGGGATGTTTTCCTTATTAACATTGAAATAATTAACTTGTTTATGTTGTTATGCTCATTGTCTAAACATTGTTCAGTAAAACATCTTATTGCTGATAATTATCCAAACGTTACAGTAAACATGGGACTCCTGCCAGCGTCAGGGATGCATTTCCAGTTACACAGTGAGCACCCAAGTGTTTACTTTGCTGCCACGAAGTCACTTGACTGAGGTCTCCTGACTATGGCTCAGTGGTAACTTCTTATCAATCCCAGGTGAAGAGCGCCCTGATAAAGAGCAAATTATTCTCTGTGGTCAGATCCCAAGATACGTGGGTGACACACACAGTGGCATTGTTTCCTTGACTGCGTCTTGTTTTCCATGTGTGGGAGGAATTCCAGACTGGAGAATTCTGCATTCAGACTTCATAGATTTTTATTTTTTCTAATTGAGACAACACAACTAATGATAAAGAACAATACCAGCCTGGCTTCTAAGCTCCAAAAGGCTCTGGGTCAAAACTTGACCTCCATAGGGATTGGAGAGGATCCAACAGCAACTACCGTCTTTCGTCGTCAAGCGGGACCATGGGCTCCACGAGACCAACTTTCCGTTGGCTTCTGGAGCGTGGAGACAGAGCAGATGTGCCTGCCTGCTAATGCACTGCAGGATGGAACTGCTCTCCCAGCTTATTGAAATCAGATGTACAGCGCTCAGAGCTGCCCTGCAAACAGATGGTGACTCCGTGCAAGCCCCATCACGCTGGAAAATTACAAGAGCTGTGATTTCATGTCCTCACCACCATGCAAAACTGCATTTTCACCAACTGGGCAAGGGAAAGTCCTTCCCTTCTCCATCCATACAGGCCCATGTAAAATTAAGTACTTCTAGATAGCTAAAGTAGTGTAAAAATTTGAATAAAATAGACAGTTTTGGAAGGATGTGCCCTAAATGTTAACATTAGCTATCTCTAAGTAGGAGTAATTGCAATTAAAAAAACAATTTGGCCTATCTGGAATTGTGCATACTTGTTTGAGAAAACTACCCTCAGTTCGCAAATGTAATAGTATTCGACTTGTCTTAAAGAAATCCTGAGGTTATTCGGAAATCTTTTTTTAAAAATATGCAGTATCCTTCAAGAAAATTTTATCTTAAAATGCTGGTTAATAAACTATTTCAATTGCTCTAAATTTTAAAAGTTTAATCTAAATTGTATTGAGTTTCTTTGAGATTTTCTAGGTTAAAATTGTGTAATCAGAGTAAAACATTAAGTTAGAGTGAGTTTGTTGGTTGGTTAATTTTTGAGATTTACATAAGCAAATTTTGTGTGTGGGTGTGTGTGTGTGTGTGTGTGTGTGTAGCTTTGGTTTTTTCCTCTGTGAGAAAAATAAACTCTATTCATAGGGCTATTATGAGCATTAAGTGAGATCATCCATTTAAAGTATTTACCGCAACACCTGACACATGCAAGATATTTGAGAAATTTTGGCTATCATTAGCTATATATATATATATATATATATATATATATATGTAAAATGTTTATTTTCTTTTAAAGACATTGCTAAGATCTGCAAAAAAATAAGTGGGCAAATGAGCAGCTAGCAATTGGCTTATTTTCTGAATTTCCCTGACATAAATGTGAGTGTGGAATATCTGGGGCCCAACTGAAGAAGTCCTCCAGCCTCCATCGGCTCCTAGATCCCGTCCCAGCTAGCCCTACAAGTAATGCTTACTTTGCTGTGTGGACCAGAAGAGACCTTAGAAATAATCAGTCTGGGTCATTCTACAGATGATGAAGCTGAGCCCAGATGGGTGGTGACTTACCCAAGGTCGTAGAGCAGCAAAGACAAGACTTGACCCTGGGGCCCTCGCCACCTATCTGTCTCTTTTCGCTCTGACAGATGGTGTCTCAGTTCCTCTACTGCTCGATGTATAATGACATCTACTCCCCCCACCCGATTATACTTCTCTGAAATATCGCATGTGCAGCACAGCCCTGGGTGCATGGTAGTTACTAGATAAATGGTTTGCTCAGTCTTCTGATGTGCCAGGTGCATGCTCAGCAGCATAAGAGGTAGGAAGCTAAACAAGACAGAATCCCTGCCTTCAGGAATCTTCCAGAGACTGACCAGGGAAGGCACAGCAGGGGATGAGGGGGTCTCAGAGAAGAGAGACTTGCTTAATTTCATCTACAGAAGAATGAAGGTCAGAAATCAACTCCCATAACAAACCTCAGTGAGCTAGTTGTTCAAGCTACTTACACCAGACAAGTCCCAATGCTAGATACTTCCCAAACTCATATTTATAGCCCTCGATCTCTCTTTTAACTTCACATTTCCATATCAACAGCCTGCTCAAACTCTCCACTTAAATGTCCAATATAAGGCATCTTAAATATAGGTATACCAATATCTAGGTAGCTCAAATTTGACATGTCCAAACTAGATTCTTGATTCTGCCCTTCAATCTTGCTTGCCCTCAGTGTTCTCCATCTCAGTAAACCTCAATCTGTCCAGTTGTTTGCCAAGAACCTAGGAGTCATCCTTGGCCCTCCTCTTCCCTCATTCCACACCGCAGCCTATGAGGAAATCCTATTGGCCGTATTCCTCCAACACATCCCACTCCCAGTGTTTTCTCACCTCCCTGCGTTGCCAGAGCCCACCCAGACCATCACCACCTCTCACTGGGATCATTGCAGGAACTGCCTGAAATGCTGGGTTCTACCCTTAGTCCCCAGTGTGCATGCTCAGCCAGAGTGCTCCTTTAAAAATACATCCAGTCATGTCACTTTCCTGCTCAAAGCCCTCTAATGGCTTTCTGTCTCCTTCAGAGTAAAGTCCAGACCCGCCAGGGGCCATAAAGCCATACAAGTGCCACTCATCTCTTACCACTCTGCCCCAGCCACAGGGGCATGTTTGCTACTTTCAGACAAGCACGCTCCTGCCTCAGGACCTTGAGTCTGGATATCCTCTCTGCCTAGAATGTCCTTCCCACATTTCTGCACAGCTTTCTCCCACACTTCATTCAGGTCTCTTTGTAAACATCACCTCATCAAAGACCTTCCCTGACCAAGCTAGCACTCCTCCAGCTTATAACTCCAAAACCCTTACTGTGTCTTATTTTTTCCAGCACTTATCACCAACTGACATTCTGTTGGTTATTTGTTTTTTGTTTTCTGTCCACCTCCACTAGAATTTAAGCTCCCTGAGAGCAAGTACTTTTCCGTTCCGTTAACTACTATATCCCCAGTATCTAGAACAGTGCCTTGCTTGGCACATAGTAGGTGCTCAATATATAGTTGCGAAATCAGTGACTCAACAACATACTTTCATTCTGTATCTCAGTGTAGTTGTTTGTGTGTTTATCTGCCACCCCACTAGACCAGTCTTATTCACCTCTGTGATTCCTGCAGTTCCAAGCGTGGTGCACCTGCACAGAACAGGTGCTCATTACATGTTTTTTGAATTAAATTGAACAATTGCCAAGCATAGCCACAGATTTTGTGAGTTAAATCCAGTTCATATCATCTACAAGAAGTGTTGTGCCCAAAGGGTTTGTTAATGTCTCCGAGAGACAGAACCCATATTTCACGAGAACCTAGGCAGCAACTCTGGGGAGAAGGAGAGGCACAAATAAAAATTTGTGTGATGGAGAAAACAGGGAGGTGCAGTCCCAGGCAGAGCTGTTGGCAGCGACCCTTTGCCAGGCCCAAGCATGTAAAGTCAAGCTCTGGGGAAGGGAACAGAAGGGTTGATTGGATCTGAGCTGCTGAGGTCACAGGGTTTGTCTTGGAGGGAAAGCGCATGCCATACGTCTGCCACAGAACCATGTAGACAAACTACGGTGAGTCAGACAAACTAAGACTTTGCTCCTGTCTGATTCTGCTACACTTCCACAGAACCAGACTACTTTGTTCCTTGACTTTGGAATCACGTCCATGTGTTTGAGGTCATGGACTTGGGTCTCTCCACAATGCCATCCTCAGGACCCATACCCTCGGGCCCTGGTGTAGGTGAGGCTATGCTGTCATGAGGTCTTCTTAGTAACCAGCTCCTCTGGAAGGAGTCCAAGTGCAGCCCGAGTTGTACAAAATTCAGGGTTATAAGTGGGGCTAGAATATGATACAATGTACTAGGAATCATTTTACAAATTTATCTTAAAAATCAAAACTACTTGCAAATGGATTTAGCTCTGCCTTCAAATGTTTCCTCAGGCTGAAATGTTTAAATAGAAATAATTCGCAAAATGTGTCACTGTTCGCTTATATTTTCTCCTCATGGCGATAGAATGTTACTCAACTCCCCAGGTCACCATCAGTTATTTTTAAACTGCTTTGTCTTTTAATAAGGACCCTTTGGCGTCTGGAAGACTTGTTTCAGTTGATCAGTAAAACAATTGTACATTTGAAAGATATATTAAACTAAGAAAAGAAAACGCTTTTAATAAGGTAAAGAAATACGATGGGTATTTTTGCTTTTACCTTTTTAGTGGGTTGGTGCCCATAAGTGATCCTTATCATTGGAAAATATGCCAGAAAACCCTCCAAAATTAAAGCAAGTACAGATTTACAGAAAAACAAACAGCAGCTGTCCCAGATCATCTAGGAGTCTGGGGCCAGCAGTCTGCTGAGAATACATCAAGCCTAGCTGAGCAGTTCAGGGCAAAAGACATTTAAAAAATAAAAGTACAAGCCCATTGGGAATATTAAGAAAAGACTCATCCAAATTTTTAAAAAATGTGCATCCAAGGCTCAAAGCATTACAACAGACCAAAGCAGTACTCTAAACCAGAGCTGCAAAAAGGCCACTTATAAAAGCTACTTAAGTGAAACATGAAAAGTATATAGGTCTTTCCTGCACAAAGGACTAGCTTAGAGGGACAGAACTTTCATTTTTCTCTCTCCAGAAAATTACCAAATCACAATTGCATGGGTTCTATTATACTGAGTTTCAAAGCATTGGTCAATTTGAAAGGCCATTTTCTTTGGATGGTTTAGATTATTCTTAAGGTGAATTTCTTGGTATATTGATTCAAATATATGTTACAAAATTCTTCAGTAAAAAATGTTTCCATGGTGAAGTAAGTATGACCTCAAATAAGTGAATCCTTCTTAGAGATTCCCAGTGCATACTGGCATATGGAAAGCTCTTGAATAAAGAAAGCTTCATCTAACCTAACAGTTCTCAAATGTACTTGACCATGGAACCTTTGTTTTACCAAACCTTTTTTTTGACATCCCAGAGGTGGGAAACACTGATTTAGACATTCCTGTGACTTCAAGGTCAAGATCAAAGTCCACTTCCTGTTGAAATCATTCGTTCGTGTATTAAGTGAACATTCGTTAGTTGTCTTCTACAGGCCAGGCTCTACCTAGACACCAAGGCATATATAAAGAAGAATATGTCTAGATTCCTGCACTCTAGTAGCTGTCACTATAATGGGTGAGATACGTAAATATCAACATTTCATGTGATACAGGCCTCTCTGAACTCCTTCATTACTGACAGTCTGTACAACACAATTTAGAACCCAAGTTGTTCACTAAATATTTTCTGTACATTTTTCTTATCTCCTCCCCTATACTGTTTATTACTTAAAGGCAAGACTCCTGCCTTATACTTCTCTAGTATTCCCTATGGTACCTAGCATAGGATTAGACACATGATATAGGTCATCCAGTGAACATTGGTTGATTGACTGATTAAAGACTAAACTAGATGATCCCTTCTCCTTTTCAGTTTTGCAGTTCTAAGAGTCTTTCTCAAATATTGGTACAATCCTGTGCCTACAAAATTATGGCGAACCACAAAAGTATTGCATAATTCATTAGTTCTAGTTTTCCAAGAGATGTCTTAATGCCACAAAAGTAACAAAATTAATGCTTGCCTGCCCCTCCAAATAGAAAAGCCACAGCAAACTAATTTACCTTCTACTTATAGACACAGCTTGTGTTAGAACTTAAAACTTAGTGATTTGACCTTGTAATTGGAGAACAGCCACGTTCTGATTTAACATATGGGAATCCTGGGAATCAAATGAATGTTTAGATATTCGTTGCAGAATTTAATACAGATTAGGGTTAGCCACAACTGGTAACACTTGGGGAGTTGTTAATTTCTTGCTGGCAATTTCAGTGTAAACTCCCTTCATAAATTTCAGATTTAAACTTGGCATTGTCATCCAGATTTTATGCACGTTTGATTTACATATGCTGAGTGGTTCCTAATTATATGATCAGTAAACAAACGACACCTCCAATGCTTTATGTATTTGAAAATTTTTCAGAGTCACAGAAACTTAATTTCTTTTTTTATTTTATTTTATTTTATTTATTTAGTTATTTATTTTTTGAAGCAGAGTCTCACTCTGTCACCCTGGCTAGAGTGCTGTGGTATCAGCCTAGCTCACAGCAACCTCAAACTCCTGGGCTCGAGCAATCCTTCTGCCTCAGCCTCCCAAGTAGCTGGGACTACAGGCATGCACCACCATGCCCAGCTAATTTTTTCTGTATATTTTTAGTTGTCCAGCTAATTTCTTTCTATTTTTTAGTAGAGATGGGGTCTCGCTCTTGCTCAGGCTGGTTTCAAACTCCTGAGCTCAAATGATCCGCCCGCCTCAGCCTCCCAGAGTGCTAGGATTACAGGCATGAGCCACCACGCCTGGCCAAGAAACTTAATTTCATAAGTGAAAGGGGAAGTGAATTTAGTGGGGATAAATTACTTGGGGTTCTACTATGATATGTCAGGTTTCTCAGCCTCTGTACTATTGTCAATTGGGACCAGATGATTCTTTGTTGTGGCAGGCAGTTCTGTGCGTTATAGGAAGTTTGCATCATCCTTAGCCTCTTCTACCCCCTTATGATACCAAAAATGTCTCCGGACATTGCCAAATGTCTCCTGGGCAGGAGTGGGAGTGGGGGCAGTCTCTCCTGGTTGAGAACCGCTAATGATAAAAGAACTCCTGGTGACTAAAGTCAGTCTTAGACTAATGGTAAATGAATTTTTCATTTTGTGGATTATCACCTAGTATGTCTCCAGAGAATGAAAATCAATGCTTACCGTGCTTTAGAACTAGATAAATCTGTCCTCTTTCTAGCCTGTGTGGCTTAGGACAAGTTATCTAGCCTCTCAGAGTCTCAGTTCCCTTATTTATACAAGAAAGTGGAATGCCTATTTCACGTGTGGTCCCACCCACACCCACCCAAAGCCATCAAGTAGGACTGGTCTCTTACTAAGCAGCACTGACTGAGCCACTGCCTAGGGAAAGAGCCCAAGGACAGGCGCCATGGGAGGGGGACACTGACATGAAACATATCTGGTGTAGTCCCAAACCTGAAGGATTTACAGAAAGGACATATGGAAGGGGTTATGGACCTTATGTTCATTATAAAGGCATTATAACAACATTATGAGCCATTTGGAAGATCAGGGAGAGAGGAGGGAGATCACCCAAAGTTCTAACACTCAATACAACTAGTTTCATTTTATATATTTACTTCCTACACATGTGATTTCCCTTGGCTGCAATAATTGCATACATATTTTTCTCTAATCTTTTTTTTCTCCCATTTTGCACTAGATCACAAGCATTTCCCATTATTCTTATTGTCTTTATAGTTTTCATATTTAATGACTTCATGGAAACTCTTGAAGATTTGCTACAAAGTAATTAATTAACTTTCCCTTTCTTGAAGACCAGTTGGCTTCTGATTATGCAATTATAAATCATTTAGTGAGGGGAAAAAATCATGAGTATAACTTTTCTCTCTCAGGAGCGTTTTCTTAGGATGAAATCTCAAAAGTGGCCTTCATAGGTAAAAACTAAAATTGCTACAATTTTAAATATAATATTGTCCAATTATTTTAAAAAACATTATTCTGTTTATAAAAGCTATTCATGTATAAAGTATAAAGAATAAAACAAAAATCACCCACAATTCTTTAATTCAACTACTGCTACATTTACAGCATTTCCTTCCAGTCTTTTTCCCCTTGAGTCTATCTTTAACAAATGCATCTATCTAAAATTTTGGCTTCCTAAATGAGTGGTTACATAAGGTACGAGCGTGACCTAAGGCAGTCAGATGAGTAATGCTAGTCAGCGCAGTAAAGGGGTCTTGTTAGATGCACAGGATGGCACCAGATTGCTTCAGTACACCCAGTGGCCCTCTCCACATCATTCTGCTAAAGATCATCTATCTGCCCTTCCGGCAATAGGACTCTCGAGGCTTCCTATCAAATGGACCTCGTTGATCTCATGCAGGGCTGCACTGGGTAAGAGGCCTGTGAAGTGTAGCCACATATACCTTTGACAACCTTAGGAAGGTCCCATGTTGGAGAACAACGTAGTTCCTCTCACTAAGTCCAACCAGCTAGTTATTCCTCCAGTGTAGGAACTAGTTGCTTTCTTTGGTTGGGGACCAGAGTAGCTGGCTTATAAAGGGACCATACTGTTTTAAAAATACAAATCTTTAACACCAATATCTCAGAGAATGGAAGTTCAGTGGGAATGAAGTCTGACGGAGGAATGGTACATTCAGGTCTGTACCTCACACACTCATTTCGTGGAATGACACGAGGAATCACCCTTACTGTTTAAATGATTATTCCTTTCCTCTCTTTCTTTCCTTCCTTTCCTCTTTCCCCCCTCCCTTTCTTTCTTCCTTCCCTCCTTCTTCGCTCCCTCCCTCTTTTAATTTTTTTCCAATTGCATGTAATCGAATCTATACAGTTTAACGCTCTTATAGCAGGAGGCCATTAAGTTATTCATCCTGAATTGAACACCGCTCGTTATGGGGAATTCTACCACAGCTGACAACCCATTCCTTTAGCTGAATATCTTCAGAAGCCTCATGCTGAGGCAGCACCTCTTCCAGTTCTGCCCATTCATCTCCATTGTGTTGCCTGAAACAAAGAGCAGTTCTTCTCCACTCCCTGTGAAAGCTTTGCTCAATTTGTAACATCGCTACTTCATCCAGCCATTTTAGTTATGGGTGGTTTCCAATGCCTCACCTTCCTGGTTTGCCTGTAACACTTGCCACACTGGGAAGAGGAGCACTGTGGGTCTTGGGCAGAGCCTGTAGCCTCCCTCAGCCCATTCACTGAGGAACTGCACAGCAGTGGCAGGGAAATGGCAGTGGCACAGAGGAAGGGTGGAAGCACATCACTGAGACAGCCTCTCTGTAGCCCCAGCTCCGGCAGCCTGCACCCCAGCTTTATCGACAGCACCTGGTAAAGCAATGATGCAAACTCAATGTGAAATCCAAATATATCATCATCTATCTCTGCTTGGATTTGGTTTGGGGTTTTATTAATGACAGAGGATGGGATTAAACAAAGTTTACACTGTAACTAACTCCAGCTGGATCCAAGCATCAATGGGAAACCCCAATTCCCCTGATGTTGTCCTTTTGTCCTTTCTACTCATGACTTCTTTTCCAAGGCATTTTCTCTGAATCTGGTAATGATGAGGTCATACAATCTCATTTATTTTAAGGGCCGATCTGGCACACCCAGCTCAGTGGCCCTGCAATGAAGGACTCTTGTGTTGGAGATGCTGTGAGCCCTGGGATGTGGCCTTGTCCTAACCTATGGGATGAAATCACTGTATCGTTCTGCCAAGGCAGTGTTATCATTGGGTTTGGGCTCATATTTGGAATTTCTCCAGCACAAATCATATTCTAATAGACTGTTAATTGAAACATCACCGGGATTATCTTGTAAGGTTACCAGAAGCCGGTTTGATGAAATTTGGGTTCTTTTAGCAGAGTTGTCACTTATTATAAATGGCTATGGTTACCTATTCCTTGGGCTTTTTCTCTAGGAAATCCAGGAATCACATCTCACCAGCACAGGCTGAGGACTGTACGTGGGCAGTGATTTCTTCCTCCTTGCAAGAGCTGAGGTTGAGGTCATCTTCACAGTCTTTTCTCAGTTTCTGTCTCCTTCTCTGGCTCCTCTCT
>CM052444.1:8993558-9055053 GCA_028533085.1 Varecia variegata | reverse complement strand
TGCTGAGAGCATGAAGCCTAGACAATTGAATCCTGATTGAGCAATTCACATGAATTCTGGAAAATGAAGTCAACAATTCACCAATTGAATCCACTTCTGAATGTACATCCACCAAGGACTCTTGACATTTGATCTCTTTGCATTTCTGTTCAATGTTTATTGCTTTCCACTCGTCCCTCAAACCAAAGTCATTGCTTGGTGATTTCTTGTTTTAGAAAGTGACAAACAGAGCACGCAGAGAAAACACTGTATGTTTTGGACTAAAAATGAAATCATTAGGGTAAGTTTCTATTCTTGTCGACTGGAATTTTACTCTGGTTCTGATTAAGCTCAACAAAGATATTATATCCGATGCTTTCCTGTAAATATATGAGATGGTTTGCTAGTGCATGTCCATGAATGGAAATATTAACACACCCTACTTGGCTCCATCAGCCCCTGGCTTGGTCTTCACACCCAAAAAGCCAATCAACAGAGAGTCACATCCTCAGCCCAGAGTGAGTAGTTCCTGTCTTGCCTGTGGTCTTTCTTCACAGTTTCAGAATTAAGAGTAAAGTTTATCCAAAACATATAAGAGTAAACGGGATAGCCACATTCTATTCTGTGAATTCCTCAGTAATGAACAACTACACATTTCTAAGCATCTATCTTCCATGATTGTGTTTCTATCAGATTAATGTGTCTTGGAGTATTTCAGTGAGGAGGGAGTGTGGTCTATGGGCTACCTTAAGGGTGTAAACAAAGAGAGTCTCATGCAGATGAGTAGAGAAGTCAGGGTATTCTACAAACTAGAAAATCAGTATTATTTTTTTTTTTTGGTAGTAATTAGGTATATTTAAGAATAGAAAATATGCAGAATCCCACCTACACATTATCTATATCACAGAAGCAGAAATCAACCCTCCATACAAAACCTAGAGGACAAAACTGTTGTTTCTTTGAATCGGTCAGGTCTGTGAGCAGTGCTGGGCAGGGTAAAGAGGAGTGGACCCCAGAGCAAGGGACCTGGGCCCTCGCCCGTCATGCATCCGCTAAGCAGCACGACCTTGTACTTCCCTGCTCTGCTACTGAGGAGCAGTCTCCTCTGCAAAATGGAGATATTACTAACCTCAGAAGATTTTTAATGAGTATTTAAAAAGGCAATAAATATATAGAAAGTAATTAGTATAGTGTCTGGCACATAATACACCACAATGTTATTTATTATTAGTGGTAGCAGTTGTATTCCTTTCTAACCCATCAGTGAAGTACTTAACATATTTTAACAGACCGCATCACGTTACATTTAATTTTACACCTAAACGTATATCCTTATCAATACCTCTCCTACAGCTTATAGGCCTAAGAGGACCCTTTTGGGGACTTCTATCCCATCCCTGCCCTTTCTTCCCGCAAGCCCAAACTCAAACTCCCATTTTTTGCATACTCACCCTAGTGACCCAGAAGGAAGAAGCTCCCCACTCAGTCTGAGCAAGTGGCTGAGGAAAAAGGAAGCTGTCCAGGCTCCTTCTCAGATGAATGGCTGGCCACTTCTCCCACTAGGGAGGGTCAGGAGAGCCCTACTCTGGGCCTGGCCTTTAACTCTCAGGAATGCCCCTCTTCCAAGTGGGAGCCTGTTCCTGCCATGGGATTGGACTGGTCAGAGAAGCACTGCCTTCTGCAGGCTGAGGGAAGGGGTCAGGGAGAGTGTCCTCTCCCTGCAGAGACCCAAGCACAAAGTCCACTTGTCTTCAGAGGTGAAGAAATGGAAAAACCCAAATGGTCTGCAAAAATTATGTACCTATCTTTAATAGATTGCATCAGGCAAATAAATGGAAGAAACTGCCTTACTTATGAGGACAAGGGTACATAAGTCCTTATTTGCTTTTTAAAATATGTGTGTATCTGTGTGCATTTATCTATGTATACATGTACTTATGACTTACAGATATTACTCTTTTGAGATAATTCTAAGATTTATCTAGGCCTAAACTGAAAAATGTTGTCATCAACATTACTGGAAATATAAAGTTGACAAAAGAAAACTCTCAAGAGAAAGAAAGAAAGAAAAAAAAAAAAACAGCTCTGGAAGGAGTGCTAGAACATAGTATAATGGAATATATGGGAAATCAAGACTCCTGATTCACCACTCAACTGGGTTATATGGACCTAAGCAGTTCACTTAACTACTCTGGAAGAGACTAAATGACCTCAAGTCTTGGCTATCTTCTGCCTTTGGTGAGTCTACTGATGGCCTAAGAGGAGGCCTTGGGGAATACTGGTCAAAATTCCATGACTCCAATAAGTTCTTTAATACTTTGGAGGTGCTGCTGGTGGTGCTGGTGACGATGGGGGTGCTGGCGGTGATAGAGGTGATAGTGGTGATGGCAGTAGTGGTGATGGTGGTAATAGTGATGGCAAGATGTTGGAAGTGGCAATGCTGGTGGTGGTGATGGGTGGTGACAGGAGGTAGCAGTGGTGGTGCTGATGGAGGAGGTAGAGGTGGTCGTAGCAGTGGTAGTGGCTGTTGAAGATACTGCTGCCAGGCTCTATGGTTCTGAATAAGAGACGTGACTTACATAGATGCTGTGATAGATTTGAGAAGTGAGCTGGGTGCCGTGGCTCACACCAGTAATCCTAGCACTTTGGGAGGCCAACATAGTAGGATCGCTTGAGGCCAAGAGCTCAAGGCTGACCTGAGCAAGAGTGAGACGCTGTCTCTACAAAAAATAGAAAAATTAGCCAGGCATAGTAGTGATCGCCTGCAGTCTCAGCTACTCGGGAACCTGAGGATCGCTTGAGCCCCGAAGTTTGATGTTGCAGTGAGCTATGATGATGCCACTGCACTCTAGCCTGGGCAACAGAGCAAGACCCTGTCTCAAAAAAAAAAAAAAAAAAAAAGATTTGAGAAGTGGGCAGAGAGAGGTCCTAGGTCCTAAGACTTAATGGACACAAATGCACAGACAGCATTTGGTGCTGGTCTCTGCCCATAACCACAGCACGGTCCTTTTGAGGTGGTTCCTCTGTCCGGGACAGTGCAGTTAAACACGCACGCTTAGGCAGATATACACTGTTCTACTGGTTTTGAAATTTCTATTTTTTTGTTTGTTGAGATTTTTTTTCATTTTATTTCTTAAATTTTAATTAATTTTCACTTTTTATCTCCCCAAAGTTTGAATCTATACTTTGAGACTATGGAAAATCAGGTCTGTGGAAAAAAGGAAAAGTAGAAAGTTAAAAAGAAAGCAGGGCTGAAAGTCCTGGACGTGGGTGTGTGGACACAACCCGGGGAGACAGCAAAAGGGAAAGCCCTGCTTACACAAACCAAACCAAACGCTGGTTTAGGCAGAGCTTAAAAACAACTGAGGCCAATGCACAACTACACTGGATGGGTAAGTGGCCCTGGGACAAAAGGTGACAGCTGGGGCCACCAGGCAAGCGCCCACCTTCCTGCCGACAAAGGGCGACTCTCTTTAGACCAAACAAGGCAGAATGAGTCCCTGGAAGGCCTTTGAGGTGCAGCTCCCTTCACAGACGGAGGCCTGGTGCCAGGAACTCGGCTGATTCACAAAGAAAGGAGTGAAATGCTAACAAATGGTTTTCATTATCATCGCACAGTCTCCACCCTCATTCTGTATGTGTGTGCTCTGCTTTTTTCTTTCTTTTTTTCATCTTTTCATGAGTTGTAACTAAACAATGAGGTGACTGCTGTCCCAGTGGATTGCACAATATAACCAGAGGCTGGGTTGGAGCAGAGCCTTTTCCAAGGAAATTCTGGACAGGAAAAATAAGCAACTGGAAATAAGGATGGGGTTTGTTTTGCACAACACCTGTGCACAGTTTTTAGCACTTGTAATGAAGGCAGAGTGAGGGTTTACTTAGTATCTTAGTTCCGCAGCAGCGCACCTGTCCGGCAACCAATATGGCACCCTCCTTTCTTAAATAAAATGCCACTTAGCCAACGCGAAAGGGAGGCTTGCCCAGTTATCCAGGAATGTGAATTGGGACCACTTGTTATTTCCCGGTATAATGTGAAATAATGATTTACTTTGGTTGAATCAACTGGCGCAGCTGTGTGAAGAGTTTTCAATTCTGTTCAATAAACATTCATTAAGTGCCTACTCTGGGATAGCCCCGTGGATAGAAATACACCTAAGACCTCAAGAAGTTAATCCAGCAGATGCCTAAACTTGTCCCAGATTTCTGGATAACCAAGCATAAATTTGATCATGAGGATACCCTCCATGTTGTGTTCTCCTTGTGATTCACTTTTCCTGTAAGGCAGCAATTACCCTAAGCAAAGATGCTATTAACTTTGCAGTGTGTGGCAAGTTTTAGTGATAGCAAACGATCCCTGCGGCCCGCCGAACACAGTCAGAGCTGGAGCAGCTTCCTTCCTCTGACTGCGACATGGCTGAAGAAAATGGATCATTTCAAAAACAAATGTTTCAGTTCGTTACTCAGCATCTTTGTTGGCAAATGATTGCAGATAATCGTCCCGCAGCTGCAGACTGAAGTGTTCTACAATTGCTCAGGTCCACTGAGCATGCGCGTGGCCAGCCATTCCAATCACGACTGGGACACAAAGCGACGATTCCTTCCTGCCAAAGGAGGCCAGATGGGGGCATGGGCTGGACACGAGGCATCACTTCCTCTTCTGCACCTCGCTCTGCCAGTAACTAGCTGCCTGATTTTGGCCAAATGTCTTCAGTGATAGTAATAAGAATAGCTTAATATTTATGTAGCACCAGTTAGGTGTCAGGCACTGGGCTAAATGCTTATTCTATTAACCTAATGTGGGGGGTGTAATTATTCTGATTTTTGAGAGGAGATGCTGAGGCACAGAGAGGTTAAGACTCTTGCTAAAGGACACACAGCTGATAAGTGGGAGGGCTGGGATACAACCAGCCCCAGGCTTCAGGGCCTCAGTTGGTCCATCTGTCAGAAAAAGCAGCTGGACTGCAGAGTCACTAGTGGCCCTTTACAGCTCTAACAGTGTATAATTATGTAAAATAACATAATTATAAAGATTCTGAAATAAATTAGTTCCTATATCTCTGAATCTTAAACATGCAAATGGCCCTCTTTAGAAGCAAGAGGGTGAGTGGCTGGTTTATCTCTCTCTCTCTCTCTCTCTCTCTCTCTCTCTGTGTGTGTGTGTGTGTGTGTGTGTGTGTGTATGTGTATGTGTGTGGTTACTGAGTGGGGAAAACTGCCCTCATCTCTGGAATTTCTAATTACCCACAGTGTTCTGGGTCTCTGGAGACAGATGCCGTCTGTGTATCTCTCGTTAGCTCTGGGGTAAATTTCCCCAGTGCAGAGTTTTTCCTTTGTTCATGTTATGGTCAAATAAACCCTAAAAGGAGAAATACTAGAAGATTGGGAATATTCTGAAATATAATTATATGAGAATCAAGTGATTTTAGAAGGGACAGCAGGTTTTCATCTCCGCTGACTTTTCCTCCTGAGATAATTAAAGAGCTAGATGAAACTCCTTAACATAAACTCAAAACTGTCCCTCGAATCGCCCTTCATTATACTTACCCGGATGGCATTGCAACATTCCCCGTCAATCATATATGTTACTGCATGGTCGGAGGCCGTTTGGGACTAGGATAGTTAAAGTCATATGCAGGAAGTAGCTAAAACAGCACAAAGTCCCCTGACAAATACACACATGGAAATAAGTTCTTCACTTCCAGCTCTTATCTTAGCCTCGGGTTACCTGGGATCTACATGTACTGCATGCCCGGGCAAAGCTGGGCTGAGTTATCTCTTTCATGCCTTGAGTCAGATTTTCTGGGTGTGAAGTCAGCAGACAAGCCAGGAAATGTCAGCACAGAAGAGCAAGGGAGCTCCCAAGGCAGTGGCAGCTGTCAATCCAGAGTGGTGTGTCCTCGGGACTCCGTTTTCCCCTTGATGTGTTTGGTGCTGGCTACTTGTGCTCCGTGTTTTCTTGGATGCAGGTTGGTTGGGGTGCAATGATTTTTGCAGTGACACTGATATCCAGCTGCTCAAACAGAAATGGCCTCATCTCATGGACACTTTAATGAGTAAGGGTGGCATTTTACTGGAATCCTTACATTCAAGTCCCATGATTCATTCCTGATCCCTCCTTAATTGAATCCCTCCTGCCTTTTTAAAAAGCCCTGGAATCCTGTGTGTCTGTTAAGCCAGTATTTTTTCTGATCTTTTTCAGGGCTGTGGATCCTACCTTGTCTTAACTTCTGAAGTTACATCTGAATTGCATTATGGACTTATGTGTTGTAACATTTCTTGACCTATTGCTTGGAAAACATACCACACACTGAGAGGAAAAGGCTAGCTCAAGAAGAGTTGAGGACATTTAATCCTATAAAGCATATAGAATAAGGGCTTGGATCTGAGTTAACATTCACTGGCACCGTTTTGTTTTCATTCATGTATTCAATCCTAGGTGGTCATTCAAGGTCTACAGTGGGCTGAATACCTCGATAGGTGCTGTAATTATCAAATGTAAACTTTGACTCCAATCAGCTTGAGAGACCCCTTTGTCCCCTTCTATCTGCTATTAGTCCCAAGTATGGGAACAACAGAGTAGGAAAAGGCCAAAAACATAGTTGAAATAGGTTTTTTTTTTTTTTTCGTGGTTTAAGTATCAGCCAGTTGGAACCAAGGAGATGTTTTCTTGGGGTCGCAGAAAAGTTTGAAAAACTATTGGATTGTTTTTGGCACTCAAATGTAGATTATAGATATATTATTAGTATTACCAAGCTGATGGGCTATACTACAAGAACCGTTATTTAGTAGTACATTCTTACAAAAATATTCTGCCCTCAACTCTGTAATGGAAGGCTGCTGTGTGTTTAGATGTCTTATCTTCTGCCACATTAATGCCGTTGTCATTACCCGTACTTTGAAAACCTCCTGTGGTGTGGGCTATCACACAGCTCACACATTACTCCAGTCAGGTAAACACCATACAGACTGTGGCCAGCCACACACAACAGATGGCCACTCACATTCACAGCAAACGCTCTGATTCTGAAGTTCAAGGTCAGCCAACCACAATGGCTTCTTTCTCCAGCTGCCTGATTCTCTGGGGAAATGCTAGAAAGGGTTTTGTAATTTACCCCAAAATCTCCCAAAGAGCCATAGGTCCATTTCTCCTTTAGGAAAATGTGGCAAGGCACTTGAGAATTGTCAGCATTGAAACTTTCAGTCAAAAAGAATAGCAATTTTGCTGAACTTTAACGTCTTCCTAAGTCATTGGTGCCAGATGCACTATTTTCCTATTGGATATGCCAAAACCACTAAATAGTTAAAACACGTCAAATTATGTGATGGCCAAAATTCATTCCCCCCCGCCCCCAAGAGCTCCTAGTCAGCAAACCTCACAGGCATATTCCACACTAGAAAATATTTCAAATTCCTTTTCCTTTTGTGTATAGGCTCAGGGTAAGAACTAGCAGAGGAGAGAATTAATGGGAATGGTTGCAGCAAGGAAAATCACAGCAATAGCACTGGCAATTACTATTGTACTCTCCTCAACATGTTCTTAATCTCTGATGTTTCCGAGTGAATTTTCCCACTCACAGAACTCTGTCGGGTGGAAACTAGGAGAAGGGGGTTGCAGCTGCCCTTAGGACTAGCCATTGCTTTGGAGCACAGGGGAGGAGTGGTCCAAGAGGTCATTTTGTTCAAGCATCCCCAAATCTTTGGTATTCAAAATTTCAGCAAATAGTCCTTGGCCTTATTAATAATAGGCCAGCCATAGCTCCAACACCAAAGAACATTTTAAGTGGCATGGAAGAAGCAAAAAAAAAAAAACCTTCCAGTTCACAAATATCAATTGTATCTAGACAATTCGGTGGGATGGACAGGAAAGTAAGGACCAACATTCCCTAGAGATTCTGCCAACAATATGCCCCTCCTTTCCTATGGTTTTATAATGTGACCACACCTGCATTTCATATTTTCTGAGCTATATTAATTTCTTGATCATTTTTCTTAATTACTAGCTCATCAAAGTCGACGCCAAGTTTCCCCTTTATCTTGCACAGCAGTGGCTCTCAGCCCTGGCTTTATGTTGGGATCACCTAGGGCATTTTACAAAATCCCGATGCCCAGGCAGAATCTCTGGAGGTGAGACACAGGCAGCGGGAGTTTGGAAAGCTGCCCAGGAGATTCCAATGTGTGGCCAAGGTTGAGAGCCTCTGCTGCAGAGGATTTGGGGTGGGGGAGGGGGCAGCAGAAAGTAGGTTCTAGGGAGGTAGAGAGAATCTTCCACAAGGTTCGAGCATGGAGGGCTTAGGGGGATGCTGATCGACAGAGTTAGCAGGTTTCAATAGCTGCAGCTAATGCTCATCCCTCCCTGATAAACTGCCAGCAGAGGCACAGTTTCCTTAAACTATGTTTTGACTGGATTTTGAACAATTTGCCATTAATCAAAGTTTTTTGGCTATAATGGGCCAAAATAGCATTGATTAACCTTAGGAGTCTTCAGAAGAGCCTTCTGTCCCCTTAGCTGTAGCAGAATCAGGGCTGGTTGGGCAGTGGTCCTGGGGTGATGGGTCCTGGGAGTGTGGTCTAGAAGAGGGAAGGAGCCTGTAACATACCTTTGACTGTCACATGGAAAGTCACAGTCAAGCGGGCAGTCCACAGCAGTAGACCAACTCTGGGTTGGCACTCTCTCTGCATTGGATTTCTCACCCCGTGGGGTGGTTGTAGTTGGAAGAAGGCCAGGGTAGAACCCCTAAAGCAATTTTTCTTAAACTTAAATGAACATCAGAATCACCTGTAGGGCTTGTTAAACCACATATTCTTCTGTTTCACTCCCAGAGTTTCCCATTCAATAGGTCTGTGGTGGAGACCAAGAATGTGCATTTCCAACAAGTTCCAAGATACTACTACAATACTACCATGGACCACACTTTTAGTGCCTTAAAGCATGAAACCCAGGACATGTCAGGGTCTAGAATCAGTACACTAGACTTTAATAGGATTCTTTTTTTGCCACATAAGAAGGAATAGAGCGCGGTCCTGAAATGAGCTGGGATTTATTTGCATGCATTTATCAGAAGTGTGAGAGCCCTCTGATTTCTGCTTAAGTGATTACCCCATGAGAACAGGTAGGGTTTTAAAAATAGATATGTGTTTGGGTTGTTTGTCCCTAATGTCTTTGCATTAGAAATAAGTAATATTTAAATTGGATTTAATTTTAGAGCCCCAACCTTCACTAGCATGAGAATAAAAACAATGATAACAATACCTATGAAAATCATTTATTGTTTCAGTATTGCAGACAGAGAATTTCTTACTCAAGTAGCAAACTACCCACACCAACACTGAATAAGAGAAGGCCAGATGCATAGGGGATGCTGGACAGGGTCTTGAATATAGCAATCAAGCATCTACATGAGATTGGCAGGAGACCCCGGCATGCACCAAGGTGACTTGGGCCAGATGTTTCAGATAAAGGCCAGGAAACCTGTTGTGGTTGGTTTACAGTTGGATCCCTTATGAAGGCAGGTCTGCCTAGGTGTTGTGAGACTTTTTATTTAGATCAAACTTCTCTCTTCCTCTAATCATCTAAATTGGAGGCCATCCTAGCTTGTAGTAAAATATCCAGAATATTTTCAGGGAGAGTCCCTGTTACTTCTCCAATTGTTTTACAAATTAAAAGCAAAAGCTTTTTGTGGGCCGGGCGCGGTGGCTCACACCTGTAATCCTAGCACTCTGGGAGGCCGAGGCGGGCGGATTGTTTGAGCTTGGGAGTTCGAGACCAGCCTGAGCAAGAGCGAGACCCCGTCTCTACTAAAAATAGAAAGAAATTATCTGGCCAACTAAAAATATATAGAGAAATAATTGGCTGGGCATGGTGGCACATGCCTGTCCCAGCTACTTGGGAGGCTGAGGCAGGAGGATCGCTTGAGCCCAGGAGTTTGAGGTTGCTGTGAGCTAGGCTGACACCACGGCACTCTAACCTGGGCAAGAGAGTGAGACTCTGTCTCAAAAAAAAAAAAAAGCTTTTTGTGTCCTATAGGAAGCAATCAAGTGAGCTCTGCAAGTTGATTAGCACCTACTGCTATATGAGACCCATTGCCTACTACTTTCACCCTCCCTAAGACCTCTTCCTAAGCCATGTTGGACCATTAGCCAGTTCTTGAACCCTGGGGCTCTGTAATGCCTTTCCTTATCTTCTTTCCTAATGAGCTCCTATTCATTCTTAAGAACCCAGCTCAGATGTTACCTCCTCTATGAACATGTCTCTGACTAGTCTGGCCAGATAAAACCAATTCCTCCTTCCACTATGTTTCCATATCATGTCAAATATACATCATACATATCACATTGTACTTGAAATGCTTGTCCATGTGCTTGCCTTTCCTCACCTCTAGATTAGAGCTCTAGGACATTAAATATTAAGTCTTATTCTTCTTTGTGTCCCTAGCACCTAACACAGTGGCTGGCACAGGATCTGCAAGTTTAAGTGTTTAATTAATGACATGAATGAATCTCAATTGTTGGGTGGGGGAAAGCATTACTTAAACATCCAGTAGGGATTCAGGCTGGAAAACATTAACTGTCAGAGACTCTCAGATGACCAGAGCCAGAGGGACCTTAGCTATCATCTGTGCCTACTCCTCATCCTATAGGGGAGAAAGCTCAGAGATGCTTAAAGATGCCAAGTAACTTACCCAAGAATCTGCGTGAATTGGATCAGGATGCAGGTCTATGGGTTCCAGCCTTGTGACCCATCAGGTTTAGCAAACCCCAGATGAAGGGTCTGTGGACTAGATGAGATCATCTTTCCCATGAGTAATGGGACAAAATAATGCCCACCTCCTCCCCTGTGGGACATGCCATCCTCCCTCTCCTGTGATAAATCCAACCATAGAGAGCATGAACTGAGTAAGTTTTCATCTCTAAGCTTCAACTTCAATTGAGTATTAGAAGGTTTTTATGGTACTTTCTGAGGCAAAAAATATTTTAAGCAGGGTAGGGAAGAAAGAGAAATGGAGACGCCCAGTCCTTAATTGCATGATTTCCAGTAGCACGAAGGCCACTCCAGAGGCCCTTTCTACCTCCCTGTTCTCCAGCTCCTCTTCGTTACTGGGGTTTAGGGAGCCGTGGTGGCTTCTCTGATGTTTGCGTCCATAGCACAGATGAGAGGGGGTTGAAGGAAGAGAAGTGGTGGGGGCTCCCCACTGGAAAAAGACACCATGGGGAGAGGATTGTTATAGTTGGAAAGAGAATACAGACAGGAAAGATAAAGGTGTCATTGTAGAACTTTTTGGGGGAGCACCCCATCCTATAACAAATTCTGCGATAGACATAATAGTTCATTCACTTGTTCATAAAATACACCATGTCGTGCTTCCTGCTTAAAGCCCTCTACTCCCTTCCTGTTGCCCTGAGACAGTACAACCATAGCTCCTTGCTATGTCTCTGCAGACCTGCCTCTTTCTCGCTCTCCAACTCACATCCTAGGCCTCTTCCCTTCATGCTCAGCCCCTTTGACTTGTTTCTATCTCAGGGCCTTTGCACTTATTGTTCCTTCTGCCTGGAATGTTCTCTCCCTCTTTCCTTCTCATCCTTCAGATCTTAACTTGAAGGCCACCTCCTCAGAGAAGTCCTCACTGAGCATCCTGTCTACAGTGGCCCCTCGATGCACCCTGCAGTTGCCTCTCTCATCAGACCCTGTTATTTCCTTCATGGCAAGCAAAGAATCTGAAGATACCTTGTTGACTTACACAAGACTATAAGCTGCATGAGTGTCGAGACCTTGTTTGTCCTATTCATTTCTGTGTCCCCCAGCACCAAGAAAAGTGCTTGGCATATAGTAGGTGCTCAGGAAATAATGTTGAATGCACCTACACATATCAGGTTTATAGAAGTGAGGGGATAATAGACCCTTCCATTATTTCTAGAAACTACAATCTAAAATTGAATAGAATTCTTTTCTCATTGTGTCAGCTCCATAGCTTTCAATCCTAAACTTTGACTCAGAGCATGGTGCTCTGAGATTCATAGCCCAGTTTGTAAAAGCTCCATGTTATCTGTCTGGTAGCCAGGTTGTCTTGTTTGTCACCATTGCTCATCTGCATTTTCATCAAAGCACCAACTTGCTCTGAATTGTTAGGACTTTTGCTTCTGTATAATTTATCTTAGGTGGATTTAAAGTTGGGTCTACTATGTCTGCATGTGTAATGTACAGAATAATTTCCATTTTGATATTAGGCAAGGAATCTGCTAGAGTAGGACTTTGGTGTGGGTCTGGAAACACCTACACTAGGTATAAGATCGGCCACGGACTGTGTCCAGGCTGAAACCAAGAGCTTTGGCACAAGAGTGAGAGGCAGGTGCCACCTCAGGTCCGTGCAAGGTCAGGCCCCTGGCAATTTAAATCCCAGAACTTGGAAATAAAATTTGTCCTGTTGGCATATTCCTCCCTGCTGCCTAGGTCACAGGTATCCCTCTGCTGGGAAATGTGGTGGAATATCCATGTAATGCCAGCTCTCCCCCTCCGCAGAGTTTTGGCCCGTGGTCGTGCAGTCCAAGGGGCTAGATGGCATGCTGGACCCAAGCTCAGCTCAGCGTCCGGACCCCATAACAGCTTTTCCGAGGGAGCAGCTTTCTATCCTGGCCACGCTGAGGTAAGCGCCTGAGCGGCATCTGCCTCTCCAAGGTTCCTAGCTCTGGAGCTGCCAGAAGCAGGGGCTTCAAGTGCTAGGACCAGCTAGCCCCAGAAGGAGGAGGGGGAGTCAAATCCAACCGGGGGCCAGCGGTGGGCCTGCAGTAGCTCTTAGCGATGCAGCAAATGTGGCCCTCCTAGCCTACCGGGAGAGAAGTCCCTCGTGCCCTCAGGCTGGCCCGTGGCTTCCAAGGACACATCAAGAGTCTGGGCTGCATCAAGCATCTAAAGTACAGAACACAAGGCCTCAAAGAGATGGCATCAGTCAGACCCTCCACACAGCTCTCCGGTCTGTCTGAGCAGGTGGACCTTGTGCTTGTGCCATGGAAGGTCCACGGTCAGTCTTTACGCCCTTGGCCAGTGGCGTGGAGGAGTGGGAAGAGTTCCAGATCTGGACACAGGCAGGCCTGGCTCTGAGTTGCACTTCCACCTGGTGTGTGCTTGTCATCAAGTTATATAATCTTAGTGCTCGTCTGTTTCATCTGTAAAATGAGATAACAAAGCCTGCCTCCTAGGTTGTTGTGATGGCTAATTAGATAATTATGCCCAATAAATAATAATGATTATACTTATTATCTTACCTCATTCATTTTCAGATATGTCTCTAAGGGCGCAGACCAGTAGATCTGGTTCCCACTCGTGCAGCCAGCAGGCCTGTCCTAGAGGATAGGAGCCCAGGAGCTCCCACGCCTGTATGTGCTAGTGCTTTCTGGCTGCATATCTGTCATGGGCATTTTAAGTGCTTTTAGATCAAGTCTACATGATTCCCAGAAATCTGATAAACTAGGTATGAAAACAATTAAATATCTCAATGTTCCCTAATATATGCATTTGTGGCATCAGGAAGGCAAAACTTATAATCCGTTGAATGGAATTTTTGTTTTGATATTGGGGGATGAGTAGACGCACCCCAGGACCTATCAGCTGCAGCATGTGTGCAGCCTCAGGCCTCTTTCCTCTAAAAGGTGTTGAGGCCAAGCCATAGGCCAAGCACCCACAGGCTGACCCTGCCCTTCCCTAGCTGTGTCACCCCAAGTCACTTAGCCTCCCCCGGGCTCGTGTGTGTCCTCTACAAGGTTAAAGAAGTAGGCTAGATTAGTGGTTCCCAAAATGTGGTCGTCAGACCAGCAGCGTCAGCATCACCTGGGAACTGGTTAGAAATGTAGATTCTCAATGCCCACCCTACCCCCAGACCTACACAATCAGAAATTCTGGGTCTGGGCCCAGCAGTCTATAGTTTAACAAAGTTTCCAGGTGATTCTGATGCCCTGAAGTTCGAGAGGCTGTGGACTTTAGTCTCTGATGTCTCTTCCAGGCCATGCCTCCTCCCAATAAACGCTGTCTGGGAGATGCCAACAGAGGCTCTGGAGTTTGTTCAGACCTGGATGCCTCCTGGGTACCTAGCTGGGGAATTGAGGAGCCACAGAACTCCCCTGACACTACACGTAGCCTCCAACAACCCAGAGTGTCCGAGTCCTTACAGCTGGAGATAGCAAACAGTTAACACTGAGAGTGAAGGCCAAGTGTACAACAAGAAATGACCCTTGACCTACGCTCAGAGTGTGGCACATGAGATGGAGGAGGGGGAGGCTGGATTTCCTTGGCCACAAGAATTTCCTCTCTTGCCAACAGTTAGTGACCCGGTTCACTGATCCAGTCTTGAGCCCAAGAATCACTAGCTGCTCTTGGCACCTTTCTCCCTAAGGCAGGAATTCTCTTACTCCCTTCCACAACACACCTCCCCAGGCACACTTGCCAGTCTCCCAGTGCCATCCGCCCTCCTAGCTGCAAATATTTACCACAGGTGCTTAGCTCTGTCTAGCAGCTTCATGACCTATTCAGGCGAGGTCAGAATCTGTGAAGATCATTTACCTGGTGCAGGAAATTTCTCTTACTATTGGAATATGTGAACTACTGGAAATCCACAGAATAAACCACTGGCCGAAGAAGGGGCAAGATCTCTGGGCAGCCCACCGGTAGCTGGTTGTAAAGGCATCCCGACCGGCCTCCCCCTCTTAGCCAGGATCTTCATTCTGGATAGGAGCAGGACAAACAAAGCATTCGCACAACAAATGGAACATGTTCCTTCATGTGAGCCCCTGCCTGCATCCTCACACAGAGGACTGTCATCTGCTCAGGAGAAAGGCTTCAAAGGTTGTTTTTAAAAATAAATAAATAGATCTCCTCCCTGGGTTGACATCAACCAAAAAGAGAATGTTCTTTTCTAAACTGTGCATTGTATTACTAGAATAGAAAATACACTAGTTTTTTCTTTCTTTTTTTCTTTTATTTACTAATGTTTTCTTAAAAAAAGACTTTTTAAACATTTTTAAAAGGTTATAGGAACATGCTGTCAGGAGTAAATCAAATATTATTGTTTTTAAAAATCTTTTAATCTAGAACTCAAATGAGATATATTTGAGATATTTTTGAGTATTAATGAAACAATCTGTCCATGATGTAAATCTCCATTGTAATTAAATGTCACCAGGCACCACTTGGTATCTTGACAGTGAGCTGAGAAACAGCATTAGACTTTAAGAACTTTGTGAAGTTAATTCAGTAGAGTCAGCAGCTGCTAGGCAGAGTAGAAAACTTCGTAATTGCTTAAAATCAAAGAATGTCAGAGTTGGAAGATACCTACCTTAAACATCATCGCTCAGATGGAGAAATTAAGGAACACAGAAGGCAGGAGACTTGCGTACACGCTCGCTGGTTCTTAGAGTGGGGCTACCTGGGAGTGCTAGGTCACGTGGAGGCAACAGAGATGAGTATGATGCTTTGCTGCCTATGGGGGGTCTGCCCTCTAGGAGGGAGGATAAGAGGAGAACACAACTGCTGTAAGACAGCATAAAGGAAAGGCTTTCAGAGATGGAGAAGGGAGAAGGTTTGTCTTGTTGGAACTAGAAAAAGCTTCCCACTAGAGGTGGCATTGAAGTGGTTGAAGGACAACAGGAAGGATTCTGCCAGCAGAGGTGGAGAGCAGGAAGGCACAGGGAGGGCAGGGAACAGGCCAGTCGGGAAGAGTCTGAGCGGGGCAATGGTGGGCGAGCACAGAGTAGGAACTGCCCCAGGAGTTCTGTGTGCCAGGAATGCAAACTATGTGAGGGGAGCAGGAGGCAGGGCCCCTGTGCCAGGCTGAGCAGGCCCCACTGGCTCGCTAGACAAGGGGCTCAGCACCAGCTCCTGTGAGCAGGGCGATGTGATCAGAGCAAGGCTTTAAGAAGCCAAATGGGGCGGCCAGGGATAGGAGGCCATGGAAGAGGACATGAAGGTCCAGGACATCAGGTGGGAGCCTGTTTCCATGACCTGAGCCAGGGGCCCAGAGGTGGAATATTAATAGAAAGGAAAATACAGTTTCAAGAGAATGCGGCTGAAGAAGAACCAAAAGGGCTGGATGGAGGGCAGGGAGGAAGGAACAGAGTCCAGGCATGAGCAGAAGTTGGGAGCCGGTGGATGAAGGAACAATGGTTCCAGTAATGGCAAAGGAAAGCTGCAGCGAAGCACGTTGAGAAGGATGGGGAGAGAGAATCAAAGGCGACGGTAGCTGTGAGACTGCTTTCTAAACCATCACGTGGTCCAAAGTGGGGCTGCTGCTGAATAGGGAAAGGGGAGAAGATGATCCTAATGAGGATCATGAGTATGAAGAGTTTTGTTCTGGATGTCTTGAATTTAAAACGCCAATATCCATGGAGAGTTGCTCTCAGGAGTTTGGAGGTTCAGAACTGGCTTCAAAAGAGCAGATGAGATAGGGATCCAGGCATGGGCATCAGCTGCACAGAGATTTCAGTGGACTCCTTGGAAGAGGATGAGCCCACCAAAGGAGGAATTGTAGGATGGGGTGGGAACCTCTGCTAATGGGCAATAGGGAGTAGTATGTCCCCTTATTTCCATCAAAACCAAAATAATTTGGTCAATTATTTTCATTTCCCTACCAAAATTCTAACAACTGTTACTAATTTCTAACAAGGGATGAATTTCAGTTTTATTTCTTCTCCTTTAATCTACCTGATGAAAGATAATGTGTACTGAGAAGAAAGAAATGAAACAAGAAAAGGAGCAAAAGCAAAGGGCTTGAATGCACTGCCAACCGAATATTTAGTTCTGGAAGAGTTGGCAGGACATTTATCTGCAAGACCCTTAGCCAACAGAACTGGTGATAGTCAAAAGCCCAGATATGCCCCTGCCTCCTCTGCAGGGTCAGCTGGAGATTGGAGCGAATAGAAATATTCTTCAAAGTAACCAAAGAGAAAAGAATTTGGTGGTTTCCTTCTTGGTATCTTACCAAGCAGCTGCCTATTTCCAGCTGAATAAGAGCACAGTATCGAGGAGAAGAATGCATTGCTTTAAAACAGATTGGAAAAGCAGTGTGTAGCCATATGCACGAAGTCCAAAAGAAACCATGCACCATGGTGGAAAAAGGCAGGCGGCACGCTTCTCTGGCCACTCCCATTCACTCCATTCATTCTCCTTATATTTTTTTAGAAACTACTATATATGCCAGACACTGCACACAGCCCTGGAAATACTGAAATGCAAACCACACAGCTTCTAAAGCACTCTCAGGGAGACAAGCACATGTAGATGACTGTCCACAGCACTAGGAGAGGTGAGAGGGTTGTGCACAAACTGCCCTGGAAGACAAGAGAGAGCATGCCGGGGGTAGAGTAACCAGACACACTGGGGAGGAGACACAGCTCTGCCCTCCGGGACCTTACAGTCAGGGGGGACAATACTGATGGCTCTGAGTCTGAGAGAGGTAAAACCAGCAGTAGAACTGGAAAAATACAAAGTCCTTGACCACAAGAAGATAGAAATAACTCCTAATTAACACATTTTGTGAGCACCCACTTAATCCTAACAACTCTAGGGAATAGCATTTATTGCCCGCCATGTATCAAGAAAACTAAGGTTCAGCAAAACTAAGTGGCTTCCTTCTGCTAACAAGTACTTGAGTAGGAATCCAAACAAGGTTTTCTAACCCCAGAGCCAACGCAGAGTTCTTTACACTGATTTAGTAGGAGAGAACACACATACACGCTCGCAAATTTGCTGTTCTGAAGTTCAGAATGGAAAGAGATCACTTTTGATTGGAGTGATCTGAGAGGGCTTCAAGGAGCAGGTGGTATATGTGCCAGGCTGGAAAAGTGGATAGGGAGCAGAAAGACCTGAGAATGGGAAGGAGAGATGGGAGAAAGGAGAGAACTGAAAGTTTGGAGAACATTATATAGGATGCCTCTAATCCTACCCAGAAGATCTAGGGAAGCTTCATGAAGGCGGTGACGTTTGCTGTACATCTGCAGGTGTGCAGAGAAGCTCACTGGGTGGAGAGCAGGAGCAGAACTAATTCCACGAGGAATTAGTGGGGGGTGGTGACTGACTGAGGGGGTGGTGGTGTCACTTGTGGGGTCACTGTGGGGTCACTGCAGCACAGTGTGGAGCCCTCATGGGTACAAGTAGATTCATACCATTTGGCCTATACTTTGTTAAGAACATACTCCAGAAATAATGAAAAGAAAAGATGTTTAAGAATGAAAGAGAAAGGAAGGGAGGATGCATGGAAGGGCAGATGGGTTAGTAAGGGTCAACTTTGGGTTCTATTTCTGGTCCAGGTTTTATCTGTGACTTTAATGTTTTAGTGGTCAGTTAATTTTCTGTGAATCAGTTTCCTTATATGTGAAAGAAAGATGATATATCCTAACCTAACTCACAGATTAATCAGAAGATAGAAGTGAGCACATTTGAAAACGTAAAAACATCGCACAAAGAGGAATCACGATGCGTGTCATGTTTATATGTGTAGGGTGGGGGCTGAATAGATTCTTGGACTAAGATGGTCCCAGAGCCACAAGTTTTAGGCCAAACATGATGCTTTGCGGATGCGTAACAAGGATTCTGAGTCACCAGATCTTAGAGGGACCCAGGGCCCGAAGGTGGCGTACCCAGTGTTGAGGCTTCGAGACGTGTCCCCAGCTGCTCTTCCCAGAGCCTTCTCAGGGGATTTAAAGCTGTTTGGCAGGACCAGAACCATCACATCAAGGCACGAGTGCTGGGGAGGGGTGTCGAACTCATCCCACCTGCCTCCCTGGAACACACACGCACGCCACCTCCCTCAGCTGCCTCAAGCTGGCAGTCACAGAACTCAGAGCATCTTCCCAAGTTCATACCAACCTACTGGGCAGAATTTCAGGGGCCCTGTCCCTTCCTGGAAAAGCTCTCCCCATAGATGGGGTGACCAAATACCCAGACTGTCTGAGTCGGCCCTGGTTGATGCACGCCTGTTGTCCCAGTTTAAGCATTGCCAGCACCCTCCTTCACTCTCAAAAGTCGCCCCCGTTTGAATGATAAATTCTAGAGTCTTCTTACCCATAGACTACCAGGTGAAACCTTGTGATTCTCTTGGAGGTCAACTCCGAGGGACCCAGAAACTGCGTTTTGAGAACACTTAGTACTCCATGGAATCATCCTCGTTTCTTTCTCATTCCAGGTGCATAGCGTAATGTCCATGTTGTTCTACACTCTGATTACAGCGCTTCTGATCGGCATACAGGCAGAGCCATACACAGAGAGCAATGTCCCAGCAGGACACACCATCCCCCAAGCCCACTGGACTAAACTGCAGCATTCCCTCGACACAGCTCTCCGCAGAGCCCGCAGCACGCCTGCGGGGGCGATAGCGGCGCGGGTGGCAGGGCAGAACCGCAACATCACTGTGGACCCCAGGCTTTTTAAGAAGCGGCGACTCCGGTCACCCCGCGTGCTGTTTAGCACGCAGCCCCCACCCGAAGCCGCAGACACCCAGGATCTGGACCTGGAGGTGGGTGGTGCCGCCCGCTTCAACAGGACTCACAGGAGCAAGCGGTCCACGAGCCACCCCGTCTTCCACAGGGGGGAGTTCTCCGTGTGCGACAGCGTCAGTGTGTGGGTCGGGGACAAGACCACCGCCACGGACATCAAGGGCAAGGAGGTGATGGTGTTGGGAGAGGTGAACATTAACAACAGTGTATTCAAACAGTACTTTTTTGAGACCAAGTGCCGGGACCCCACCCCCGTGGACAGCGGGTGCCGGGGCATTGACTCAAAGCACTGGAACTCGTACTGCACCACGACTCACACCTTCGTCAAGGCGCTGACCATGGACGGCAAGCAGGCTGCCTGGCGGTTTATCAGAATCGACACGGCCTGCGTGTGCGTGCTCAGCAGGAAGGCTGCGAGAAGAACCTGACCTGCCCACACGCCCCTCCCCACCTGCCCCCTGCACACTCTCCTGGGCCCCTCCCTACCTCAACCTGTAAATTATTTTAAATTATAAGGACTGCATGGTAATTTATAGTTTATACAGTTTTAAAAAAATCATTATTTATTAAATTTTTGGAATCATCCCGTGTGCCAGTACTGAAGTCATTTTCCTCAGTGAGACCATCAGTGGGTTTTGGGAAGATGCCGGGTGAATTGTCCGCAGCCAGCCCTGGCTCCCTCTAGGGCCCCCCCTGTGAGCCCACCCCACCCCGCCAGCAGTTCAGGGAAGGCTGGCTGGTTTCAGGTATTAGCCTAAGCCAGCATGATTGGGAAGGGAGGGCTACCGGATTGCAACTGTGTCCTGCCTTCCAGAGCCAAAGCTACCCAATCCTTGGATTACGTGCCCCACGGCGGGACCCATGAGCCTGATTGCTTCACCTGGGGAAGTTAGTGGAGCTTCATCAGATCACCGCTAGGCTCAGGGCTGCCGCGGGCCGCAGAGAAACCAGCCTTGGTCCTGCAGGGACTCACTGTACAGGCAGGAGGAGGCTTGCACCGAAGACCTGTGAGGCTGCCTGTGTTTAGGGGGAGATCTGCTGTCTGGAAAAGTTGTAACAGAATAATCTCACGAGGCTGTCACGGTAGATCTGATTTCATGTTGAGATTGCCTTAGTACTAATGGCCGCCCCTCGGTTTATCCCTCAGTGGCTTCCTGCAGAAAGACTTCATTACCCCAAGAAAACATTAGGGCCTCCAACACTCTTGCCACCCACTAACAGTCACAGCAGCGACTTCCAGTGGCCCCAGCGTTGGCCCAACAGCCAGGGAAGGCAGAGACCTGTTGGGAAAGAGCTTCTGACAACTTTTTGATTCCTAATTGGCTGATTTCCACAGTGACCAAAGGCCTTGGGACCTGTAGAGAACAGGTGGGGGAGAAAGACTAAGGCGAATGGAGTGAGACCAACAAAATAAACCGGGAAGATGCAGCCCAGCCGGGAGGGGGCAGTGGCTTTCTGTTCCTCCCTAAGAGGGGAGACGAAACAGGGGACAGAGAAAGAGCAGAGGGGAGTGGGGAAGCAGAGGGGAAAGTGCAGCAGGAGGAGGAAGGTGTGTCCTCTCACCTTCACCGGCATCCCCCTGCCTCCAACTAAGGCAATATCCCGGGCAGTGTTTGTGGGGTTTTTAAGTGTGCTCATCACCACTGACTGTATCCAGAGCATCTTAGAGAGAGGCAAAGGTAACAGACAGACTGCAGGGTTCAGCCTGGAGCAGGGTCCCACCCAGCCTCACACTGCCATCTTCCCCTGCAACTTGCATTTGGTGTTTTCCCCAAAACCACAATTTTTCCCCCCAGACAGAGCACTTACATTTGACACAGAAATTTTACTCTCCCATCCCTCCCTTCTCCCCCCGAGGATGAAATGCCTACTCTGGTTTTCAAGAGAACAGGACCAAATTGTCCATCCGAGAAAAAAGCAAATGGTCGTATTCATTCCCTCTGTGAGGCTCGCTGTCTGCCCCACCCCCACCCCATCCAAATAGGGCAAATTAGAAACGTAGGGAGCTTTGGCACGAGAGCCATTTGATCAGGGTAAAAGCACGATGAAATGTGCCCTGTTTTTTCTATCAAAGCTACTGCAATTGGAATAAAGATTTATGTTCAAGAAATACCAACCAGAACATTCTGTGCTGAGATAGTTGGTGAGATAAAGGCCTGGGGAGGGAGCCCTCCCACTGACCTGGGTTTGTGGCTTTTTACTGGGCTCCCATGCCAGTGGCCTCGGTCATTCTGGGCCCCCTACAAACAGTTCCTGGGGCGGGGGGGCCTTCCTCTTAGGGCTGGACAGGCCTGCAGGTCCCGGATTTGGGGAGAGAGGAGTGGAGAGGGAGGCATGCAGGAGGCTCCCACTGGAAGGGTTTGTTTGTGAGCAGCTACACGAGCAAAGGGAGTCCTGGAGAGCTGCTCCGGCACTGCCAGATACTTAGGACATCGAAAAAACATCTTTGGCTCCCATGGGCTGCCTAGAGGGAAGACCCTCTGAAGGAGGAGGGAAGATGCTCTGAGGGAGGACGCAGGCCAAGGGCTCCTCATTTCCTCCTCCCCGTAGGTAAGAGGAGGGCCTCCCCATCCCAGGAACACCACCCGCCTTCCCAAAGGCAAAATCCTGCCCTAGGCTGAAACTCTGGAGCCCCAGCGTGGGAGACAATGTTTTCACTCAACACGAGGGATATCAGTTTGGCCCAACAGCCTTGGAGCCGTCCAAAAACAACCCGAGCGCAGTGGTTTCCGCAGCTTGGGCTCTGCTCCCACTCTCGGGGGGAGCTCCGTCCAGCTTTCAGACCCACCCGGCTGCCCCGAGAGGCCGCCCAGGGTCACCAGGGCCCAGACACTCAAGCACATTGAGAAAACAGCTCCCAACCGCCCGCTGCGCTCTGCCGAGCAGCGGCAGCTGCACGTCCAGCAAACTTTTCCTTCAAGCGCCTCGCTGAGATTTTTCTGCCCGGGTTCCCCAAAAGCCCAGAGGGTGAGAGCAGATCCCTCTCCCCTGGGCGACTTCCTCCACATGCCAAAGAAAACTAGCGTGCACCCTGGCCGGTCCTCCACCCCACACAGCCCTCCTGGCAAGGCTCAGGCCGCCTGGGCAGGAGGCAGAGCTCCTGGCTCTGGGTGAGGACAGTGACAGGGTGCCTGACTCCAGTTTTCATGCCCAGTCTGTCCCTCTGACCACCCCTGTCCCCACCCAGAGCGCCAGCCTCCCCTGGACCTGCTCTCCCTGTTAGTGGAAAACCAGGGGACAGGTTTTCAGCAACAACCAAGGGCTACTTCTATTCCAGTGGGAAACAGCAGTGTTCCTCCTGAAAGTCTCGCCACTCTCTCCTCACTCCGCACAAGATGCATCGTGAGAGGAGGATCCGCTCAAAGCCTGGAGTAGAGGACAGGAAGGCAGGGTCTGTGCCCCCTGGGCGGCATGTTCTTTGCTACCTGGAGAAGACACAGTGAGGCAGGAGGAGCAGCCCTGAGTGGAGTGTGCACCATCAAGAACATGGGCCTGGACGTACCGCTGACCTCTGAGTCTTTCTTCACTGGCCTGAGTGAAGCAGTGGAAGGCACCTACGTTCAGAGCTGAGGTCATCTGTCACCTGTGGTGCTGAGGAAGCAGCCTGGTGTGACAATATGAACTGTGGGCTCCACGTCAGCAGGGCTGGGTTCTGGGCCCAGCTCCCCCGTTTTGATCTGTGAAACTTTGGTAAGATATAGCTCCTCTTTGAGCTCAGTTCTTGCAGCTGTGAAAATGAAAATAATCATTCCTATATCTCAGAATTGTGAGCAAGAACCAAAACCATGTATTTTGAAAACAGTCATGTGCCATGCAAGTGTGAGGCAGAATAATCGATCGCAAACTGAACAACTCTGTGTCGATCATAGGAGAGAATCAGCTATGTTGGTGCTCACTAAATATTTTCTTATTGGCAGATGTGAAGATCAGGCGAGGAAAAGCCTCTGGTCAGTGGACATCGTGGAATATAGATGTGGCAAGTCCAGCCTCAGGAAGAGCAAACACAGCAGCTCCTCAGTTTCAGGTCTGGCCTAAATCTGGGCTCAGGAAGGCCACCTGGGTTCTAGAAGTTCTAGTACAGCAGTTAAGAGCACAAGCTTTGGAATCAGACAAACGAGCCACTTCTGCTAAGGCTGTGTGACTTTAAGCAGGCTGCTTAACTTCTGTGACAACTGATACGTGGAAACTCTGACAATTTCTTCATCTGTGCATGGCGATAATAATAATGCTTTCTCAGAGGGCTGAGAGAAAATTAAGTGGGATGTGTACATTAATATACACAGTGCCTAGCACTTAAGGAGTGTGTAACAAACTTCAGCATTGAAAAGCAGATTGACTGAGAAACCCTGAAAGAATGTTAGAATGGGATGGAACAGCTTTCCAGAATTCGAAAAGGTTCATTAACAGATAGTTTTATAGATGTATCGTAGGTTCAGCTGTGACGAGCAGTGCTGATCGTGACTGTTAGCATTTATGAAGAGCCTGCTGTGTGCCAGGCACACTGCTAGGCACTCTATGTGGATTAGCTCTGAGTAAGCCCCGGGGTTCTGACACTAAAGACCACCTTACACAAGTGGCCGGGAAGGCCGTGCCTCCTGTTCATGTGTGCTCTGCCAGAGAACCGCTCCACGGCTCCCTGGGCTGTGTTTACTCCTCCAGTCCTTGGCAAGTTTATAAGCCATTGGCTCGGAGAGTTTCCACGTGCTAAGCACGTGGGCTCTGTTTTGCTCTAATTCACTTGAGTCTGCAACTGAAAAGCTCTGCCCTTCCCGAAGTTCACCTGGGTGTGTGAAGGTGGCTCAGGGGGCCCAGGGCCAAAGTTAGTTGGTTAGACCTTCCCACACACAGCAGCAGCCCAGGGAGAATCCCTCCAACCCAGGGCTGCTCCTTAAAGTCAAGGATGTGTCACATCTGCCTGGACCTGGACCCTGTCTCACAATCAGTGCCTTAGGGCAGGTGAGACAGAACTCAGTTTTCATCTTTTTCTCCATCACCACCGTCCTCACCCCTGTTCCCTACCCCCTGCCCCTACCTGTGTCAGCAGTAAATGCGTTAATGGTCTGAGTTGAAGACAAGGTCCTTCCTGAGGCGTGGGAAGCCTCTGAGCTGCTTTCGGAGGTCGGTGTTAGAGTGAGGAGTGAGATCGGACTGTCAGTGTCAAAGCCTGGCCTCACCACCAGCTTAGCCAAGCGACGATGGACAAATTACTTAATACTTATCTCTCTGCACTAGAGTGTTCTTATATGTAAAATGTGGATGATAATAATAGAACCTACTTTGTTGTATTGTAAGGCACTTGACCCAGAGTTTGGCACATAGTAAATTATTGTATATAAACATATGTAAATATACAGTATATATATATACATATACAGCTATATATATGCACAGATATACACACAATACACAAAGATAGCATGTCTCTGTGTGTGTGTCTGTGTGTGTGTGTGAGAGAGAGAGAGAGAAAATAACCCCTGAGAGCTAAGAGGCTGCCATGAAGTGGACATTCTACACTCACATGCACCCACACATTGACTTAAAAACACAGAGCAACACACAAACCCATCCAATAAACATTCTAAGTGATAGCTACAGTAGTAAGAAGCAATCAGATGGAAAGAGTAAGCCAGAAAAGACTTCCTGACGGACACAACATTGAACGGTGTTTGGAAAAAGAAGTTGAGTGAAATTATTGTCCTGTGCTGGGACTTATTCCAGAATTACAAAGAAGGTAAAATCCAACCAAGAGGCTACCCAGTCCTGGGTGGGAAAGAGAGAAGAGCTGTCTCTCTTCTCTCACCTGGTTCTGAGCTGCAACCGGCAAAGGAATTAGCTTCTCCTGCAATTACAGACCTTGGGAAAATTCAGAGGATAGCTATGTGAAATCCTGTAGGAAGACACAAAGTCCCTGTATGGTTTCCACAAAATCTCGTCTCTGTACAGACCAAATACTGAAGAGCTGGTCAAATATCTTTTTGAAGACGAGGCCTCCTCCAGCCACATCATCTGGTTTCCTCGATCCCCAAAATAAGAAGGAAAAAAAAGGCTCTCAGAGTAGGTACCATGTGTCCCCGGCTCCAGGGGCGGACTTGGGTGGGAGGCCAGCTCGGCGCCTTGGCTAACGTTTGGTGCCACAGCTAAGTGCAGTCTCCAGCTTGGCGGCCTCTCCCCCTTTATCTCGCCCCCACCATTCCTTTCACTTTGACATAATGAAAGTGCAACTTGCACACTGTCTCGAGATTGCATATGATAATTGGAAACATGTGTCTGAGCTGGCATCCCTTCAAAGGGCTTTGGGGCTCTGACTCGGGCCGTCTTCTGATTGCAATAGCAATCCCCCGAGCTGGCTCTCCAGCCCTCACATTCCGTCAGCTGCACCTTAGTGTTAACTCTTGCCAGGAGAGGGCCGCTGCAGCAGAGCTCATTCCCGGGGTTCTGCAGAGGCTGGCAGTAACGGTTCCCCGAATGCACGGCCAGGCTCTGGGCTTGGCATCTGGGCACCGACTTTTCAGACAATAACAGCGAGAATCAGCAGGCCCATTTTCCTTTCTGCAGAAATGGTACGTTGATGGGTTGTCACCGAGGCAGGAACCTGGGTCTTTGGGACATTGCCTGGACTCTCAAGGAGGGTGATGCTGGGATCCTCGCTGATCCAGCAGGGTGTTTTTTTGCTGCAGTAAATACCAAAATGTCATTATCTCACCAGAAGACTCCTGAGGGAAATGCAGAATCAGTGGTGACTCTCCACTATAATCACACCAAGCTGTGTGACTGACGGGCGAAGCTGAAGGGCCCTATTCAGTTCAGCAGGACTGACTACACACCTGTGACATGCAAGGTGCCATGCTAGGCCCGGAGTAGGAAGAGGGGTAAGATGGGCCCCCATCCTCCAGGCTCTTATATCCCAGTTGGAGGCTGAATAGAAGATTTGGGCCTTTCAGCTTTCAGTCTGGATATACCCATATACTACACACCCACAGCCACAGCTCAGGGAGGTAGCCGCGAATACCCCCTGATGTGAACAGAAATCACCCTCCCCTCTCCTACACATAGATACCTTGGCGTCCACCTGCTTGTTCCTGACCTTCTCTCACTCCTATCTTACCCCTCCTGAGTTCCAAACTCTCAGCTGGCCCAGCGCCCCTAGCCCTGCTCCTGCCTTGGGTTCTCTACAGAAGCCCTGAAGATCTGACTTGGTAGGTGAGGGATGGTGGACTGAGATCCTTCTAACAAATCCCAGGGGTACCTACAGGTGCTGCTCTGGGGACCACACTTTGAACAGCAAGGTCCTACACCACATGGTGCTCCCATGGTCCAGACCTCAGTTCTCACCTAGGGACTTTGACAAGGCTCATCTCTTTGGTCCTCAGAGTCCAAGTTGACCTCGGGTAAAGCAGTCCTGGCTCCAACTCCACCACTGGGAATCCAACCTCTGCTATAAGCTCCCGGGCCCGTGTCCCACAAGGTCAGCCCTGTTGTCCTCCCTTGATGAGGAGAAGTCAGAAAGGGGCCCATCTGACTAATAGCACACTGGGAAGAATGTGATGTGGGTGACAACCAAGTCCCAAGGAGGTAGGATCACATCCCAAAAGGGAGCTGGAGGTGGAGGCAGGTGGGGAAGACGGTGTGGGTCGGGCCTTGGAGGTGTATTTGGCAGAGAGGCAGAAAGGGAGCCAGGCACCTGACACACAGCACCAGGACAGCTTGGTCCTACTTGCAGAAAAGCAAGACCTGGTGACAAGCAAAGCACCACAATGGAGGGCCGGACGCAAAGTTTGTCCCTCTCAAAGTAAATCTGAGCAAGCTTCCTCTCTTCTCTTTCTCTCAATTTCTTCTTCTTGATAACAAGTAAGGAAAAGTCACCCTCCTCAATGTCAGGCCTTTTGGACTGTCCTAAAACTTCCCAGAGGGGCTGTTTTTCCTGCACCAGGGACAGTTTACATAACACTTACATCAGCAATGGCTGTAAAAATGAAAAATGTCACAGTTCAATGTATAAAACAAGTAGTTCCCATCAGTCTCGGGGTTTGTCTTCCCTCAGCTTTCGGTAGATGAATTCCGTCACCGAACCATGTCAGCAGTCACTGGAAGCAGTCACAAACCCCAAACCAGGCCTCTGGATGGCCATATGTGGAGTTTCCACCTCAGGCTCTTACCCGCAAAGGGCAATATACAGTTTACTTACAGTTTGTCATATTGGAAGAATGTCATTTAAAAATAACAACCAGTTCATGCTATTCCTTCTCTCTTTAGTTGGCTCCTTTCTTGGTCCATAACAGTTACTGCTGTAATCACAATCTCTCTTTCATCCACTAAATAAAAATGTCACTGTTTTGGGTAAAAGATTGTGAACACAATAAAAATGAGGCCAATGATTGCCCTAAGAGAAGCTTTGCTGGAAAAAGTATTGCAAAGAATTCAAACCACCTAAAGTTTATCAGAACAGATGGCCAGTAAGTTCTCTGAATTAATAGTTGCTCAAAGCAATAAAATCAAAGTAAATGTTGGCTGTGTGTCCCAGAAATCATATATTCAGAATACCCAGTGAATCTCTTTGGTTTACATCTAGGTATCTGGGGCCACAGACCTGCAGCCTCAGGTGGTAAATATAAATTTATCTGTAGAAACTATGCTGTTGCAGGAACTGTTTGAAGTTTTGTATGTTTTCTTTTTTATTTTACAACATGATTCTACACAGAGCAAGAGCCAGAAGACCAAAATTTGGGCAAAACTCCCCCTAAATCAGTCTTGCTCACTTACTGCAGCAGCCTCTGTTCAGCACAGGCAGGGACTCCAGATGGGAAAGCTATCAGTTGGCTGCTGGTTTTCTTCTTCTGGGCTTACCTTTCACTTGGGTCATTTTCCTGATTTTTCTTCACATGTTCCAGGAAGCTGCCCCTCCTGTTAGACAAGACTTCTCCGGTGAGCAATGAGATTCATGGCTGGGAAAAGTGATGATAAGACAGAGGTCTATGAGCAAGAGGGCCCAACATACATCAAAGGGTTTGGATGACTCGTGTTAACAGCAAGCAAAACTCTCTTCACTGAGAGATTTATTTTACATGGACTTTAATCACAGCTTTATTGGGTTGTGGTTTGTGTATATTTAGTGAGTCACAGAGGTTTTTAGAAGGGAAAGCCTTTTCAAATTTTTACTCATTATAAAAGCCTTTGCCCTATGTAAAACCATGCCGTAAAGACACAATTAAAATGGAATACCCAGATTCCTGCAGAATGAGAGGAGAGTGTCAGAAAAAGAAGATAATATTTAAATCAGAATGCTAGCTGTGCCACTGGGTGAAGGAGGCCCAGCTTGGTGACATGTGCAGACCATCTGGACGATGGGGTAGATCTGAGTGCTGTTTTCTTTTAACAAAGACACCTTGCATAGGTCAGGTGGCAAGTAGTGGCAGGTCCAGGAGGGCACACTGAGCACCACTGCCCTCAACACACACATAAGCTACATATTTACATGTTTATTTCTGCCCTATACATCTACCCCTTATTCACTGGGAGAGGAGTGGAAGCCTTATTCCATTAGCCTATATTGGCCCAAATACTAATTCACTTTTTTTTTTGGTTTTTTATAAACTTACATTTTGGTGGGAGAGAGGTGAGTATAGCAGAGACATTAGGAAAATAGAGTAAGAAAACAGAATTCCTGGGTTCAAATCCTGGCTTAATAACTGCATGACCTTGAGCAAGTTACCTAAGCTTTGTTTCTTTATCTGTAAAATGGAGATGATCCTTTACAGTAGGATCTAATATCATCTCTGTAAAGTACTCAGCATATTGTTCCTTGTCTATATTACCTTTTACTCACATAGAATTAAATTCCATGGCTTCATTTTGTTAGGATAACCAAGAAGGATCAGAGATCTGAGATTGTCAGGGAAGAAAAGGTAACCCACAAATCAGTTTTTACCCCGAAAAGGAGAAATAGCAAAGAAGACGAGAAAGTGAAGTGGTAAGAAAAGAGACCACCCAGTCCACTGTTGGACAGCCCAGATGTTGTAAAGTCTCCTTATGTTGAACTAAAAATCTTTCCCCAACATTTCCACCCATTCACTCAAGTGCTGGCCCTAGGAAGTGTTCTCTGGAACAACACATGGAGTTGGCACATGTCCTTTTCTATATGAAAAATCTTTGAAAATAGCTATTATATCCCCCCACCTAAGTCTTTTATTTCCCAGGCTAGACATTCCCCAGTCTTTCGATCATCCCTGTATGATGGAGTTTCCAAGCCCCTTACTATACTGGTCAGCCCTTTCTGGACACACTCTAATTTGTCCATGTTCCTCTTAAAATGTGGTGTCCAGAAGGAAACACAATACTGTAGATGTGGACTGGCCATCACCAATTACAATGGGACTATTAACTCTTTTGATCCTCAGAGCATATTTCTATTAATGGAGCCTAAAATTATGCAAACTTTTTCAGCAGCCACAGCACACCAGGTTTTCATTTTGAGTTTATGGCAAATTATAACCCTTTGGTTTTTTTTGTTTTGTTTTGTTTTCTTACTACTGTATTATTAAACCAGGACTCTTTCATCTTGCATTTTTGCCAGTCATTATTTAGCTTAAACACAAAAGTCTGGCTAACTAAAAAGTGAGACTTAATGTCTTTGTGGGCAGGAACTGTTTAACTTGTCATGGATTTTCCAGAGTCTAGCACAGTGCCTGGCTCACTGATGTGTTAGCTGTATCTTTTACCAGCTACCTTCCCCCATAGTGAGAGCTTAAGGAATAAAGACACCAATAATGTGCTGGGCAAAAGCTTAATCTTTACTCCTAATCATAGCAGTAGCCCCCAAATCCTTATGATGCCTCCCATCCTGGCAACCTAGGGTAGAGCACTGCCATAGAACCTTTATGAGTTCATTCAAATAAGCCTATCTGATGGCAAACTCGGAAGGAAAAGGAAAGACCAAAATCAAACTGTGCAAAACGGGGAGTGAATAAAAGAGTGTTTGCTCTGTTCAGTTCCATTTACAATTGCCTTTTCTTTCCCGCTAAGTGCTCTACCACTTCTATTGCGGGCATCTTCTGAGAGGAGGGGGAATCCTTGGGCTCCCCCTAGAGGTTAGAGTGTGGGACTGATACTGATAAGAGACGTTCAATAAAGAATGATCACTGACCTCATGTCTTTCTGAATCTTGATCAAGTAATCAACATATTGATTGATCCTCTCAACTATCAGAGAAGTGTGCGTTTAGGAAAGATCAGGTCAAACTGGAGCTTTTAAAAGAAACACCAATGTAAGTGACCTTGGTCCAGGGAAGTCACTGCAAACCCACTTTGTCTGAATACTTTACTTCCTTACACCTTGTTTGTTTGCTTGTTCCTACCAGCTTTGGACAGCAGGCAGCCTCCGATAGACTTTCAGACTTTGCATTTGCTTAACTTGGACTTTAGATTTCTTATTAATTTATTCTTTCATCAAAATCAAGGGCTGTGCAGAAGCTGGGAATACAATGAAGAGACAGATCAGACATGGGAATTATAGTCTAATGAAGGAGAAAAATAACACACAAATAAATGAAACACTACAAATAGAAGTATGTGGGTCCCTGAGTCACAATAGAGAGCTTTGACCTAGTTGGCAGGAGAAAGTGATGTATGAGTGAGGAATGAGTCCAATCAACTAGGTAAAGGATGGAAGTGAAAGAGTTTCCAAGCAGAGACAATGGCCTTCTGCAAAAAACCTGGTGGATAAGCCCAACAAGTACCTGAAGCTGAAAAGACTCCAGCATGGCTAGAACAGAAGACAGAGGGGAAGCTCGAAGGAAGATGAGGCTATGGAAGAGAGCTGCTTGTCTTGTCACCAAGACCTGCCTCTGGATTAAGCCTGTTCCATAAAAAGGGCTTTTTGAGCTTGACTGTCAAATAATTTTTTAGAGATGGGGTCTTGCTGTGTTGTCCAGTCTGGTCTCAAACTGCTGGGTTCAAGTGATCCTCCCAGCTCAGCCTCCCGAGTAGCTGGGACTACCTACAGGCACATGCTACTGTACCTGGATTTTAGCTTTTTTTTATTGTCAAATCACATCATCATTCAGCAATACTCTTTATTTGTTCAATGTGTTTTCTCATTGGTAAGAAATATCAACTGGTAACCATGCAACCTGAAGCCTATTTTCTTCCATTTCATGATTACTGAACACCAGCCACAAATTTGTAACCAAGCAGTAGCATCCTCTACCTTTATTGTTCATTCATTTAATCACCCATTCTTTCAACAAACACCTATTAAGTTCCTACTATGTACTAGACACTGCAGATAAATATATTCATAAAACAGAATATTTGCTCTCTGGGGCTCACAGACAAGTGGGAAAACCATCCCTGACACAACTGATGAGTAATGAATAGATGTGAGTGTGATAAATGGTAACGTGAGGTGAGAGAAAGCTCTTAACTCTGCGTATGGAGGCAAGGAAGGCCTTCATAGGAGGGGGCGTTTGAGCTGAGACTGGGAGGAGGAGTGGGAGCACACCACCAGTGCGATAGGAAGTCCCAGGCAGAAGAGACAGTGTATGCAAAGTCATGGAGACAGAGGAAAACAGAGAGTAGTGAGTAACTGAAAGCAGGTAGCTTGGACAGAGGTGGAGAGAGATGAAGCTAGGTAGGTGTTGCTCATGACAGGCTTTGAACTCTGTTCTCTAGAATTTAGATTTTTTCCCCTAGGCGAATGGTGAGCCTTTGAGGCTCCAGTTTGCATTTTAGAAAGATCACTCAGGCAGCCATGTGGAGGATAACTTGTAATCATGAAAACCTGAAGAGAATTTTAACTCAGGCTGACATCAATAACTGGTTAGTCCATCTATATTTGGCAGTATACACAGGACATTACCTTGATTTGTTTGACAGAAATTCTAAACCTTAATGACAATTACAGAATCCCTGGAAAGATGATTAGAGTGGACTCAGTTTTTCCTTAAGTGTATTCTACAAAATGCTAGTTCTATGGGGTGTTAGTGGGTGCTAAGAAAGTGGAGGGGTGGAGAAATGTCTGCCAATTATATTCTAGGAAATTATACTTTAGGGTATTATGCTTAGGAAGTAAATTTGCCTTACAGGTAACACAAAGGAGATGAAGCAAAGAACGTGCTTCCATGTTTCTTCAAAAAGCATCAGAGAAGATGTATACAGGTAACTACAGACACAGACATAGCCACTTGCTTCTCTTTCTCTGATGGCTTTCCTCGGACTAGTGCTAAAATGAGCTGATATTGGTACTCTCTGAGCACACAGCTTCTCATAGTAGTTTTAACATCAGCTGGGCAACAGGGAAAAATTAATTTCTAATTTGATAATTGATCGTGCAGCCAACTAACCCTCTCCACTAGAGAAAGGGTCAGGCTGCGTAGGCGGTGCGAGCCAGGTTGATCAAGGTAAGGAGGAGGTTCAAGTGTCCAGGACAAATCAGAAGGAGGAGAGACAAGGAGCAGAGAAGAGTGGACAGATCCAGGACTCAAGTGGAAAACAATGACTTTGGGAAACTGCTTACATATCAACATAAAGATGCTGAATCTGACATTAAGCCTGGGCCTGCAAAGACCAGTAGGAGATGAGATCATAATTAATGCAGAGACAGAGTAGAAGTTGGGAACAAGACGTGAATGGAACAAGAAGGGCTAGGCCTTTTTCCATGAACAGAGATGGGTAACTCAGAGCATCTTATGAGAAGTGGCTGTGTGGGATAAGATGCATTAAAGGCACAGCACCTGGGTAGGCAAGGTCATACCCCTGGACTATAAGTAAATGGGCAGGAATCATTTGATTCGTCTTAGTTACTGCAGCATCCAATACAGAACTTGGCGCAATAGTTACGATTTGCTGAACAAATGGATGAATAAATTCGCTAAATTAAGCTTTCCTCCACATCACCAATTTATCCTGACCTCTGTGTTCCAAAGGAAGTTCTACTTAGACACAGAGTTTCTTTGTAGAGTGATCCTGTGAGTCCTTATCCCAACAGAAATATATGAAGACTTTTTGTCCGTTTAGATGGTGACTTCCAATCTCATTAGAGAAATGAGACCAGCTGGCAAAGCTAGTTCCTGGTAGAATAACAAAAGTGACACATGCTGCTGTGGTCTAGATGTTTGTGTCCCCTCAAAATTCACATGTTGAAACCTTAACCCCCAAGGTGATTATATTAGGAGGTGGAGCCTCTGGAAGATGATTAGCTCATGGGGCCCCTCATGAATGGAATTATTGCCCTCATAAAAAAGGCCCAAGAATACTGCCTTGCTCTTTCTACCACTTGAAGGCACAGCAAAAGGCATCATCTATGAGGAAGCAGGCCCTCACCAGACACCGAATCTTCCAGAACCTTGGTCTTGGACTTCCCAGCCTCCTGAACTGTGAGAAATAAATTTCTGTTGTTTATAAGCCAGCCAATTTAAGGTATTTTTGTAATAGTAGCCCCATCAGACTAAGATACTTGCTGACCTCTCCTCTCCCTTTTTCTACTTTATTCCAACACTAGGCTAGACAACTAGGAAGCTGAGCAAGCAGGAAATATTGTCCCATAGGATAACTTCCCAAAGAGAGACCTTGGGAAATTTTTAATGATACTACTAACTTAGGCTTATTGATCTATAATTTTTTTAGGAAGTCTAAACAATAGAAATAAGTTATATTGTGTTATTTTGTTACTCTTTTTTTTCCCCAGCTTCTATAACCATAGAAGAATGTGGACATGATTATCTTCTCATATAAAGCACTCCAAGTGCCAAGGAGTAGAGTTGTATGACTGCTGGCATTTTGCCCGCAGTTCCAGAGCATAAGAAATCTAATAGTGCCCACTTCCTACAGAGCAGAGGATGACATTTCAGAGTGATTTCCACAGTGCTGTCTCCCCAGGGTTTGAGAACACAGGGAGGATGGAGGCAGCTGCTCCATGTATTTGCAGGAAGCTGAAAAAGACAGAAACCAGGATGGTTGGCACTGAAGGTAAAAACAAGTTGATTCTGTTGTACAAATATGTGAAAGTACTTAATGACCTTGAACTGTACACCTAACAAATGGTAAAAATGGTAGTTTATGTTATATATATTTTACCACAATAGTTGTTTTAAATGGGCAAATAGAATGGGGTGAGGGGAGAAGCAACTTGATTCTTTATAACCTGCACGGAGGGAGGTGAGCAATGGCACAGCTGATCCAAAAACATCCTTATTTGGTTTTGAATGGAAACTTAGGAGTCGGTGTGTATGATTGATAATGTTCCTAGGTGTGTTCACCTTTTCCTCGGGCACACACCATCTGCCACGCTGCAGTGCACTGAGCATCATGGAAAGAGGACGGTGAGTACTGCTGGCCATACATGATCTAACTGCACCCCCACCGGGTGGAAAGGCCGGGCTGTCTGTGCACCGCCCACAGGGCTGATCCTTAGCTGGGCTAGCAGTCCATGCTCCTGCCCTCACACACAGCATGTGTGAGGGGTCTGGCCAGGGCTGTCCCGGAACACAGTGATAGACAGAGACTTCCGCATGGTCACACCCAAGGTCTTGTCCTCAGCTCTCGTAGTCTCTGCCTCAGAAGGGCTGTCCAAGAAACCCTCAGTTCAGGGGCACTCACTGTTCTGCTCAAAGACAAACAGTGACAAAAGTGTCAACACTTCGTGTCTGGAGAGTAATTTACAAGGACAGACTTGCAAAATTCTCCAGCTTCGGATGGTGGCGTCATTTGCTGCCTAATGTCCTCAGTTCAACATTAGTAATAGGACAATCTCAAGTCTGGCCAGGAAGAAAGCTTTTCAGGCTCTATTTCTTCACTAAAAGGGGTCTCCCTTCCAATTTAAGAAACATTAATCAGATATGGACCACACAAACAAATTAGATAAGACCCCGAGATCAAGGCATTGCCAGCCCTCACACCTTATGCCTGCAGGTTGTGGCCTCCCCTAGAGATGACTGGATCCCAGTCAATCCCTTGGCAAGTATTCAAGGCATTGTGCTTACTTATCCCTGGTTTCTATCAGCAAGGGGACCCTCTCATCGCATTGTATCCGCAGGAAACCACATTCCATCATATTCTCTCCCTCTGGCTTTAGTAATAACTAACACTTCCTGAGGACGCTACTCCCGTCTCAGTTTGGGCTATAAGAAAAATACCATAGACTGGGTAATTCATAAACAACAGAAATTTATTGCTCACAGTTCTAGAGGCTGGGAATCCAAGATGAAGTTGCCAGCAGATTCAAAGGCTCGCTCTCTGCATCACAGATGGCGCCTTCTCGTGGTGTCCTCACATGGTAGAAGGGGCAAAGAAACCCCCTCAGGCCTCTTTTATAAACGCACTAATTCCATTCATGAGGGTGGAACCCTCATGGACTAATCACCCTTCAAGGCCCCACCTCTTAATATAATACCACCACATTGGGGATTAGGTTTCAACATGTGAATTCTGAGGGCACACAAACATTCAGACCGTAGCATCCCTACCACCCACTGCAGGGGTTCCCGTGCTTCCATTCCCATGTACCCCAGGCTAAGGGAGGTGGGCAGAGAGGGGGTGGCAGCAGGCTCCCGTCGCTGTATCTAAGCCACGGGAGTCCTCCCCCCATGACAGTCTCCCCTCCGTCACACCTGGCCACAGGGCCTCAGCCCTCCTCAGGGCCACCAACTATGCACATCCAAGGTAGTGAATAGAATTTAAGTAACCTTGAGAAATGTCTCAGAATCATCAAGTCCTGCCAGTTTAAGCTTCTAATTTTCTCAGGTCTGCTCTCTCTCTGTGTCGGCCCTGCAGTGGCTTCCTCACTGATGTCTCTGTGTCCAGCCTTGCTGCCCTCATACCCGCCCCTCCCCTACCCAGCTCATACTACTTAAAATCCAAATATTCCTGTAATACTGCCCGACTGATTGTGACTTCATAGACATAGCTACCATGTTTTGAGGGCTTACATTGTGCCAGCCCCTAGGCTAAGTGTTCAACACGTTACTATTATTGTCCCCATTTTACAGAAGAGGAAACCATAGGCAAAAGATTCTTAGTCAAGGTCACACAGCCAATAAGTGACTCAGATGAAACTCAAAGACATAACTAACTGTCCAACTCCAGAGCCTACGTGCTCAACCAGTATGCCATTGAAAAAGACACGAGTGCTAACCGTTACTTCCAGGTCTCTGCTCCCCACAATACACTACCTTGCCCCTGCGAGTTAAGAGCGGCAGTGTTAGCTGCTTTGGTCAATAAGAAGTGGGTGGAAGTGGTGTCGATCACATTCTGGTGGAAGCATTTAAGCACCTGTGTAACTGTCCATGTGCTGCTCCCCTCCTGTAGTGAGCCCCAAAGTTTTGTGTTCAGATGACAAAATCATACCACGATGGAGCCCTTGTCAGCCTGGGTCCCAAGAAGCCAGATTGAGTCGAGTTCTCCATCAACCCACAGGGTTGAAGCATAAGCAAGAAATAAACCTTGAAAGAAGAGGGTGGAGCAAGATGGATGAATAGAAACCTCCAGGATCTGTCCCTCCACAAGAACATCTAATTCAACAACTATCCACACAAGCAAGCACCTTCGGAAGAACCAAAAATCAGGTGAGCGATCATATGACCTGGGTTTAACATCGTACCAAGGAAAGAGGCCCTGAAGAGGGCAGAAAAGACAGTCTTGCATTGCCCACGCCAGCCCTCCCCCATCTCTCCGCAATGCCCCGCCAGCACGCCCAGTGGAAACAGAAGCTGTGTGCCGTGGGGGAGGGAGAGTGAAGTGACTGTGGGCTTTGAATTGAAACTCAGGGCCGCCTTGGCACAGAGGAAAGCAGCACAGGACAGAATTCTGCCAGTGCACACGGAGGGAGCATTTTGACCAACCTGTCCAGAGGGAAATCCTCCTCCCCGAAGCCCGAGTTCCCGCTAGCCCTGCCACAGGCAGGCAAAGAGCAGCCTGGGGCTTGGACTAAATTCGGAAGGCAGTGGGGCCACAAGGGCTGCAGTCCTTGGGTGCTTCCTGTGACTGTGCTGGCTCAGAGCCAGTGGACTTGGGGTGCACGTGACCCAGTGAGACACCAGCAGCTGCAGCCAAACAAGTGCCTATGTCACCCCTCCCCCAACTATGGGCAGTGTGACTCAGGGAGAATCTTCTTCCACTTGAGGAAAGGAAAGGGAAGGGCTCAGAGGACTTTGTTTTGCAACTTGAGTACTAGCTCAGCCACAGTAAAGTACCAAGCAGACTCCTTAGGCCTCTGAGTCCAGGCCTGAGCTCCTGGATGGCATTTCTGGGCCCATCCAGGGCCAGAAGGAAACATGCTGCCTTGAAGGGAAGGATCCAGTCTTGGCAGGATTCACCAGCTGCTGACTAAAGAGCCCATATGCTTCAAGTAAACATCAGAGGTAGCCAGGCAGGTAGTCACCACTGGCTTTGGGTGACACTGAGCTGGCTTCAGGTGTGACCTGGCCTTGGTGGCCACAAGGAGTGCCCACATCACTCCTCCCCCAACTCCATCAGCCCAGAACAGAGAATGAGGGAAGAGAGTGAGAGACTTTGCCTGGTAATCCAGGGACTTCTCTTGTATCTTATTCAAGCTTACCAAAGTGGTACCACCAAGAGTCTGCAAGAGTCACAGCATTACTAGGCTTGGATCACCCCCAGTGCGGATATGGTTACAGTGACCAAAGACTTAAATCACAACATCCAATTCCCTTTGCATATCTGGAAAGCCTTCTCAAGAAGGATGGGTTCAAATAAGCCCAGACTGTAAAGATTAAAGCAAATACCTAACTCTCCAATGCCCAATACCTAACATCCACAAGCATCAAAAACATCCAGGAAGGCATGACCTCACCAAAATAACTAAATAAGGTACTGCTGGCCAATCCCAGAGTGATGGAGATAGGTGACTTTTCAGACAATGAATTCAAAATACCTGTCCTGAAAATCTCAGTGAACTTCAGGATAACACAGACAAGGAATTCAGAAGCCTATCAAAGAAATTTAACAAAGAGATTGAAATTTTTTTAAAAAGCTGAAATTCTAGTGCTTAAGAATTCAGTTGATAAACTGAGAAATGCGTCAGAGTTTCTCAACAGCAGATTGACTAAGCAGAAGAATTAGTGAGCTTGAAGATAAGACTTTTTGAAAATGCACAGTTAGAAGAAAAAAAGAAAAAAGAATAAATAAGAATGAAGCATGCCTATAAGATCTAGAAAATACTCTCAAAAGAGCAATTCTAAGAGTTATTGGCCTTAAAGAGGAGATAGAGAGAGAGATTGGGATAGAAAATGTATTCAAAGTAATAACCACAAAGAACTTCCCAAACCTAGAGAAATATATCAATATTCAGGTATGAGAAGGTCATAGAACATCAAGCAGATTTAACCCAAACAAAGCTACCTCACAGTGTTTTATAGTCAAGCACCCAAAGGTCACAGATAAAGAAAAGTTTCTAAAGAAAGCAAGAAAAAGAAAACAATAACATGTAAAGGAGCTCCAATATGTCTGGCAGCAGACTTCTCAGTGAAAATTTTTCAGGCCAGGAGAGAGTGGTATGACATCTTTAAAGTGCTGAAGGGAAAAAATCTTAACCCTAGAATATTATATCCTTCAAAAATATTCTTCAAATGTGAAGGAGAAATAAAGATTTCCCAGACAAACAAAAGCTGAGGGATTTTATCAACACCAGACCTTTCCTACAAGAAATGCTAAAAGGAGTTCTTCAATTTGAAAGAAAAGGACAATAAGAAAGAAATGAACAGTAAGAAATCTTCTGAAGGTATACAACTCACTGGTAACAGTAAGAACACAAATATAGAATACTCTATTGCTATAGTTGTGGTGTATAAACCACTTATATCTTGAGTAGGAAGACTAAAAGACAAACCTATCAAAAATAACAAAAACTTTTTTAGATATAGATAGTATAAAAAGATATGGATGAAAACAGCAACAAGTTAAAAATTGGGCGAGATGATAGGAGTTAAACAGTGGAATTTCTGTTAGATTTCTCTTTGCTTGTTTGTTTGTAAGCAGAGTTGTCATATATTTAAGATAACTGGTTATAAAATATTTTTTGCAAGCCTCATGGTAACCTCAAATCAAAAACAACAGATACACAAAAAATAAAAAGCAAGAAATTAAAACACACTACAGAGAAAATCACTTTTAAGGAAGACAGGAAGGAAGTAAGAAAGAGAGGACCACAAAACAACTAGAAATCAAATAAAAACAGGCAGTAGTAAGTTCTTACTTATCAATAACAACATTGAATGTGAATGCACTAAACTCACCAATCAAAAGACAAAGAGTGGCTGAATGGATTAAAAATAACAAAATATGTTGTCTGCAAGAAACACACTTCACCTATAAAGACACAGATAAACTGAAAGTAAAGGGATGGAAAAGGATATTCTATGCACATGGAAACCAAAAAAGAGTAGGAGTAGCTATACTTCTATCAGATAAAATAGATTTCAAGACAAAAAACTATAAAAAGAGACAAAGAAGATCATTATGTAATGATAAAGGGGTTAATTCAGCAAGAGGATATAATAATTCTAAATATATATGCACCCAACACTGGAGCACTGGGATATATAAAGCAAATATTATCAGAGCTAAAAAGAGAGATAGACCCCAATACAATAATTCTTGGAGACCTTGACACTCCACTTTCAGCATTGGACGAATCGTCTGGACACAAAAATCAACAATGAAACATTGGACTTAATTTGCACTATAGACCAAATGGACCTAATAGATATTTACAGAATGTTTTATCCAACAGCTGCAGAATTCACATTCTTCTCCTCAGCTACTGGATCATTCTCAAGGATATGTTAGGCCACAAAACAAGTCTCAAAAAATTTTAAAAAATTGAAATCATACGAAGTATTTCCTCTGGCCACATGGAATAACTAGAAATCAATAACAAGAAGAATATTGGAAAATATACAAACACATGGAAATTAAACATTATGCTCCTGAATGACCAGTGGATCAATGAAGAGATTAAGAAGAAAATTAAAAATTTCTCAAAACAAATGAAAATGAAAACACAACATATCAAAACCTATGGGATATAGCAAAAGCAGGAATAAGAAGAAAATTTATAGCAATAATTGCCTACATCAAAAAAGTAGGAAACCTTCAAATAAACAACCTAATGATGTAGCTCAATGAACTAGAAAAATAAGAACAAACCAAACCCAAAATTAGTAGAAAAAAAGAAATAATAAAGGTCAGAGCAGAAATAAATGAAATTGAAACAAAAAAAATGTAAAAGATTAATGAGGCAAAAAGTTGGTTTGTTGAAAAGATAAACAAAATACACATACCTTTAGCCAGACTAAGGAAAAAGAGAGAAGACCCAAATAAATAAAATCAGAGATGAAAAAGGAGACATTACAATGGATACTGCAGAAATCCAAAGGATCATTAGAGATTATTACTATGAGCAACTATATGCCAATAAATTGGAAAACTTAGAAGAAATGGATAAATTCCCAGACACATACAACCTAACAAGACTGAACCAGGAAGAAATCCAAAACCTAAATAAAACAATAACAACTAATGAGATAGAAGCAGTGATAAAAAGTCTTCCATCAAAGAAAAGCCCAGGACCCCATGGCTTCACTGCTGAGTTCTATCATACATTCATTCAAAGAAGAACTAATACCAGTCCTACTTAAACTATTCCAACAAATTGAAGAGAAGAGGATACTCCCAAATTCATTCTATGAGACCTATATCACCCTGAAACCAAAACCAGACAAAGACACAACAAAAGAAAATTATAGGCCAATATCTCTGATGAACATAGATGTGAAAATCCTCAACAAATTACTGGCAAACTGAATTCATCAACACATTAAAAAGATTATTCATCATGATCAAGTGTGATTCACCCTGGGGATGCAAGGATGGGTCAACATACACAAATCAATCAATGTGATACATCATATCAACAGTACAAAGGACAAAAACCATATGATCATTTCAATTGATGCTGAGAATGCATTTGATAAAATTCAACAGCCTTTCATGATAAAAAAAAACTCTCTAAAAAACTGGGTATAAAAGGAACTTACTTCAACACGATAAAAGCCATATATGAGAGACACACAGCTAGTATCATACTAAATGGGGAAAAACTGAAAATCTTTCCTCTAGGATTTGGAACAAGACAAGGATTCCCACTTTCACCACTGTTGTTCAACATAGTACTGGAGGTTCTGGCTAGAGCAATCAGATAAGAGAAAGAAATAAAGGGTATTCAAACTGGAAAGGAAGACATCACATTATCCTTGTTTGCAGACGATATGATCTTACATCTAGAGAAATCTAAAGACTCCACAAAAAAACTATTAGAATTGATAAACATATTCAGTAAAGTTGCAGGATACAAAACAACATACAAAAATCAGTAGCACTTTGATATGCCAAAAATAAACAATCTGAAAAAGAAACTGAGAAAGTAATCCCATTTACAATAGCTACAAATAAAATAAAATACCTAGGTATAAACAACCAAAGAAATGAAAGATTTCTATAATGAAAACCATAAAACATAGATGAAAGAAGTTGAAGAGGACACAAAAAAATGGAAAGATATTCCATGCTCATGGATTGGAAGAATTAATGTTGTTAAAGTGTCCACACTATCCTAAGCAATCAACAGATTCAATGCAATCTCCATCAAAATACCAATGACATTCTTTACAGAAATAGAAAACACAATCCTAGAATTTATACAGAACCACAAAAGACCCAGAATAGCCGAAGCCATCTGAGCAAAAAGAACAAAACTGGAGAAATCACATTACCTGACTTCAAATTATACTACAGAGAGATAGTAACCAAAACAGCATTGTACTGGCATAAAAACAGACACATAAACCAGTGGAACAGAATGGAGAACCCAGAAATAAATCCACACATCTATAGTGAAGTTATCTTCAACAAAGTTGCCAAGAACATACAGTGGGGAAAGGACAGTCTCTTCAATCATGCTGGGAAAACTGGATATCCATATGCAGAAGAATAAAACTAGACCCTTATCTCTTGACATATACAAAAATCAAATCCAAATGGATTAAAGACTTAAATCTAAGACCTGAAACTATGAAACTACTAAAAGAAAACATTGGGAAAATGCTTCAGGACACTGGTCTGGGCAAGGATTTCTTGAGTAATACTCCCAAAGCACAGGCAACCAAAGCAAAATTGGACAAATGGGATCACATCAAGCTAAAAAGCTTCTACATAGCAAAGGAAACAATCAACTAAGAGAAGAGACAACCCACAAAATGGGAAAAAATATTTGCAAACTACCCATCTAACAAAGGGATTGATAACAAGAATATATAAGGAGCTCCAACAACTTGATAGGAAAAAATCAAGTAATCTGATTAAAAATGGGCAAAGGATCTGAATAGACATTTCTCAAGAGAAGACATACAAATAACCAACAGATATTTGAAAAAATGCTAAACATCATTAATCATCAGAGAAATGCAAATCAAAACTACAGTGTGATATCATCTCACCCCAATTGAAATGACTTTTATCAAAAAGACAGGCAATGATGAATGCTGGTGATGTGGAGAAAGGGAAACCCTCGTACATTGTTGGTGGGAATGTAAATTAGTGCAAACACTATGGAAAACAGTTATGGAGGTTCCTCAAATAACTAAAATAGAACTACCTTATGACCCAGCAATCCCACTGCTAGGTGTATATCCAAAGGAGGGAAATTCAGCACATTGAAAAGATACCTGCACTCTCATGTTTATCACAACACTATTCACAATAACCACGATATGGAATCAACCTAAGTGTCCATCAACAGATGAATATATAAAGAAATTGTGGTACATATAGACAATGGAATAGTACATAGCTACAAAAAAGAATGAAATCCTGCCATTTGCAGTAACATGATGAAACTGGAGAACATTATGTTAAGTGAAATAAGCCAAACATAGAAAGACAAATCTCACATGTTCTCATTCATATGTGGGGACTAAATATTAATATTAAAAACAGTTGATCTCATGCAGACAGAGAGTAGAAAGACGGTTACCAGAGGCTGAGAAGCATAGAGGGGAGGGGGAGATAAAGTGGGGGTGGTTAATGAGTTCAAAAATATAGTCAGATACGGCTAGATGCAGTGGCTCATGCCTGTAATCCTAGCACGTTGGGAGGTGGAGGTGGGAGGATTGCTTGAGGCCAGGAGTTTGAGACCAGCCTGAGCGAGACCTAGACCCCATCTCTACAAAAAATAGAAAAATCAGCTGGGCGTGGTGGTGCAGTCCTATAGTCCCAGCTACTTGAGAGGCTGAGGAGGGAGGATCACTTGAGCCCAGGAGTTTGAGCTTGCAGTGAGCTATGATAATGGCACTGCACTCTAGCCCCAGTGACAGAGCAAGACCCTGTCTCAAAAAAATATATGTATATTCAAATAATTACATAAAATGAACAATATTTGGTAGCACAACAAAGTGACTATAATCAGCAATAAGTTAGGGTATACTTTAAAATGACTGAAAGAGTGGAATTGAAGTGTCCCTAACACAAAGAAATGTTAAATGCCTGAGGTGATGGCTACTCCAATTACCTTGATCTGATTAATTCACATTATATGCCTGTATGAAAACATCACATGTACCCTGTAAAGATATACAACTATTATGTACTCATAATAATTTTTTAAAAAAGAAATAAACCTTTGTTTTTGCAAACCTTTCAGCCTCTGAGATTTGCTTATTCTTTAGAGATTACTGCCTCAATTCAATCCCAATAACCAGGCTCTTGTCTTCTTGCAAACACCCTCCTATGTACCAATTTTTGGTTAATTGCATTTATTAGCTATGCAAACTCAAGCAAGTCACTTACCTCACTGGGTCTTAATATCTTCATTTATGAGGGAGTAGAAGTAGAAGGTTAAATTAAATTTTAGGCCACAAAACACCAACAGAGAGAGTGTGGTAGAGGCCAAGCACCATGCTGGATGCTGGTTGATATCGAAAGCCCTTACTGTATCTGACAGACAGCAAGTTTCTGTCCTGACCAGCTGCCTAATTTCCTCCAGAGATTACTGCTGGAAACAAACCTGGGGTCAAGCCCTGGCTCTATCACGTACTAGACATGAGACCTTGTGAAAGTTATTATATTACTTAATATAACTGTTTCCATTTCCTCATTCCGTAAAATAAGCGTATTTATTGCTACCTAGCAGGTCTGTTGGAAGGGTTTAAATAAAATAAAGTATGTGTATGTAACTCCATGGTTAGGTCTTTTGGTGATAGAAGCAGGCAGATCTGGTTCTAGCCATGGTGGTCACCTCTTATTTGCTGTGTGACTATGACCGTGTTATGTAGCCACTTTATACCTCAGTTTCCCCATCTATGATGAGAGAATAATAATGGGAACCTGTACCTTCCTTGGGTTTTAGTGAGAAATATTGAGCTCTTGACACATAGTGGCACTGATCAAATGTTATATATTCTTAAGAAAGCTGCTTCACCCACACTAGGCTGCTGTACACATGCACGCATCAGAGCTTATCACAATTATTTACTGAATGAATATTTCTCCTGCCTTGAAGATAGGAGCTGAGTCTTGTTCCTCTTCACTTCTCCAGTGCCTGGAAAGTAGATTGGCTAAGTAATTGCTTGGGGGACAAACCCAATAAATTCATCAAATTTTTCTATTCTCTTCTTTCTATCATCCCGAAGAAAATGCAATCTCTTGGCCTTAGAAAGTCACAGGCTCTTTTGGACACTGTCCAGCTGTCAAAGCAATCACTCCTCAAAAATGTTAAATCTGACCTCACTCCATGCCTCCTGGACCCCACAAACGGAGAGAAGGGGGGAGGGAAGGGCGGGAAGAAGCGAGCAAGATCCCCAAATTGCCTAAGTCTCTGGGTCGAGTTTTTCTGCAGTCTGAGAGGTTTTGTTTTTGATTTAAAAAAACAAAACAGTTCCCAAGGAAAACTCCTTTTGCTATGGTCCAAAATCGTTTAATTTGTGATATGATTTCCTCTGCCGAGCTTTCAACTTTCTAAACTCCTCTGAGGCTGAACAGCTCAGGGGCTGAGCGTGCTCCTGAGCGTGTCATGCCGTGGTTCTCTGCAGAGCCACCACTGGCTACAGAGCCCTGAGACGCAGTTCTCAGAAATAAATCACTGCCCCCAGGGGCTTCGTACAGATTAACTGACGTCAGTGGGGTCCTTGCAAGTGGACCCTCCCACGCCTTTCAATCATGGGCCTTTCCCTGGGGAAAGTACAGGGTGTGTGGCCAGGCACAGCACCGCCAAGCTCAGGGCTGGGGAGGTGAGTGACTCTGCATGGTTTTGTGGCCAGCAGTTGGGGTTGCTTTATCACATCAGAGGGGACAATCAGTAGAATCCCATGTAGTAGATGTTTGTCCTCACAACTGACAATCACAAGAGCACCTGCCTTCCCTCAAACCCCCACCACCCTTGGGAGTGGCCAAAGAAAAGCTCTTCCTTCACCTGATGACCATGCCCTATATTTAAAACCTATTCCACAAATGACCCAGGGGCTTTTGAGGATTTTCTTGAACAGAAGGAAAATTCTGCATGGATCATGGAATTCAGCGATGCAAATTCTCTCAGAGAAGAGGAAGCCAGCTCTCTCCTCTGCACCAACACAGCGAGGAGCAGGGCTCAGGGACCAACGTTCTCCTTACAGCTTGAGGCGTACTGAACACCAATGAGGAGGATGCTACATTGAAATCATTTTTTATCTACATAAAGGCTGAAATTTCTATCATAGTTTCCTAAAAAACGGACAATTTGACTCGGCATGGAGTGAGTTCCCTGTCACTAAAACTGTTCAAACACCAGGCAGAAAGGTTAAAGAACAGATTCAGAGAAATGAATGTTGACATTAAATGACCTTGGTTATCCCTTTGAATTCCAAGGTGCCGTGATTGAACTTAAACACGTTCACTAAACAAACACTGAGAGCCTGGTATGTGCACTATACTCCTTGAGACCTGGGGGAATACGTGAAGCCACAGTCCTCATCCTTAACCTTCCCTGGGAGATAAGATACCTGTATCTGTTAGGATCATCTGGTTATGGCTAATTTCAGAGACTTAAAACTATAAATGCTTAAATTCCCATGTATGCTACATGTCTTTCATAAGTCATGGAGGGGGCACGTCCACGCTCCCTGCCCTCCTTGTTCAGGGACAAAGGCTAACAGTAACAGAGGCTCAACTTCGTGGAGCACCCCAGGTTACCGCAACAACTGGATGTCTGTACAGGACAGTATGTAATCAAGCACTCAATGAAGACAGTGCCAGATGACAGTTTGATCAATTAGTGAATGAATGAGAAATCCATGTGAGTTGAATAAGGGAAAATTTAGGATGTGGATACACCATTACAAGGGAGTGGGGGAGTGAACAGGTAGGAGGAGGTGCAGGGAGGGAAGCAGAAAAGGTGAGAATGACAGAGGAAAGTGGCAAGACAACCAAAATGTATTCATCACCTATTATATTCCAAGTACTTGGTAGGAAAGTTTACATTTTATGATCCCCATTTCAAGGATGAGACTGGGTCTCCGTAAGATCATGAAGCTTATTCTCCTACACACACACTCCTAATAAATACAGAGCTGGCATTCAAACATAAGTGTCCTTGACTCCAAAGCATGTGAAATTTTCTACACCACCACAAGAAAGCACAAAGCATTCTGTTTTTCCAGGACCATGAGGAGACCAGATTGTCTCAAGTAGCCCTGGAGAATAGTGGAAAATGAAGTTGGTGGAGGATTTTGGCTATGGGCTGAGTTTGGAACTGATAAGATAATCAACAGGGTATCACTGATGTTCAGTGTAAGTCTATATAACATACTATCGGGGCACCTACTACTGTAATATTGCAGGAGGCAGAAATATTAGTGAAGTATTCCGTTTCTCCCAGGAGCTTACAAAGCCTTAGAAAATAAAAGGGTTACACAGTAATACAGGCAGAATCTGCTATTTCATAGCAGAAACAGGAGCATAAAGTGTAAAGATGAGAAACACACTCTAAATGCAGGTGTGGGTGACAAGGGCAGAGAAGGAGACAGGTGGCACTGATGTTCCCAGGTAGAAGATAAGGAGAAGGGCCATACCCTATGTGTGATGTGCCTTCCCCAAGCCACACTGGCCACAATAGGACCAATACAGAAATAAACTTGTATTTCCCACCAAATTCTTCTCAATTATTTCATGATGTCAGCAGGAGTACTTCATCTGTGCTCTCAAATACAGCCTTCTTTTCCACCATGGGAGTGGCCCATCATCTCCTTCTTTCCTGCCTTAGCTGAATTACAGGTGTTGGCTGACCTAGCTCATTAATAACAATAATGATAATAATAACATCTAACATTTACAAAAGACAAACAATATGGTCAGGCACGTTACTTCATTTACTCCTCACAACACCAAATGAGGAACCTGAGGTTCAAAAAAATTATATATCTTACCCGAGATCACACAGCTGGTAAATATCAGAGCCCAGATTCAAACCCAGATTTTCCATACTCCACAGTACTGCCTGGAGAACGAGGACTGTGTCTTAAAGAGCGCAAGGCCTGACACAGAAAAATCACAGCATTTACTGAAAGGGTTAAAGGAATGAAAAATCAGACAGTGGAAATCACATTCCTGTAGTGGCAAATCTGTCTTCTTTTTAAGAGTGAGGAATGCATGCTAATGAACTAGGAGAATTGAAACAGTGAGGAGGGGGTCTGAGAAACGTGGATGGTGGGACTGGAGGCCAGAAGGCAGAGGTGGGCCTTGCTGGCGTCAGGGGCAGCCAGCCCCGCAGTGCTCGGGGCAGTGGGGCAGGACCTGCAGTCCAGCCGTGTGCAAGGAGGCAAGAGGACAGGGCGGAGGAGGGAGATACGGCGGTGGAACGAGAACCTGGATGAGGCGGAGACAGTGGAATGGAGAAAATCAGATACCACAGTGCACATGAGCAGGGCTGGGTGGCAGATTAGGCCCAGGTGATAAAGAAGGAGGAGGGGCAGAAGACTCCAAGTTATCCAGATAGGGTGGATTTGGCAAGAAGCTTCTTGCTGTTGCAATATTCCAGGGGCGTGTTTTATAATAATACCTTGTGTTTGTATAGCTCTTTACCATTTCTAAAGAACCTCTGCGTCCATTACATGACTTCAATCTACTTTCTAAATGAAACAACTAAGACTCAAAGGGTCTCAGGTAGGGACCGTTCACCCCAAAGCCCTCTTTTCACTTTGATAACCAATTCTCTTTGTGCAGACAGACAGCTAGGAGCAAAGAAATCGAGGTAGCAGATGTAGCTTATTGACTTCAAGAAAAATAAGTTCCAGGGGCAGGAACCAGACAGTGTATGCTCCCTGTTGAAGACTGTAGGAGAGGGCAATGCACACTCAACATCCAGGTGTATGTTTTCCTGTAGAATAAAGACACACCAGCAGATTCTAGGAGAAGGATGTGCACCTAGCTTGAAACCGGGGAATGGGGTCCTAACTCCCTCTGAAGAAATGAAAGTCATGAGGGGAAAACCCTTGACACAACAGGAAAAAGGACTGCATTCTGTTGGTATCCTTAACAAAATATAATGATCTCATGTCGTTGGTTAACCAAATCCAACATCCTTCCTGCAATCCCTGTCCTCCAAGCAAAGGACACAGCAGGAAGCCTTCAGGGTTAAGAGAGTGAGTCTTAAATCCAATTTCTATGTGGAGAGCACTGTTGTTAGTGAAGGCTGGACAAATAATGACATAATCCCTTCGGATGGATAATTACTACCAGAAAAAGAAAGAGACACATTCTTCATTCTCTCAACCCTACATGAAACAAGTATTTATCAATTCCTGTCAATGTTTGGTTTTTTTTTTTTCCTTTTCTGTTTAATCACTGTGTACTGGAAGTGAAAAGATAAAGACACTTTTAAGGACACGTGATGGATAAAGCAGTCCTAGAGAACCCTGTTGGCCTGTGGCTGGAAAATGGGGTGCCTTGGATAATTCTACAAGTCTGTCTCCTCTACAGGAATAAGCTCTCTCTTGCAAGCAGGTACCACACACTTAGCACAACTTAGCCCATAAAAGATAGAAATTCAAAAAAATGAATGTGGAAGGACAATAGATACCTTCTCATCTGTGGAGCGTGAATTAACCAGGATTACTGTATACAGTTGTCTGAACTATTCTTATTTTCCATTGCTGCTCAAGGCCCAGTGGAAGATACACACATTCTGCTGCCAGCAAGTTCGTACCAAGTTCCTGCTTGATTCACATCCCAGAGCACAGGGGCCAACTAGAGCAGCCATGTTCACAGGGCACTCTTACATTTATGCAACAGACTTTGCAACTGCCCCTCTCTATAAGTGTGTTTCCTAAGAAGCTGCCATAATACGAGTTGTTCTACCAAAAAAAATCACCTTTGGGCACGTGAGGCCGAGTATGGCTGGTCTCCAACCTTGCCGTGGCCAGGCCTGTTAGCTGCCTTGCAGTCATCCTCAAGTCACTTCATTCCTGAAGACGTGGGCCTCGTTTTTCTGATTAATTGTGTCATCCTGGTCAGGGCAGGGACACAGAAGCCTTAAGTCTGCCCTGAGATGACGGAGGGTAGGAGAAAAGGCCCCCATGCCAGAGACCAAGGGTGCTGGGGGCATTTTCCTTTGTTGTAGAATCACTTTGTCTGTGGCCCTGCGTTTCAATGGCACAGGAGTTGGATCATCGCCATGAAGAAGTTAGGGTCAGGCCGTAGAGTTAAAACTGTTACACAAACACAAAATCTTTTAAAATATTTAATTGAAATGGATCGCCACATTTGTTGAAAACAGTTCTTCACTTAAAAAAAGCAGCTTCAGACAGCCTGTTTAGATTTCCAAAACATCTGTGCCTGTGATGCTTGGAAACTCACGCTCCGGAGCGTAGATGCCGTCTCCAGTAGGTCTGTTGCCAAGCTGCTTAGAAAACAACCAAAGAAGAATCAAACCAAGTCTCCAAGCAAGGGCTCCCTTTCTGCAGCATGCACACTTGCTTCGTTTCCCTTTTATTCTATTTTCTCCAAAAATGGCTTTGTTTCCAAGGCCTTCTCCACACTGTAAAAAGCAATGGGAGGCGGCAGTGGGTGGCGGCCTCTCTCACTGCCACCTTTCCAGGAATCAGTAGACCAACTCTCAAATGCCCCCGTGCATTTTTCTCCAGACATAAACTCATGAGGTTTTTTTCTTCAAAGAAAATTCTTCCAAATCAACCAGACCCACAGAATGGGAAATCTCAGAGTCAGCAGGGACCCTGAGGTCATCTACGAAGACACTCCTCCCCATGCAGGCGTTTCCGTGTCACACCACTGGCCTGGATGGGGGCCATCTCCCCTCTGCAGGGGGCCTCCCAATGACAAGAGCTTGCCACCCCCTGGAGCAGTCCAGGGCTCTTAGTTATTGCTGCTTCTCCATGTTCACCCCAAATTGCAATCCTGTAACTCAAATCCTCAGATCCATTCTACCCTGTGATGCTTCAAAGGATAAATCAAACCCCTCTTTTCCATGGCAGACTTTCGAATATGTTAAAAGGGCTGTCAGGCCTCCTGAGCCTTCCCTGAAACCCACACGTGGTGGGATTGTCGGGCTCCTCCCCATTCGGGCGTCCTCACCAGATCTGGTCCCTCTTGCAGGTACTGTGCAGGCAGGCAGGGAGCCCCCTGATAGGCATGAAATCCTTTGGATGTGGTCTGCTGAGTACAGAGGACGCTCAAACTGTTACTTCCCCTAACCTTTGTTCCTCAGAAAACCAGACACTCATAGTATTCCACGGTCTGTCTGTGGGTTGCTGCTCCACACACACATTAACTGCTCTTAAGTCACCTTCTCCTCATCCTGGATTTTGCTCATTTGTTGAAGCATAAAGCTGATGTTGATCTTCACCTCTAAAATTTTTACCTTCACAATTTAAGGCTTCATTTAGTCTGTCGAAATCTTTTTAAATTTTGACTTTGCCATCTAACATATCATCCATCCCTTCCAGCTTTGGAAGGAAGGTGACTTGTATGTCTTAATCCAAGTTTAAAGATTTAAAAAAAAAAAGGTGTATACAATAGGGCCCAGGACGGAATATACAACAGCTAACAACACTGATTGCTTACCACGTGCCACGAGCTGTTAAACACTTCTCATGAATTTGCAAATTTAATCTTCATGTCAATACTAATAGATAATTAGTATCCCTACCTTACTGAAGAGTAGACAGAGGGGCACAGACAGGTTAAGTAACTTGTCCAAGGTCATTCAGCTAGGAGACGGCAGATGCGGGATTTGAGGCCGGGCAGTCCCGTTCCCCAGCCTGTGGTCACATCCACTGCTCGGTACCCCCGTTAGCCGACATCGAGAGACTTGCCTCCACTTTGACATCATTAGTACAACAACCAATGCTCCTTAGGATAATTGCGTTAACCAGCTAAAAGGCCAACATTTGTAATATCATCTAACCTATTTTTACCCATTCTTTCCGTAAGAATATTGTAAGGAACCCTGTCAAATGCTTGCCTGAAGTCAAAATGTACTGTGTCTATAGTGTTACTGGGACATGCAGGTTCAAAAAACTTGCCAAAGAAAATGGGTTTACCTTGGCATGACTTGTTCTTGGAGACTCTGTGCAGGCTCCAGCACTTGCCTACTCTCCCTCTGGCCCTTTGAGCCAGGCTGGCTCCCCCCACACCCCTCGCCCCCAGCTGCTCCTGGCTATCACAGGGGGCTATCCTTGCTCATTCTAGTCCGGTCCAGTGCTGCTCCAGACCCTCCGCTGCCTGGTCTAATTCCTTGGCGTTCCAATGCCATCTTTAGTCCTTTCTTCTCACATAGTGTATACACAAGTATGTTTTATAGAACACTCCTTCTGCCAGATAATAGGTTTTGTTTTTTTAAAGTAGCGGTCCTTGGGTTACACAAAATTAAACTATTTATTTACTGCAGAGCCTTTAATATGCTAATGTGCATTTGAATCTCTGGTTAGAGTGACATTCTACGTAGAATGTCAAATTAATGGACCATGGAAGCTGTGCTCTTCTCTTTCGCTCTGTCTCACACACACAGTGTAGAGATATTACGGGTGTATAATATAATAGGGGTGTATTTGGGTGCCAATACCTACTTCCTTGTCTAAATCAGCACAAATCACCTGTTTGTTAATGCGTTCTAGAATGCTGTCAAGGACAGAGAGAAATCTTACCAGTTAGTGCTAAAATCTATCTTTTCCTATTTTTGTTTAAAAAGAGAATATTTCTGTGTCTCCATCTGAGTGGGAGTAGTCCTATATGCATTTTTTAAAGTCCTCTAGGATAAATTTTCCCTGACCTTGGAAATTTGAACTGAAAGTAACTAAGTGTTCTCTTACTTTTTCTTACCTAAATGGGACCTCAATTTCCCCTGTCTCTGTGCTTCCCTTTATAGATTGATTTTTTTCTTGCTCCCACTTCAAGCCTTGCTCAAATGTCGCAATCCCAAGGAAATAAAGCCTTTAAAGACCACCTTATTTTAAATACCAACACCCTGCCCATCCTATCCCCCCTTTCTGCTTTACTTTTCTCAACAGACCTCGACACCTTCAAATGTACCATACAATTTATTTATTTATTTATTTTGTTTATTGGCTGTGTCCTCTACAGCATCTCTAATAGTACCTGGCACAGGAGGTCCCCAATACGTATTTGTTGAATTAATGGAAAAGGTACAAGTAGCAATCATTTGAAAATATAAATTGGGTGCCTTCTATGTGCCAGAGACTGTATTAATGATATTCTGCTTAAGTGACTTAAATGCCACTTTCTTGGTGAAGACCCCTAGTATACTTTTTCATTGCCTTTCCTCTCTTTGCTTTCTTTTCACAGCATTTATCACATTTTCACAATTATGACTGTATTTGTGTGATTGTTTAATTCTCTCTCCTATAATTGATTCATAAGAACAAATATTTTGTCTAATTTTTCACTTTTCCTCCCAGTGCCTAGTTCGAGGCACTCAGTAATGAGTAAATGAATAGATGAATGTAGCTTGCTTTTACTCGGAGGCTTTGGCACAGAGTGCTAGTGAGGTGCCCTAGGGCATCCAGTTGGACCAGCTGGTTCTTTTGCCAGGGCTTCAGGTAACAGCGCATTCAGCCTAGACCCAAAGCAAGTCAAACAGCTGACTCTTTTCTCTTTCCACCTGTATCTATAGCCAGCTCAGCTCTATATTACATTATTTTGACGGTGAACAGGATTGGCCCAAGACATACCAGCCAGCAAGAAGAAAGCCGCCCAAGTGTACACGAACCAAGGTAAGTGAGCATAGTAGCGTGTTCTTGAGCAGAACTCAGTAGGATGGAGCAAAAAGCTACCTGGCTGCCTCATCTCATCAGCAGAACAGAGTGTTAGTAGGAGTGGGGTGGATTAGAAAAAGCGAAGCAGAAAGTCCCCCGTGTCTAGAGCTACTTGCTGCAGAAATTTTAGGCAGAGGCAGCAGTCAGTTCTAGTCCTTTCACCAGACTTGTAGAAACCCAAAATGTGTCACTATGAAGTGGAGCTGGAATCACTAAGATTCAAGATCCTGAGAGAGGCAGATGACACCATTAGTTCTATGATATAGCCAAATTTCCTAGAATTTGATGACTCTTCAGTATCCCTACTCCTTAAGATATGGAAGAGCCAAAGGTTTTGGTATGGGCTGAATTTTTTCCTCCAGTTTTATGTACTGAAGTCCTAATTCCCAGTACCTTGGAATGTGACTATATTTAGAGATAGGCTCTTAAAGAAGAAATTAAGTTAAAATGAGGTCACTTATTATGGTGGATCCTAATCCAATATTCCTGGCATCCTTATAAGAAGAGGAAATTAGGACACAGACAGGGAAGAGGGAAGACCATGTGAAGACACAGGGAGAAGATGGAATCTACAAGACAGAGAGGAACCAAGCCTGCCAATACCTCAGTCTCAGACTTCCAGCCTCCAGAACTGAGATGATAAATTTCTGTTTTTTTAAGCACCCAGTCTGGAGTGATTGTTATGGCAGCCTTAGCAAACTAAGACAGGTTTTCTTCCCCTAGAAAAGTGCTTCTCAACCTTGCCTGCATGTTCTGATCGCTTAGGGAGCTTGAGAAAAATACCAAAATCTGAGTCCCGTCCCAAAACACATCAGAACCTGTGGAAGTGGGACCAAGCACTGATATATTTAAAAAGCTTCCCAGGTGATTTTACCATGCAGCCAGGGTTAAGGAGCACTTCCTGTCCCAGATGGCTCTAGATTCACAGTTCCACCCCTCGTGACATACTGATTCTCAGTTGGGGTGGAAGAAGGCGGCCAGGGGCACACCTCCTAGAGCGATAAAGATACTGTGACATACGCCTGGTTGTGAGTTGCTGCTCTACCATCTGACAAATACCAAATAGTAGACTCTTTATACCATGGCTTTTTGAACACTTCACTTTTCTTCACTCTTAGATCAGTAAGTGTACATCGTTAGAAATTATTAATATTTTTCAAGAAGGTATAGGTAGGCATATTTTCTGAGCTCTTGCATACCAGAAAATAGCTTTCTTTTACCTTCATACATGGAAGACAACTTGGCTGAGAAAATCCTCTTACGTCAAAGTTTCTTGCTATTTACATGTGCATACGTTGCTCCACTATCTTCTGGTGATTAATTCTGTAAGAGTATAAATCTAAAGACACTTTGATCTTGCCTCATTTGTAGTATATTGTTTTTCCATATTGTTACTTGAGGGATTCTTTATTTTATTCTGTAATTCAAAATTTTGGTCAGAAAAAATCTAGCCAAGAATCTCTTTTCATTGTTTGTTTGTTTTTCTCCCCTGGAACACAATAAACCTTTGTAAGCTACATCTACCAGTCCTTGTTCAGAGTAGGAAAAAGTTCTTTTTTTATTGCAGCTTTAATTATTTCTTCGCTCATTTTTTTCCTGGTCTCTAAAGAGACATCAATTATCCAAATGTTAGATCTTTCATTGTCATTAATTCATTCAACAAATGTCTACTGAATGTTATAGCATACACTATTGTATTGCTACACAATAATATACACAAAAAGCCATTTCCCTCTTCCTAAATGCTCACAAAATACCCCCAATTTTGTTTCCAGTGTCTGTTCTTCCTCCAATGATTCAGGTTAGTACTGCCTGATATAAGTCAATCATGGTGTCTCTATATACTTGGTCAGTTATTGGTTTAGGGAGTAATTTAGGGGGTGATTTATGGACTCAGTTTTGGCCAAGCATGAGAGGAAGTCTTCTGCAGGGAGGATCTTTTGGAACATGTGTGTTAGTTCCTTAAAAGAAACACAAGAAAAAGCCAGACCTTTTTGTTTCTGGACACTCATGCCAGAAACTCATGCCTGGCACTGTGGCAGCCACCTTGTGACCAGGGGAGGTGGCCAACGTGCCAATAATGGCAGAGTGAAAAGATAGAAGGAATCTGGGTTTTTAATGATGTCATTGAGCCACTCAATCAATCCTGGACCCACACTACCACTGGAATTCATGATCTGTAAGATAACAAATTCCATTACTGTCTAAGTCAGGATTTGGCAAACTTTATTATCTGTAAACAGTGTATGCTTTACAGACCATCTGGTCTCTATAGCAACTACTCAACTCTGCCATGTTAGCGTGAAAGCAGCCACAATGGGAGTGGCTGTGTACCAATAAAGCATCATCTCTTTAGACTGCTGTAACAAAATATCATAGACTGGGTGGTTTATAAACAACGGGAATGTATTTCTCACAGTTCTGGAGGCTGGCAAATTCAAGATTAAGATGCTGGCAAATTTAGTGTCTGGTGAGAGCGCTGTCTTAGTTCAAAGACAGCTAGCTCTCTTTTGGCTATAACCTCACTTGGCAGAAGGAGTGAAGGATATTTCTGGAGTCTTTTGTATATGGGCACTAATCTCATTCATGAGAGATTCACTTTGAAAACCTAATCACCTCCCAATGGCCCCACCTACTAGTACCATCACCTTGGATTTCAACATATGAATTTGGTGGCGACATAAACATTCAGTCCTTTGCAAACATCACTTACAAAACAAGCAACAGGCTAGATTGGACCTGTGGGCTGTAGTTTGCTGAGCACTGGTCTAAGCTATTCTGACTACGATGACTTTCTGACTGAAGGATATAAATACTATGTTACAAACCCTGCATGGACACTGAGCAACATATCATGACCAAGACAGAGTTTGTGAATATTAGAAACTAACCTCCAAGACAGGAGACAGAGAAAAGGAAACAGGTAATTGCACCAGAGTGTGATAAATAATCAAATGGGGAATTCAGGTTGCTGTGGGAACAAAGGAAAAGGCACCGCACCCAGGTCTGGAGATGTCCAGGAAGGGTTGAAAGAGGAAACTTCACCCATCCACATCTATCATCTTTTCACATCAGTTTTATTTGTCTCTTTTATCTACCTCTGGAAATCTTAAGTTTGTCCTTCACATTATTGATTCAGTTTTCCAAACTAGAAAATCATCTCCTTATGTCTTCCAATATGGATTTTAACTCAGCTATTGCATATTAATTTTCTATAATTTTTAAAAATTATTTCACCCCCTTCAAATTTATCCTATGCCCTTTTCTTTGTATCTGAACCTGCTGTCTTTCCATTCCAGCCTGCTGTCTCCTCAAGAGTTTTCCACTCCTTTGCTATAGAAGCCCTGTTTCTTGTATTTCACTGAAGATGCCAACTTGCTGAGGTTCTATTCCAAATCCTTCAGTATATCATTTCCAGAGGAATGTTATTTCATTCTTCCAAGAGAATATAGTGTACTATAAGTGAATATGTATAATTTATGTGTACTATATAAAGAATATTTATTAAATAAACACACATGCATGCACCACTTTGTTTTAAAAAATAGAACATGATCAATGTCTTAGTCTGTTCCTGATGCTATAACAAAATACCTTGGACTGGGCAATTTCCAAACAACAGAAATTTATTGCTTACAGTTCTGGATGCTGGAAAGTCAAAGATCAAGGTGCCGGCAGATTTGCTGTCTAACGAGGGCCTGTTCCTCATAGATGGTATCTTCTATGTGTCCTCACACAGCAGAAGGGGCCAACAGGCTCCCTCAAGTCTCTTTTAGGGTCTAATCCCACTAATAAGGGGCCTGTCTTGATGACCTAATCACTACCTAAAAGCCCTACCTATTAATATTATCACATTAAGGATTAAGTTCCAACATATCAATTTTGGATTCAGATCATAGCAATCAGTATCTTTGAAACTCCATGTGAGCCTTTTCTCCATCCCTGACCCCGAATCTGCCGTTAATCATGCCCTTGCTTTCCTTTCTGTAGTTACTATGTATCAGTATATCCCCAACAGTGAATTCAGTTTTGCCTTCCTATAGTCATGTAAATTGAATAATCCTACAGTATTCTTGCATGGATTTTTGTTTTTTATTCCACAGGAGATTCATTTATGTTGGTATATATACTCATTTTTACTTTGGTATAATATTTTATTACATAAATGTATTACCATTTATTTATCTATTCTATTGTTAATGGAGTTTGCAGTTTCCAGTTTTTTCTTTTACAAACAATGCTACAATCATAGTCTTATCCATGGTTCCTGATGCACCTGTGCAAGTCCTGTAGGAAATACACCTTAGCATGGGATTCCTAGATCATGGGATATTCACTTCTTCAATTATACCAAGGAATGCCAAATGGTTTTCCAATGTGGTTATAGCAATTTATACTCCAATCAGCAATGTAAGGATATTTTCTTTGTTCCACATCCTTGAAACTACTTAGGATTATAAGATTTGTTAATTTTTTGAAATATGGCAGATATGAAATGCTACCTAACTGTCATATTACTTATGTGGTTGAGCATCTTTTCATATTTTTATTGCCTAGTCCTATTTCTTCTCTGTGAAATGTTTGTTTATAACTTTTGCCGTTTCGTTTCTAATCTGTCATTTGTCTTCTCTTATTGATTCACAGGAGTTTGTTATATAAACCAGGTACTAATTCCTTATTGGTTAATATGTTGTAACTGTTTTCTAACAATTCATGGCTTGTGTTTTTACTTTATGGTATCTTTCAAAAAAAGGAGTTTTTAATTATAATGCAGTCAAATTTATCAATCTAATTTTATAAGGTTTTTTCCCTTTGAATATTGTTAATAAATTCTTTCCCATTCCCAAAATTAAAAGACATTTTCTACATTTTCTCTAAAAGTTTTATAGTTTTCCCTTTTTAATTGAATCCCTGCACTCATTTAGAATTTGTGTGTGTGATAGATTTAATTCTCTTCCATATAAATGACCAGTTGTCTCAATGCCATCTGTCAAATGGTCCATCTTTTCTCATTTGATCTTCAATGCTAGTTCTTCATATATTTTTTTCATCACATGGGTATGAGTCTGTCTCTGGGCTCTTTACTCTGTTCCATTAGAGCTTTTTTCCTATCCCTGCACCCAAACCACACTGTCTTAATTACAGTACCTTGAAATAAGACTTGATTTGATAAGGCAAGTCCTCCCACCTTGACATCTTTCTTTAGGAGTGCATTGTCTATTTATGGCATTTTGCTCCTCCATATAAATTTCAGAAATAGCTAATCAAGTTCTCTACAATCTCACTTCAGAATTGTATTATAATTACACTGAACCTGTGGAATGATTTTGGGAAAATTAACAAATTTACAATGTTAAGTCTTCCTGTCTGTGACCATGACATGTCTCTATGTATTTAGGTCTTCTTTAATGCATTTCAATAAATCTTTATACTTCTTTCCATAAAGAGCTTACATATATTTTATTGGATCTATTCCTAGAGGCTGGCCTTTCTGGGAGGAGGGAGCTGATATTACAAATTCTTTTTAGGTGAGGGAGAGGGAGGAACTCCTTCCCCACTCCGAATAGTCTCTTCCATACGGAAGGAGCTTCACCTGTGGAACAGTCCTGGCCGGTCTCCGCCCCTCACTCTCCCTGGTTCTGGAGAAGAAGCGACATAACCTGATTAATGGTTTGAAAAGATAAGTTTGGCTTTCATGCCCAGCCCCTTCCTCTTCCCTTCCTCTTGGGAGCTGCTCTGTCCATGAGAACATGTGGTCTCGATTACTCTAAGCCACGCACAGAGCCTAACAGAAACAACTCCTCCTTTCTAGGAGAGGACTTCGGTGTTCATATGCTGCTAGTGGCTCACTGGGCTGATTCTGGAATTCAGGATTATGAATCTCTCGTTTACATAAATATTAGTCACATGCTCCAAAATCAATGTTAACGATAATAAAAGTGTTTCAGCCTCTATCTGTCTATTCTTTATTTTCTGGCTTTATGGAGGTAAGATTGACACATGAAAATTATATATATTTGGGGTGTAAAACATTATGTTTTAGTACATGTATACATTGTGAAATGATTACTATGATCAAGCTCGTTAACGTATCCCTCACCTCACATAGTTATCACTATGTGTGTGTATCTCTGTGTGTGGTGAGAACACTCAAGATCTACTCTCTTAGAAAATTTCAAGTACGCTGTACATTACTGATAACTATAGTCACCATGCTGTATGTTAGGCCTCCAATACTTATTCAACTTATAACTGAAAGTTCGTACCCTTTGGCCAATACCTCCCTTTCCCCTATCCCTCAGCCCCTGGTAACCACCATTCTCCTCTCTGTCACTATGAGTTTGAATTTTTTTACATTCCACATGTAAGTGAGATCGTGTAGTACAGTATTTTTCTTTCTGTGTCTGGCTTATTTCACTTAGCATAATGTCCTCAAGGTTCATCCATGTTGTTGCAAAATGGCACAATTACCTTCCTTTTTAAGGCTGAATTGTGTGTGTGTATCACATTTTCTTTATTCATTCATCTGTTGATTGACACTTAGGTTGTTTTCATAGCTTAGCTATTATTAGTAATGCTGCAAAGAACATGAGAGTGTAGAGACCTCCTTGAGATAGTGATTTGATTTCCTTTGGATATATACCCAGAAGTAGGATTGCTGTACCATAAGGTAGTTCCATTTTTAAATTTTTTAGGAACCCCCATAGTATTTCCCATAATGGCTCTACCAATTTACATTCCCACCACAGTATACAAAGGTTCCCTTTTCTCCACATTCTCAGCCCCACTTACTAGCTTTTGACTTTTAACAATAGCCATCCTAACAGGTGTGAAGTGATGTCTCATTGTGGTTTTGGTTTGCATTTCCCAGATAATTAGTGATGTTGAGCATCTTTTCATATGCCTGTTGGCCATTTGTATGTCTTCTTTGGAAAAATGTTTATTCAGGTCCTTTACCCATTTTTAAATCAGGTTATTTTTCTTCCTACTATTCTTTTGTCTGATTCAGAACTCAGGCTGGGAAAATAGATGCTATTAATTAGGATCCCTCAAACTTCAATATAAATAAATTTTCTAAGTAGACACTGTATAGACAGACACACAATACATTTTTATATATTTTATATAGAAACATAATCCATATTATATATTTATATTTGGCAAACTTCGTGAATCTCTTAATTTTAATAATTTGCCTACAGATTATTTTAGTTTTCTGTATTGATAACCATATTATCTACAAACTACATTTTTGTTTTTTATTTCCTTTTTTCCTTTTCAAACCTTGTAAATTTCATTTTGAATTCTTGCCTTATTTGCTAGGTAGGCCCTCTGGTATGATATTGAATAGAAATGATGATAGAAAGTGTTCTTACAGGACTTGCCTATAAAACAGTCTGGGCATGATGCTTTGTTTTTAGGAATATATTTAAATACTTAATTCTTTAAATGGTTATAAGAACATTCATATTTTCTATTTTTTCTTAGATCAACTTTGGGAAGTTTTTATAATGTTGAATCCGGGAATTTTTCCCTGTCACCTGTGTTTTCAAATTTTATTTGTATAAAGTTTCTCATTGTATTCTATTATCTTTTAAATATTTTCTGTTTCTGTGGCTTTGTTACTGTTTATATACAAGGGCTGTCCGGAAAGTATACAGCCATGTAACCATCCTCATTTTATTAACAATGGCTGGATACTTTCTGGACAGCCATCTCTTC
>CM052444.1:8955282-8993458 GCA_028533085.1 Varecia variegata | reverse complement strand
AGGCATGCGCCACCATGCCCGGCTAATTTTTTCTATATATATTTTAGTTGGCCAGCTAATTTCTTTCTATTTTTTAGTAGAGACGGGGTCTCGCTCATTGCTCAGGCTGGTCTCGAACTCCTGACCTTGAGCGATCCACCCGCCTCGGCCTCCCAGAGTGCTAGGATTACAGGCGTGAGCCACCGCGCCCGGCCTCTTCTTTTTTCTTGATCAATCTTGTCAGAGATTTTTTTTCAATTTTATAATTCTTATCAACAACTCCACTTAGGCTTTATTGGTCTTATATTCCTTTTTCATCTTAGTGTTTTATTGCATTAATTTCAGTTCCTATCTTCTTGCTTTTCCTCATTCTACTTTATTTGACTTGATTTTAATTTTTTTCTAACTTAATTTACTAATTATTACCTAACTTGTCTTCTAATGAAAACATTTAAGACTATAAATTTTCCTCTGGGTATAGCTTTAATTACACCTTATAAGTTGCTATTTATTGTTACTACTTCTTTTAAATGGCAAGTCATTTTATTGTAAAATAAACCACAGATACAGAAAACTACATAAACAGCACAATTCACAATTGCAAAGATGTAGAATCAACCCAAGTGCCTATCAATTCATAAATAGATAAACAAAATGTAATGTATACACACACACCCCCCTTAGAATACTACTCAGGATAAAAATAAATGAATTAATGTCTTTTGCAGCAATTTGGATGGAACTGGAGACCATTATCCTCAGTGAAGTATCTCAAGAATGGAAAAACAAACACCATATGTACTCTCTAATGATTTGGAACTAATTGATAGGCACACATGGGCACAGAGAGAAGTAAAAATCATCGGAAATCAAGAAGGGGTGAGGGGGAGGAGAGGAGTAAAACTCTGCCTAACAGGTACAGTGAATACTATTCAGATGATGGCACACTTACAGCCCTGACTTAAGCATTATAAAAGCTATCCACGTTAACAAAAACATTTGTACCCCCTTAATATTTTGAAATAAAAAAATAAAATGACATAAACAAATGTGTAGACTAATGACATATTGTTAAATGCAACATCCTTTTTACTACCAATAAAGTCAAAAAATAGAACTCTGCCAGCCACCCCGTTGTCCTCTATTTGCCCTGGCCCAATCTCAGCCCTCTCTCTGTCCAAAAGTAACTTTATCCTGATTTTTATGGTAATCACATTCTTATCCTTTTTTGGGCTTTGTTTCATCCTTACACACTATAGTGTTTAGTCTTACTCATTTAAAATACTTTGTTACTTAGGTCTTCAAACTTTCTTTTACTCTACAACTTCCCCTCCATTTCTTTATTTTCTTTATAATTTATCTGTTGAAGAACCTGAGACTTTTGACCCCCAGAGTTTCCTACCATCTGGATTTTGCTGATTGCATACTCGTGGTGGAGTTCAACACATTCTTCTGTTCCTTGAATTTCTTTAAAAATGGCAGCTAGATCTAGAGTTTCAATCAGACTTAGGTTCAATCTCTTTGCCAAGACTATAGATGGTGTGATGTTTGTTTATCAGGAGGCATATAATGCTTGGTTGTCTCTCTTTTTGTGGTACTAGCAACCATTGTTGCCCAGATGCATTAAGTCATTGGCAGCTGCAATATGATGATATTCTAATTTTATAATTTTGTTTTCATTTATTAGCTGGAATAATTTTATAAACAGATGGTTCCCTCATTTTGCTATCTTGTTACCCAGTAGTTCAGTTCACTAACAAAGGCAGAGTAAATGCTTATCCTTTCCCCTTACTAATTTTTAAGATAATAAATTGATGCTCTGTCATCACCCAAAGTTGACCAATTAATTTTTTAAATATTACAAACTCAAGAATTTAAATATTCTATTTTCTTATCTTTATTGATGCTTCAATTAATCCTTTTTTGGCCAAAAGGAGTCTCTTCAAGTTGGCTCCTGAGTCCCTTTGATGTGATTTTCGTAGTCTTGGTACCTTCTTTGCTATTTTGTATGACAAGATATTCTAGGTTAATCTAAATACATTTCTTCCCTAGACATTAAATCAGTCATTTCTCCAAGAAGCCCTAGTTTCTTTTAGAAGAAAATGGTAATTCAATATCATATTCCAGGTTCCAGCAATGCTCATTGCTACGGATTTAGTCTTTCTATGAGCCTCTCAGTAGATACACATATGTAAAAATTCTTTTTTCCCTCAAGAACATGGAGGGTAATAGAAATACAATATGCATTAGTCTTCATTTGCTTTATCTCACATTTCACACTTATTTCTCTCAGCATAGTATTATTATTGCTACCACCAATTATGATTTTAAAATATATTTACACATGCTATCTCTATTCTAGCCCAATTTTTTTCTGGCTAAGCTAAGCATACATTTTTAAAGACTGTAGCCATTACATATTTGCATAGCCATAGGGATGTATTGCCAAAATCCCCCTTCAAGGAGCGACTTGCTGCCCAACTACAGGGATTGGCTTGGTAGAGAGCCTACAGCTGGAAGCCACTTCAGAGTCTACATCAGCTGCAAAGAGCTGCTTTCCTGAGATTATTCTCTTACTAGTTCAGGATTCATGCTGTAATTAAGTGAGGTGGAGGTATAAAGACTGGCCCTTTTGGCCTAATGGCAGACATTCTGATGATCAGTACTTGCTCTAGAGCTCCCTGCCAAGTCAGCTGAGCCTTTGTTGGGCTTGCATGATAAATTATTAGATTTCTTTTGCCCAATCCTGCTCTCTCCTCCTTCCTTCCCTTCATAAGTGTCGATTCCCTAATAAACATCTTATGCCCCAAGATCCATCTCCATGTCTGCTTCTAAAGAACCCAACTACAACAGTTAGTAATAAAAGTGGTCAGAGACAGTAGGCAGTAAGATGGTATTTTGGAGCTGGACCACTCAGTGCCCATGTGGCAATGGGGAACCCATCACTGAGGTAGATATTACAACATAAGCTCCTGGTCCAAGGTGGTGGTCCAATCACTAAAATGTTTACCAGAGATGAACTGGGAGACTGTACTGGGGAAAGGGAATGTAGTAGAAGTGATGTATCAGCTGTTTGATATGCAGGGAGAAGATAGGAGCTATAGGAGAACAGGATTAAATGGCTAAAGCTAAGCACCACTGATGCACCAGAAAGGTGAGGAAAAACTAAGTGTAACATGCAATTGAAAGTCTGCTGTGAAAGCCAGAGAGCCTCTTTGGGTGCTTCCAAAAAGCTCTCATTGCCTCTTATTACTTAATAGAGTGGCTGAACATCAAAGATGGTTAAATGCACAACAAGGTAGATCTGTTATAACAAAATCAAGGGCCTCTTTGGGGAAATCTGGAACCTTGAAGCATGAGATAGGGATATCTAGGTCCTGAAGATCTTGACTCCCAAGACCCCTCTGAAGCTTCTGAGCTTAGAAATGTAGCCTATTCCTCCTAATTAAAAACCAGCGTGGTCTCCCTCACCCTCCTCTCATCCTCTTGTTGGCAAAAAGCATGGAGTCCTCTTCATTGCAAAGTAATGTGTCCCTTTTAGCAACCACCCTACCTCCTCTCCTAGCCACTCAGTAGCCCTATAACAAGGGTTGAGTTGCGGCAAAACCCAGCGGGGCATGTGCTAGGGCTGGTAAGAGAGAAAGGGATCCATATATCAAGAGAACTTCAAAATCTAGCCAGCATATTCCAAAAGGAGCCAGTCAAGCTCTTTTTGATCAGTGACTAATCAAGAGGTCACAGATAAAATTGGGTAGAGAAGGTTACATTGACTTGGGAGTATTCTCCACTGGAACATAATTATTTACAAAGGCCATGAGAAATGTACAGATAGAATAGGCACCAGCATAACTATCAGGCTCAATAAAGGCTCTTCTCTGTAGGCCATGGCTGATAGTAAAAGAAATCGTTATAGAATTTAGCTTGCTGATAGCAATGGAGATAATAGGACCCTGATATAATAGAAGCCAGGTGGGAGCATTTCTGTTAATGTCTCTCTAACCATTTAGATTTTTCTCCAGTAGATTCCTGAGGAAGAGCTCATGAGAAGAATATTCCATGAGTTCTTGTGGGTTTATAACAGCTTGTGCTATTTTTACTTGAAAGTCTGTTTTGCTGGATATAAAACCCTTTGTTTATATTTTCCTGCCTAAAGTATCTTAAACACTATTCTTGTCTTCTTCCAGCATAAAGCTTTTCTGTGAAAAAGTCTGTGATACTCTAATTTTCTTTTCTTTATAAATCACAAGATATTTTTGTCTAAGTATCCAAAGAATTTTCTCTTTTTCTTTAAAAATCCAATAATTGTATTTCTATATGTCTTGATGTTGGTTATTCTGAGTCAATATTCTCAAGTGCATGTTATGTTCTTCCCATGTATATTTTCACATTTACTTCAGAAAAGTTTTATTGATTTATAGTTTTTAGTATTTGTTCTGTTTCTTTGCTTTGGGTTTCTTCTTTTGGAACTACTATTATTCATATGTTGTATCTTTTTTGCCTCGCTTCAATATTTGTCATTTTATTAGAAATCCTTTTTCTTCTTTCTTCTTTTTTCAAAGAGATTTTTATTTTTAAGCAATACTCAACTTATAGTAAAGTTGTGTGGACTGCACAAAGAATATTTTTCCTGAACCATTTGGAAATAATTTGCAACTTGATGCTCCCATGATGCCTAACTATGTTAATTTGTATTTTCCTCTTCTCCTACATAACCATAATACAACCATCAAAATCAGAAAATTAACATTGTTACCTGAGCTCATTTTAAAATAGTAGGTTGTACTTTTGGTTTTTTTTCATGGGCATATCTTTCTAATGTGTATTCGGTGTCTATAGGTTTGTTATTCTGTTCCACATTTTATTTTTTCTTATAATAACTTTCAATGAGCTTTGACCTGGTTACTTTCCTGTTTTTCACTCTTGTGGCATAGAATTGAATCACAATATATTTCTGTTGTTCATTTTCAGAAGATGTGATTCAGGGTAGATTTTATAATTTCATAAAATTCCCTCTTTTATTATTTTCATGTTGTATTTAAAAATGTAGTGACTTGCTCTCATGTTATCAAAACTACAAGGGGGGTTTGGCTTAGGTCCATTTGCTTGCAGCACAAAGATCCAATTGTTGAGATAATGAGGTTGCCAAGGAAGAAAGGAATTTTTTAATATAAAAGACGTCTTGTTGGGAGAACAGGAGAAGCTGCCTCAAATCCATCTCTCCAACTAATGGAGATTATAGGATTTTTAAGGATGGGCCATGTGCCTTAGGACAGGTCAAGGGGAGTAGTGAGACTTGGCATCAGGAAGTCTGCCTGGGGCCTTCAGAATCTCAAGTCCTTTGTCTTGCAGAAAATCCACCATTTCTGGGAAACAACTTAAAAGGTCAAGTGGTTAAGGGAGAAGTTTATAAAAAACATACAGGGGTCATTGAAATTTGTTCATAGAACCAGTTACAACTCCCTCCTTCTTTTTAGTTTATTCCTCAATCTTGGGGAATCGGGACTTCAATCTATCTGTCTGCTTCATGCTGAAATGGTACATAGTTGTGATATGAGGAAGAATGAAAATGTTGGGCCTGTAAGCAAAACTTTTTAGTACATGTTGAGTTTCCAACCTCCTCCCATGAAGGCATCAGAGTATATAAAAAGAACACCCATCCCCTACTGGGTTCCCTCCTGGGAAATATTGGCCCAGTGTCCCCCAGATGGAATTTCCATCCAAAATTCCCCTAGTCATTCATAAAAACAGTTTTAGGAAGTATTTCCAATAAAGCAAGTATCCTCCATTGTCCAGCTGTTTAGACAATCACAGGCCCAAGGAGTTTTTTCCCACTGACCTCACAGACAAAAATATACTCAGAGGGTGCACCAATAGTACCTGCTCCTGTTTGCCTGTCCCTCTGGGAGTTGGTGTGTTATCAGTTTCCCTAGGCCTTGGGAAAATATCATTTCTTGATGTACTATTATACAAATAGGGGTCCCCTGGCTATCCAATTGGAGGGAGGGGACTAAGGACAATTGGTTAGACAATTGCCAGGCTGCTCTTTTGGCCCTCAAGTCTACCATATACAGTTCTCTGATGTCTCCAGCAGTACATGATGGCTATCTCCCTGGGCAGTAAAATGGCTTTTAATAACTCAAGCATTTGTGGTCCATATTTAATTTTCTTGTTTTCAGAGGTAATGCCCCCTTGTTTCTTCCAAATAGCTTCATGATCAAGTACCACCATAAAGGCATACTTAGACTCAGTCTAGTTAGTGCATTTATTCTTCTGGGCAAATGTCCCAGGGAGTAGGGCTTGTGGCTCAGTTACCTGTGGCTGGTAACCACAGCATACGCAACTTTGCATTGTCCCTATTCCATAAGATTGCTTCTATACATAAAGAGTTCCTCATCTGGGTCCAACAGGGACTGCTCAGTAAAATCCAGGAGACTAGAATACACTTAGTCATTAATCTGAATGTAATCATAGAATGAGAGTCCGTAGGCAGCAAGGTGGCTGGATTTAAGGTGGACACCTTAATAGAGTTATATTAGGATTATCTATCAAAGTAGCCTGATATTTAATTTACCCATATGGCCACTGGCCATTAACCAAAAGCCTCCCTTTTGTTATAGTAGGGGTATTATACATATTGCCTGGTATGAACAGTCACTAGTTGCCCAAGGGTAAACTTGTCAGCTTCCTGTAAAATCTCATAAGTAGCAGCCACCACTCTCAAACAAGGAGCCATCCTTTTGTTACCACCTCCAATTGCTTAGAGAAATAAGGTACAGGTTGCTTACAATCCCCCATTATTTGGCTTATTGCACTTAAGTATTGAATAAGCCAGCAGGTGTGTCCAACCTTCCCTCCCTTTCATGGCTAGGAATTCAGTTCTAAGTTTTTTTTGTTTATTTGTTTTGGGGCCTGTTGGCCAAGAAGGGGTATGTTCAGTTGCCAGGGGGGTACCTAGCATTTCATTTTAGTTTATGCGTCCCTCCTCTTGGCCAAGGTTTGCCAGCAGCAGTGTTGATGGCAAAACTTTTATTTTGCCCCATTGCTGCTGGGGTGGCATGGCTACCTGCCCCAGTTCCATCTTGTCCCTTAGCGGGACCCTTATGGCCAAGGGACTTAAAGTCAAAAACTTCTCACCAATTAAATTGTCCTAGACCAGATGGTAATAGAGGGGGACCGCCATTTATTAACTTTTAATATCTTCTAAGCAACATAAGAACAAAAAAACAAACACCAGAAGCAAGGTTATAAAATTAACTTATCTGTAAGCATTGAGCTATTGTAATCTTAGGTACAGTTACAGACTTATAGCAATTCGTTATATAACACATAGGCATTATTCACCATTTAAGTTAAGGAATTTAGAGATTTTTGTTGTATAGCAATATTTTTCGTAGTCGCTTTAGTAATTTGTCCTAAGTTATCCAATAAATGTCTTTTTTTTTTTCTTTTTTTTTTTTTGAGACAGAGTCTCCCTCTGTTGCCTGGGCTAGAGTGCCGTGGCGTCAGCCTAACTCACAGCAACCTCAAACTCTGGGCTTAAGCAATCCTCCTGCCTCAGCCTCCCGAGTAGCTGGGACTACAGGCATGTGCCACCATGCCCGGCTAATTTTTTCTATATATATTTTTAGTTGGCCAGATAATTTCTTTCTATTTTTTTAGTAGAGACGGGGTCTTGCTCTTGCTCAGGCTGGTCTCGAACTCCTGACCTCGATCGATCCACCCGCCTTGGCCTCCCAGAGTGCTAGGATTACAGGCGTGAGCCACCGCGCCCGGCCCCAATAAATGTCTTAATCTATGTCTATTTACATAAATCCCATAACTGGGAACAGCTATACTCAGGAAGCTCTGTCACCAGGTATTCTCTTCGTAATTATCTTTTAAGTCTATGGGAAGCAAGAAATTCTTTATGGCTGGGATGGATGACTGTATCATGCGGCCCAAAAAGGCAAAGTCCCTCATTTTGCCAGCTGTTTAGGCATCTATTTGTTTGTCCTTGATCTGGAAGGTCTGAACTAATTCCATTCCTCAAAATCAGCCCTTACAATTCTCACACACACCCTCTTCCATGGTAGTCCCTGGGCCTAGAGGAAGGATGTTTATAGTTTTAGCAGCAGAGCATTGCCAATGGAGAACAAACGAGGGCCAGCAGGATTGAATACTTTTTATGTTCTGGAGATATCAGGTAAACTTTGCTATTTACTTAATTTTTGTCTTGACTCTGAAACAAAGCAAAAAGAATCAGTAATGTTTTAAATAAAAAGTCATCTTTCCGTGACAATTCCTTAAACAGGAAAATCTTGGACTATGGATGATTATAAACTGTTGTTTGAGAAGAACCGAAATAAAATAATAACTTTCTGTACATGATAAAAAGTCTTAGAATACAATTGACAAAGAAATTTGGTTATTTTTTGGCATACAAAAATTTAACATAATAACCATAATTATTGCTTATAATATACCAAGACATATCAGAATTTTAGGAATCTCATACAATTTTAGAACACATGTTAATAACATGTTTTTATAAATATAACTCAAAGAAAGTTAAGCACCATTCTATATGTGACAATGCTTCTTGTATGGTTTTAACATACCAAATAGGCCAAATGTGTCTCTTTTGGACTTTCAGTGGCTTTAATATTAAAAGTAAGAAACTACTTTGAAGTCAAAAAGACTGAATTTAGAATTTTGATTTTGGAAAGTTTGTCAAATATCAAAAATTTAAAACATTTGTTGTCATAAAACACTCATTGTCATAAAATGGAATCACAGGTTATTATAAAATAAGTCATTTATTCAGCCAAAGTGAAAATTCAAAGATTTTAAAAAAGCAAAAACCATACGCTTTGATACAGAGGAGCCTAAGTTTCTTAAATGATAAGTATTATATTGAATAAAGACAATGAAAAACAGGCTAATAAAGAGGCAAACTGAATCTGTCTCTTTTTTCACCTTTTTTTTTTTTTGCAGTTTACTCAAAACGTGAGCAAATTATCTTTTGCTATATCTATTAATATTATATTAAAATCTTGTTTAAGAGAGAAAACCAATTTTTATCTTTGCATTAGTGTATTACTAATAGTAAAGCTAATTTTAATAAAACCTTGTAAACAAATCTGTTTAATTTTAATCAACTTGACCATAAGGTAAGATTTTTATAAACCTTTTATAATTTTTGCCATTTTCTTTTCCAACTTTTTAATTCATTTAGTTTCATCTATTCTTTTCATTTATTTAATTTAGAAAAATTTTTAAAACCTTTAAGTTAGGCAAAATTATCTAACAAAAACCATATTTTCATGTTTTTATGACCTTTTTTATCAAAAACAAAACTTTCCTTTTAAAAAGATAGTTTGCATATAGAATTTTTTAATATTTACTAGTTTTAATTACATATATTAATTGCAATGTTAACTATTAGGAAAAACTTAAGAAGTTAAGGTAACTTTGAACGATTGTCAGTCCCCAATAGATCTAAATATATTTAGCTTTTTATATCCTGTTAAAGTGAGATGTTAAAGTATATAAACTTACTTATGTTTAAATATTATTTCAGTAATTTTTCCAGAAACAATCCATATTGTGATTATCTAATACTTAATTTAACATGACTTCAAGATTTCCCATTACTGAAAAGAATCTTTAAACTTTGACATACAAACACAGTCAGAAACAGATCTTAAAGATTTGTAAGATTTTTCATTTGCCAGTTTTCACATAGTTTCTCTCCCCTACTTTAGTAATTTCTTGATTACTAGTTTAATGGCCCTAAACAATTGCTAGGTAACTCTAAATTTACATTTCCAAAGATACGAAACTGGATAGAAAATTTATACCTCAAGGCATGGAACTTAGACTTAAACAAAGGTATGATTTATTGTGTAAACTTCCAGCCATTGTCCTTTTTATCCTGAAAGTCTTTAGTGGTTTAGACACAAAAAGGGAGATGCCCTTACAAGTAGAGATTTTTATAGATGTAAAATTTCTTTTACAAGGGGGTTTAAAATAGCCAGCTAACTGTAGACTGATTTAGTTTGATGGGTGGTCTTTTCAATTTAGTTTCTCAATTAGATTATTGGCTTTAGGGTGGAGCCCCTTAAAGGAACAGGACAAAGAAAGCCTGTAATTTTACCACCAGTACACAGCTTGGAGACAGAATACTTAGAATCCAGTTATCATTTTAAGTTAGTTTCTGTTAACCACTATTATAGCCTGTGAATATTAGATATACAGACAATGTGATAAATTGTGCCTTGAACAAAGTCATTCAATGTCTAAACAAATTCAATATCTAAACACATTTTCATAAATAAAACTGGGAGGAAAGAGAAGGAAAAGAATTTTAAAACATAGATCAAGAAACAAACCCAAAATACAGTTTTAGTTATCACTTTTAAAGTTAAAAAATACCCACAAAGATAACAAATGTAAGTATTCTAGTAAGACTTATTATTGTAGCAAAAAAAATAGCCTAAAAAAGAGTAAAAATGTTTTGTGTCTCTTCAAAACAGCCTTGCCCTTTTTGAGAACTAAAACCTATATCCCTGCCTCAGGCCAGTGGTCAGGAGTGGCAGGAAAGTGTCCTTTGTTCTTTGTGCCACAGGAAATGGCTCAGAACAATTGCCTGGGCAGAGGTCACAAGATTGTCTTGGCCAAAGACAGGATTATGGAATTAATCAGAACCTTTAAAAGCTCTGTACTTCTGCTCAGAGGCAGGACATTGGTACTTTGAGATGGGAGTATGCCAACCTCCTCATTTGCTGGCAAATTAATAAACTCTTTCCTTCTCCTCAAACCACTTGTCTTCATTCTTCTGATGCAGCCTCAGGGACAAGTGCCGAACTTTCAGTGACACTATTCTGAATAATGTAACATCTTTAACTTCTGTAAATATAGTGGAAGTTTTAGCACATATCCTCCTTAAAGATGTTAATTAATTAGATCTTTCTAAAATACCAACATCCCAGAATAAAATTTATTGACGTGATATCACCTGACTGTAGATTGAATACACCTCTAACATCAATCCTTAGCATCTCAAATAAGCACATAAAATCATAACATTTTCATATAAGTATCAGGATCAAGCTATTTTAAAAACAATCTTAAATGATCTCCAACTATTTTCCTACTTAAGTGCAAATTCAAGTACCTGTAAAACTTCCAAAGAGTAAGATTGTTTTGAGATTCTCTTTGGATTCTAAGAATAATTACTATACAAAAATTAACACTTCAGGGATTGTTTTTCAAATTTTCTTAGGCAAATGCCTTTGCTATGGCAACATGATGTACACATAACAGGCTAGCTTGCAACCAATACTCAGAAAAAATCAAGAGTAAGCCAAACCAAAGGGACAACTGAAGCCTCCGATTTGATTTAAGCTCTTGTAACTATGCCTCCTAGGGCAGCTTTAAATCCCTACCAGTACTGTTAATATAAGATGATAGAGTGAGTCAGAAACAGATTTTGTATGCACCTTTCCACAAACAGCAAAGTCAATGGAAGAAACTGTATCTGCAACTGGGATTAAGAGACCAAAACCGAAATATCTTGGTAAATCTTTGACCTTGAGTTTCTGTTTTTGTGCTATCATTTACTTAGAGTTTTATTTATTCTAATACTGACACTTGTTTTTGTTTAGGCATGCCTACTTTTTACCTAGGCAAGAAACTTAAAGTTAAACACAGGAGTAACTTTGCCGCTAACTCAGGAGATTTAGCTGTTTTCATTATACTAACAATATGAAATTAGTCTTACCAAAAATCAGGCAAACACAGATCATTTTTTTTGGCTGAGTTTATAGTTTCATAATTTTTGTGTCAAATTCTGACACCTTCAAATATGGAAATGACCAGTAAACACAGGCAAAAATGCTGACAATTTTGAAGACATTTTTATTTTTATTTTACCAATACTTCTTTAAAAAACAGCTTATTTACCAACGATTACTAAATTCACATGAACTTGAAAATCCTTTAGAATTATTTACTTAATTTATGAGAGCTCCTTTTATTTATAAGACAATTTTGGTACCAGTTAGATATAACATATAAAACATGTACATACACAAAATACATCTAAACACATACACATGCACACAAAGTTTCAATGGGTTTATCTCAGAACTGTAGCCATGAGATTCTCTGAAATTCCACATAAATCTATATACATTATGTTTCCATTATTCTCTTTCCAACAGCAGGTGTCCCTGCATCTTGGCCAGGTTGCCTTCATGGATGGAGATGACTTTCAATCTCCTAGAACTTAGGACAGTGATGTCTGCTAACCTCTGAGATCTTAGGACAGACGTGTCTTTTAACCTCTCCAACCTTGGAACTTTCCACAAGAGAAACTACCATCAGAGGCGTCTTTCAACCTCTCAGACCTTGAACTACACTTGTAATACCATTGACAGCAAATTCCAAGTAGTCAGAAAAGATAATAGAGACAGCTTAACAGACTCCACATTTACATATAAATAGAAATTCATGAGGTTCCAAACAAATGAACTACTACAAGGCGTGCCAAATCAAAACAGGTTAATTTCCACTCTCACAAATATTAGGGGGCTTATCCAACCCAAAACAAACAGGAATTCCCTCAAAATCCCCCAGATTGAGAGAGGCATTCCCCCACTGTGTGATACCTTTAAATGGCACCCACCTGTCTGGACACAAATGTCAAAATCCAGAGGTCCTTTCTTCTGAGGCAATCAGGAGGTAATCAAGAGGCAATTACAAATGCATTGGGGGCCGTGACAGCAGAGCTGGGGGGAAGGTCCAGAGCTGCCCTCTGGTAAATATGGCCAGGCAGCTGCTAAGGGAGCCTTTTGGTCTCTCTCTACTGTGCAGCCACCAACCCATGAGCAACACCACCCTGGATGAGCTCCCATAATTGCTAACGAAACCTCTAGTGGGTTTTGGCCTGGGTCCAGTTGCTCACCTTACAAAGATCCAATTATTGAGACAATGAGGATTTCCAAGGAAGAAAGGATTTTTTAATACAAAAGACGTCTTGTCAAGAGAACGGGAGAACAAATCTGTCTCTCCGACTAACAGAGGTCATGGGCTTTTTAAGGATGAGCCATGTGCCTTGGAGCATTTCAAGGGGCATGATGAGTCAGGGAGTCAGCCCTGGGAACTTTGGAATCTCAACTCCTTTGTTTTGCAGAAAATCCACCATTTCAGGGAAACAACACAAAAGGTCAAGTAGTTAGTTAAGGCAGAGGATTAGAAAAAACATACAGCAGTCATTGAAATTTGTTCATGGAGCTGGTTACACTTGCAGATTTTCTAGGTTCATTTGTCTCCTCCACTTTTATCTGGGTCTTTTCTTTCCTTTGTCTCTGTTGTCCTTATCCTGCTCAATTTTGATTGCACAGCCAGCAGTTTCTCCCCAGTGGGAACTTGTCTTAGAAGGAAGGCCTGGTAGGTCGGTTTTACACGTTTGCTCCAGCTCCTTCAGAACTCACCACGGGTTTCTTTCACTCGTCCTTCTTTTCAGTCAGCCGCTGATAACATGCTTGTTTTATGGCTACTGGTGGTCATGGTTGTAATTGTACTTCATGATTCGAGAAGACACCTTATCATCTCATTTTGTTGCTAATGTTGTCCGTGAGTTTTTGGTTTTACTCCCTAGTTTCTCTACTCTTTTATGTGGATATACAAAAAGATATTAAAACTATGCTCCCACCATTTTTCCACAAACCCCCTCCATTCCACAAGCTTTAATGCATATTATTGCAGTACTATTCAGTTCTAAATAACTTTTAATTTCCTCATATTACTTTTTCTTTGCTCCATGGGTCCTTTTATTATTTCTAAACAAAAAAAAAAAAAATACCTTTTTCTTATTTCTAAATTATTTTGTGGTCAGAGATTGTGTTCTGTAGGATATGATCTTCTTAACTTTCTTGAGACTTGCTTTAGGGATTAGTATGTGATCAAACTTTTAAATAGTCCATGTGTGTTTAAAATAAATATACACTCTGTGCTTCTTGAATGATAATTGTTATTCAGATATTCTACATCCTACATTATTTTTGTTGGCTTGACTAACAATTACTGAAAGAACGTGTATTAAAATCTCCCATTATGATAGAGAGAGAGCTATATAGTTATATGTAGTTTATATATCTACAGTTATTAGATACATATTAATCTAGAATTGCTTTATCTTCCTGGTAAATTGGATATTTTATATATCATGACAACCACATTTACCTTGAGCAATGCTTGATTTTCCTTAAAACTATTTTATTATAGTTACATTCTCTTTCTTTTGTTTGTAAGTCAGGGAATGTTTGAAATGATTGTAAGTCAGGGAATGTTTGTAAATACCAATCATTTCTTATGTTTTTTTGACTTTATGATGGGTTTATTGGGATATGAAATGCATTTTTGACTTACAATATTTTTAATTTATGATGGGTTGATTGGGATATAACCCTGTCATGAGTCAAAAAGCATCTGTACCTGTTATATATTTTTTATTCTTTTTTTAACCTTGTTATGTCCTTTAATTTTAATGTGTCTCTTGTGTTAGATAAAAATTACAGGAGTGTTTTGGACTAAGCTCCTGCACTAGGCCCCAACAGACCAGAATAAAAATCAAAATGGAGTCACTCTTGCCGAGGTCCCTGTTAGCAAACTGAAACTGAGTTATTATGTGACCTTCTGAGAAAACAGGAGAGAGGAAGAGATAACAGCCTAATTTCCAAACAGACCAGTTTCAATCGGCATGATAATGAAGTTCGCTCTTCCTTTAATCCTTACAACAAAAAGTAACCTGAAGTAACCTGGTGTTAAATAATCAATTATTTCTCTATGATTCTGTTTCCCTGCTCCTGCCTTACAAGGGAAGTAACTTTGAAACTACCAGTCTGCTTTTCATTCTTGTTTCTGCTTTCTTCAGTCATTTTCTGTTTATAAAACCAGCCTCTTATGCTCAGCTCATTAGAACGCTTATTCTATTTTATGGAATAAAGTGTTGCCTGATGCTAGAATCACAAATAAAGCCAATTAAGATCTTTAAACTAAATTGTTGCAATTTTGACAATTGTAAATGGCATATAACCAGATTTTGCTTTTGTTTTTATCTCCTGAAATCTAGCCTTTGACTTTTCACTGGGGAATTTAGTCCATTGACATTTATTGTGAATCAAAATATATTTTTAATCATGCAAAATTTCATATTTTGTGTTTTCATTTGTTCTACTTTTTCTATGCTCATTTAATTTTTTGCCTTCCTTTAGATTAATTGAAGTTTGTGTTTTTTCTTATCCTTTTTATTTTTTCTATCTACTAATTTAAAATTCTCACAATTTTTATTCTTTTATTGATTACCCTAGAACTTTTAACATGTACATATAGCTTAACAAAGTGTAAAGTTAAGCCATAATTCTTACCATTCCCCTGAACATAGAGCTTACAACACTTTATTGCTAAATTACAACTTTTCTCCCCTGCCATATTTACATGTATTTTTCTCCATGATATTAGTTTTATCTTGGTTTTTATCCTCAAAATTAGATATTGTTAGAATTTTTATTCAGTTGATGATTATCTATATTTTCTTCCCACATTTATAATTCACTATTAGTTCACTATTTCTTCTTGCATCTCATATCTTCTTTTTCTATGTGCTTTCTTTCTACCTTAAGCATACCTTTAGAACTTCCTTTAATAAGAATAAGTTGGTGGTAAACTCTCAGTTTTTGTTTGTGTGAAAGTTTTCATTGTAGTCTCATTGTTACCAGATAATTTTTCTGGTTAAGTGTTGAAAATTCTAGATTTGCAACAATAATATATTCTATTGTCTTCTGATTTCCACTGTCCTATTTAAAAGTCAATTGTAAGTCTAATTGGCATTCTTTACAGGTTATTGATCTTTTCTCTTTTGGTTGCTTTTCTGATCTTCACTTTGCTGTTTTGCAATTTACCTTGATGCATCTAGGTGTGGATTTCTTTTTATTTATTCTACTTTGGGCTTCCTGATTTAAGGATTGGTATATTTTGTCAATGATGGAAAATTCTCAGCCATTATCCCTTTGAATATTACCTTTCACCATCATCATCCATTCTCTCTGTGGAACTCTGATTAAGATAATGGCAAACCTTCTCATGCTAACCTTTATGATTCCCAGTATCTCATTTATGTTTTTTTCCTTGGCCCTCTCTACTGTATTCTGGATAATATTTTAGTCTATCTTTTGATTCATTAATTTTCTCATTAGAGGATTCTAAACTGTTCTTTAATTTTTTAATCCACACATTGAATTTCTAAATTCAATTAGAAATTCTATTTGATTCCTTTTTATTCATTTATTTATTTGAGACAGAGTCTTGTTCTGTTGCCTGGGCTAGAGTGCTGTGGTGTCAGCCTAGCTCACAGCAACCTCAAACTCCTGGGCTTAAGCAATCCTGCCTCAGTCTCCCAAGTAGCTGGGACTACAGGCATGCGCCACCATGGCCGGCTAATTTTTTTACTATATATATTTTTAGTTGTCCATATAATTTCTTTCTATTTTTAGTAGAGACGGGGTCTTGCTCTTGCTCAGGCTGGTCTTGAACTCCTGACCTCAAGCGATCCTCCCGCCTCGGCCTCCCAGAGTGCTAGGATTACAGGCGTGAGCCACCATGCCCAGCCTTGATTCCTTTTTAAATCTTTTTAGTTACTCTTTATAATCTCCTTCTCTTTTGTAACATTTTAAAATGTCCCATTTACATTTCATTTTTGACAATTCTAATACATTGTGCATTTGATTCTGCAGTTTACTGTGTGCTCTGATTCTAGTACATGGTGGAATGTGTGTGTATGTGTGTGTTTTGAAAATATACCCACAGAGAGGATTATCATTTGATTCTTCAAGGGACCTAGGCAGACTACCAATCCTGAAATCTCTTTAAAATAAATATGCACCTTGATGTTGGTTTTCAAGTCTTAGAGTTGGTATGAATTTTGGTCCCAGATACCTGTAAAGGTAAGCTTGGGTTAGGAATTCTTGCAGAAAGTTTTCAGTTTATTTTCCTCTACCCAGAATCAAAGTAAAGACAGTCAAGGATCCCCACTATCTCTGTGGTATGGTTTTTTTTTTTCCTAGTTTACCATTGAGGATGCTGCCTCTCAGTGATGCCAGCTTTATGCAGGCATTTCAGATCTGACTAACTTCTCCCTTATATGGGCCTTATCTTCTGCCCAACTAAAGTCTAAGCTCTAAACCAGCCACAAGGGACCCACATATGCCCTATGATAAATGCAGGCCATACTTTCTTGTCATTTTCAGGCTTTGAAGATTTCTCTAACTTTCCCACCAACTCAGCAGAGCATTTATATAAATTATTCAGAATTTTTAGTTGTTCTAAACTTGGAGGGTTTCTCCAGTCTCTGCCATGTCATTAAAAATAGAAATTCTTTCCTCTGAGTTTTCACATTGATGTTAACTTTTCTTTGTTATGTAATATTTTTTAGGTTCTCTCCACGGACAATTTTTCCTCTTTGCTCATCTTCCTACAAGGCAAGGTCTATATACCTTGAGTCTTTGCAAACAATAGGGTATATGAATTGTCCTTGGCTCTACTCTAACTCCTAGGTTAATGGATCACTCTTCTTTTCAGTTCTATACATAAAGGGTAGGTTGATATTCTTAGCTCAAGTTGCTACCATTTTTAACAGACTTTTATCTAGTTCAGTGGCAATTTTACCTGTACTCTTTGTTTGAATCTCTAATACTTTGAGCAAACATGCCTCAAGGAAACCTGTGGTTTCTAGCATATACTGTTATCAATGTGGTTTTTCTCTCTGACTCCACCTACTGTCCCCATAAAAACTACATCTATTAAAATGCAATGTTCCACCACCAGTTTTCCCAACTCTTCACTCTATTCTCTTCCCTAATTCCTGTTCATTTTTGCTATTGGAATTATTTTTTAGGGGCAGCTTTTTCCAATCCACTGGTATTATTTTCATGACTGACATGACTACATCTTTGTATGAGTAGAGGAAGATGACTACGTGTTCAACCCCATGCTCTGAAGCAGGGGTGGGGAACCTGCGACCTTGGGGCCACATGTGGCCTTCTGGATCCTTGAGTGCAGCCTTTTCACTGAATCTGAATTTTATAGAACAAATCCTTTTAATAAAGGGATTTGTTCTGTGAAGTTTGGATTCAGTCAAGAGGCTGCACTTGGGCATCTGGAGAGCCACATGTGGCCTTGAGGGCCTGAAGGAATGTTCTCCTGTTTTCAGGTTTGTGAAAATCCTCAGCCTCTGGTAAATGAAGCAGAAATCAAGGGATTAGGAAGTCACTTTCTTCCTCAGCTGTTCTGTTTCATGAAGTTAAGTGAAACCTGTCTGTGCCACAAAGAGAAATCTACACAGGAATTATTCCTGCATTTAGTTCCATCTCCCTTATATTGAGGAGATTCTTCTTAGATTGTAACATTAGATTGTCCACCATTTCTAGTCTTTGCCATTACAGGTTTTGGTCTTTTTTTCTGATCCTTCAGGGATATTTACATAATTGGAATATTTTGAGAAATTGTATAAAGAACCGCAAGCCATATGCTGCTTTAAATAAGAAATCCCTCTCTTGGCCTTGACAAATTATTAATACATGAAAATATGATACTTTCACCCAAAGTTCCTGTCTTCTACATCCCTAATAAGTTGGCAAATATTTCCAAAGGAGGCTGGAACCCTCATCATTGGCTTCCCTAGGATACTGAGGGATTCCAAATATCTGGGATCAAACTTGACAGTGGTGACTGCTTCATGCTCATCTCCCTACCATGCATACCAGTTGACGGAAGAAAAATCAACTCAGCTGGCCAAGCTAAGCCTGTGGTTTCAGGAAAATATTACAATTATATACATAACCTCCTCCTCCATCTGACCTATCCCTGGTGCCATGCCTCACTCCCTGGTCCACTTTCAACATGAAATCCAGTGTTCAAAGCTTTCTTTGTCTAAAGTTTAGGTTTCCTCCTAATGACAATACCTCCTCCTTCCACAATCACCAAGCCCTTGATTTTCTTAGCAGTTTTTTACAATAACAGAAGCTGCTCATGTAAATGTTGATGAAGAGGACAGAGTAAAACCAGAGAAGCCCTTGAAGATTGGGCATCCTGGTCCTTGGGTGGATCAGGAATTCTTTGCTGGCAGAATTAGGTCTAGTCAGCTCTTCCTCAACCTTCTGAGGCATCAAGGCAAGTCAAGAATTTCTCAAGTGTATTTCCCAATGTTCCTTATAGTCAGTGAATGAATATCTTGTCTGAGTCAGAACAATAATTTCTGCATCACTCCACCTGGATAGGTGGCATTGTAGGCATCCAGAAACCTCATACCAATTAATATTGTCTGCCAAGTACATGCATTTTAAAAACCCCACCCAGATCATTTACAAATGAACTCTTACTTGCTAACCGAATGACTGTGGAAATGGCCAAGCTTGGAAGTTCTCAAGATTGCAGCCTCAATGAGAAAACTATTAAAAAATTTCTCAGTTCAGCAATCTTACTCAGGGATGATGGATATGTGCCAGTTTTAGTAAAGTCTTTAGTGTGGGGAAAAAGGGCTCTGTTGTTGGATCTACATTTTCAAAATTACAGATGATACAGATTACAGCTGGGAGGAACCACTAATAGGTGGATTGACAAATTAAGATTCAGTGAACAGACAAGAACAATGGCCTGAAACAAAGGAGGCAGAGAGATTTTTTAACTAAGGATAAAGTTATCTGTATTTAGATTAAAATATTTAATTGCTGAATTTAATAGTCTGATACAGGGATGGCATAACTTGATAACAACTCCTATAGAAATATCTTGAGTTTTTTAATTTATTAGACACTAAACATTAAACAATAATATATTCTGATAAAATGAAAAACAAACCTATAATGCTATCAGCTTAAATCCAGACCAAGGAAGATTATAAACTTCCATCTTATACACCATCAGACCCTCCTGGGGGCTTGTTCAGGTGCCACACTATGGGAAAACTGGACAATGTGAGCATCCTCAGAGAAGAGCAACCTAGGTTGTAAAGGATCTAAGAGATCTGGAAACTGTCACATGAGAAACAATCAGATAAATCAGTTTATAGAGGCTAAAAAAGAGAAGATCATTATCTTTAAATATTTAAAGTGCTATCAAATGAATGAGAGAGCAGATTTACCTCTGTTTCCTCTATTTCACAGAACTCAGGCCAAAGAAACAAAGTTTGGAGGGGGTAGACTTACTTCAACTTAAAAAAGAATGTCTAATCAACTTCAGCTGTACCACAGGGGAATGGGCCACCTCACAAAGCAGTGAGCTCTTTATCACTGGAATTATTCAATAAAAGTCTGGATGTCAGGGGAGTTATCAAAATGATTTTTTGAGGAGTGGGAGTTGAACAAAATGACCTCCAACTTTGAGAAGCTTTGATTTTAAAAATTATTTCATACTGAGATTTTAATGACTAATATGTACAGTAGACCATATGACAAAAGCAATGACTAATGGCACCATACCAGGCGTTATCACAGGCATTATCACAGGGCTGGGGAGATAAAATTTTTGTCTGGGGTAGGGCAAGGAGGGTCTTCTTAATGCTTTTTTCATAGCCAACTTCTTGTTGCATAAAAGTGGTTTCAGTTTATATGCTTGTCTGCATCAGTATCTTTTCGGGTATTGGAGACAGGGAGCAGAGAAAGGAAGAAAGGGGGAAAATTTTGTGTTTATTAAGCTCCTATAGTAACGGAGTAGTCACCCCTCCTCCCATAGATATGGAAGGGTAATATCGACTGAGGGGAATAGGTAACAGAAGAAATGGCTTAAAAAATGGCAAAAATGTTTTATGTCTCTTTAAAACATCCCCCACTCCTTTTGGAGAACTAGGACCTTCATCCCTGCCTCAGGCCAGTGGTCAGGAGGGGCAGGGGAGGTCTTTTGTTCTTTGTGCCACAGGAGATGGCTCAAGGGAATTGTCTGGGTGGAGGTGAGATTATTTTAGCCAAAGATGGGATTAATCCAGGTGGAGGTCACAAGACTGTCTTAACCAAAGATGGGATGAATCCCAGCAGAGGTCATGAGCTTGTCTTAGCCAAAGATGGCATTGATTAGAACCTTGAAAGCTCTGTACTTCTGCTCAGAAGCAGGATGTTGGTACTTTGAGACAAGAGTCTGCCAACTTCTTCTTTGCCGGCAAATTAATAAACTCCTCTTTCCTTCTCTTCAAACCACTTGTCCTTGTTCTTCTGATGTGGCCCTGGGGACAAGTGCCGAACTTTCAGTAACACTATGAAGATTAATCATGCACTTTTATTTATATTATTTCATTTAGTCCTCAAGACAACCCAGAGCAGTAGAAAGTATTATAGCCCTTTTACAACTGAAGGTACTACATTTAGAGAAGGTAAGAGCCAAAGGTCACTCAGCTAGAAATGAGAATGACAACATAATCACAAAGACAAAAATGAGGATACAGGGGTTTTCTCAAAGTCCTTTTATGGGATTCCAGATCCCTGAAGTGGAAAGAGCTGTAGAGCCTCTGTATTCCAACCATCTATCAGCAACATGAAGTCCTTCCTAGCCTTGGAGAATGGGGTTTGTGCATTTGGACTGAGGGTCAACCTAGTAAGGGAAGAATGAAGCTGACTTTTAAAACCTAATGGCTCTAATGGTTCTGTCCTTCCCAACCTCCTCCACCTATTTCAGACCAAGCTCCTGCTGCAGACACCCAGTAGGGATTGACAGTGCCTGGCCCTGGGGGCAGAGGCCATAGCAGACTTTCCCCACAGTCACCATTGGGCTCTAGAACCTGGTGTGGCCCCAGGCCAAATCTTAGTCCTTGTCAGCCCAGGAATCCAGGAAGCTGTCTCCATTTCTAACCACCCCAAAGGCCTGCACCCCAGGGAGCAGGGCTCAGTGGGAAAGAATGTATTCCTAACATCCACAACGTTGATTCCGTTTCTTTCTCTGAATTTCCTGATTGGGCTGTGGATGCTCCCATGCTTCCTCAGAGAGTAAGTAGGCCCCAAGATGCTATGCTTTCCACCCCACTTCTTCTCATTCCTGCAAGCAGCCCTGGGTGCAGTCCAGCCTCGGAGCAAGCTGCAGAAACTCGCTGCCTCCTTGGTGTGATTCATTGGCCTCTCGTTTCCCAGCTAGTGACACATCCTGGCTCAAAAATGAATTTTAATCTTCATTAAATCTTTGAAGAAGAGCCCAGGAGAATTGAGTGGCATGAGAAAAAAAAGAGAGAAGAAGTAGAAAGAGAAATGTCTTGGTCTCTAGTATCCTGCAGAGCAGGGATCAAGAGCAGGTGAGGCTAGTTCTCTAAATTTGAAAACAAGAAGTTCTGCTGAGGCCTCCTGTCACTGTGGCAGTGCAACTTTCCTGGCTCCTGTCACACTGTGCAAGACTCTGGAAAGAATACAAAGTTATGTAAGGTATTCTCCCTGCCCTTAGAAAGCTCATGCCTCCTGGTAGAGCCTTTTTGAACCCTCCAGGTCCCAATGGTCCCTTCCACCATGATCCCATAGCACTCTACCTGTTCTTGTGAGTCTCCTGCCTGACATTGGAAGCTCGTTAAATCCAAGAACCAGATATTAATCATCTTTATATCCACAAAGCATCTAGCGCAGTGCCTGGCACACATTAAATCCTCAATCAATGTGAAATGAATGCAACCTTATTGGGGAGATAAAAGATATATAGGCACAAATTAAAAGTACATGTTAGGCAGTACAGTGGGGAATAAATGGGGAGAACCCCAGGTGGTGAGTCAGCTCACATGGCTCTAATCCCAGCTCAGCCATTAACAGCTGTGTAAACTTAAGACAAATTGCTTCCTCTCTCTGGACTTTGCCAATCCATGCACCCAAACTTGCACATCTATAAAATTAAGGGCCTGATAAAGGATTTCTAAAGACTTCCAGAAAGAGGTTCAGAGGTGGGAGTGATCCAAAGGGACAGTCAGAAAAGGTCTGTGTGAACTCAATGCTTTCTGGGAGTTCCCACCCTCAACTTCTCCCTTTGGAGGTAGGGCTACCTTCTTGGGGTTGCATCTGCCCCTATGGGCTTCTCTCCACACCACACTTTCCACATCCTGCATAAGAATAAAAGCAAATTTTCTGGTCTCTAAATTCCTAAATATATATTTTCCACCATTTTGAAAATTAGGACATTTGCCCATCCCCAATTTTGAAGCACTTAGGAGTCCATAATCACATCTGCTATTGCAACCCTCCCCTGGGATATGATTCATCTGCATTGGGAATCCCAACTCACTGAAAGACTTGGGCTCTCTCACCAGCTCCTCACCTCTTTCAGCCCACAGACTCCTCTTTAACTGTCATTGTTCCACATCTTTTCTATAAGAAAGACATTCTCCTTAATGGAGAAAATGAATACAAAAATAGAAATTGAATAGTTCTGGTTTCTTTCTATTGTCCATTAACATTTCACCAACTGTCCCAAGAAGTGGGCCTGTGACTCCTTTGATCTTCCTTTCACTCTGATCTTAGTTTTCAAAGCACATTTTTTTTGTTCTTGTTCTCAGAACTACTTGAAAACTTCATCTCTTGCAATTTAGGAATTTGGACACTCTTCTTACAGGTCTCTGCTAACCTTGGGTAGGTCACTTCCTTCCGTTTCTCATATACATGCCCTGCCTTTGGAAGGCTGAACTCCAGGAGAGCTCCCAAGGCAACTATATTATTTCCATAGGTACTTTCCCTCTTTCTCCCTTATCAGGCTCATTTGCAATTGAATAGCCACAATGATAATTCTCAGACTTAAATTTGCTTCCACTTTCAGAGCTCCAGATTTACATCTGGTTCTCTATGACATTTGCATCATTAAATCTAAGGAAGTTGCCAGACTTCCCATCCTTGGCTACTTCTATCTAAGACTATTTCTCCCAATCTTTCTGCTACTTCCTCATCTTCAAAATCGCTTCTTTCTTATTGTTAAGGATTGAGTCTAGAGACTGGGATTATTCTCCCAAATGCAAAACAGTGGTAGTTTCTGGGAAGGGAGGAAGGGACACAGAACTGAGGCGGGGGGGATACAAAGAGAATTTCAATTTTGTCTGTAATGTTTTACTTCTTCAATAAGTCTAGAGCAAAGGTCTCAAAGCAATCGCATTGGTTAAGTCCAGGGGCTGGTTATATGTTTGTTTTCATTACATAATTCTCAGTATTTTTCCATGCTTGTTTCAAAATAAGATAATATGTTTAAAAATAATTAAGTCCAGAGTGCCAGTTCATCCCCACTGCTTCCACCATTTTCTAAGAGAGAAGTTCATAAAGTAATGTCAGAATTTATCAGATATTCTACTTCTTCTTCAGACACATCAGCTTCACCTTTTAGGGCATACTCTTTACTTCCTATATGTGTGAAATCTCCAAAGACACATCTATCCCAAAGCACTGCTCCCTCTCCACTTTTTCTCCCTGGTTGCAGTCTTTCATTCATGTGATCCTTGGCACTCCTTTTGATCCCTGTCTTCTTTCTCAGGATACATTTCCTTCTGACTTCTTCTTTTTTTTTTTTTTTGAGACAGAGTGTCACTGTGTTGCCCGGGCTAGAGTCCTGTGGTGTCAGCCTAGCTCACAGCAACCTCAAACTCCTGGGCTCAAGTGATTCTCCTGCCTCAGCCTCCCGAGTAGCTGGGACTACAGGCATGCGCCACCATGCCCAGCTAATTTTCTCTATATTATTTTTAGTTGTCCAGCTAATTGCTTTCTTTTTTTTTTTTCTTTTTTTGTTTTTTTTTATGTTGTTTTTTTTTTTTTTTGTTATTTTTCTTTCTTTCTTTTTACAAAACACCAACCAGAAGAGATTTTTTTTTTTTTTTTTAGTAGAGACGGGGTCTTGCTCTTGCTCAGGCTGGTCTTGAACTCCTGAGCTCAAACAATCCTCCCACCTCGGCCTCCCAGAGTGCTAGGATTATAGGCGTGAGCCACCTCACCTGGCCTCCTTCTGATTTCTATGTTGTTTTATTCCTTCCACCTTGTCTGAGTGTCCAGGAGTCATTTATTCTGTCTAATAATTTGAAACATAACGGTGCATTACCCAGGTCCTTTTGCCTTTCCCTCCTGAGAGGACATGATCATATTCAGAGCCCATATCAGAGGTGACCACCTTTTCTCCGTGACAGCTAGCTGAGAATCACTTTTGCAAGGAAAGCTACCCTAAGCCACAGCCTGTTACCTGGGAGGGGCTGCATGCGCTCACAGGATACCTGGATGAGTGCCCCCCACCCCACGCCAGGAAAGAAGAGGAGAGAGAAAGAGAAAGGTAGGGAGCACAAAGACAAACCTAACCTCCTTCTAAGTTTCCCCAGTAGCAATTCTGTACAGGAAACACAATAAAATAGAAGTCGCTAGACCAAGGTAGGAACCACATTAACAAAATTTATGGAGGAAGTTTTGCATGCAAGATATACAGCAGATATGAAATTGTTAAACAGCAAAAGCTCAGCCTTTCAACAGGTGAAGAGGGAGGGTTTGAGAGTGCACAGGAAGTAACCACAAGGGATGAGAGCAGATGGAGATAGCATCATTCAGTCCTGAATTTGTTCTCTTTTTCTGGAACCTTATAAATCCTCTCCAACTGCCAAAGGCCATAGAGAGCGGGGGTTCTGAAATAAACCACCCAAAGCAGGAAAATTTGTAGAAAAGACAATGAAGGACAATCTTTCTTCCTTTATATCCAGCATTGCACAAATGCATGCAATAAACAGCAGGATCAGAATTAAGACTATGGTAATAAAAAAGAGGACAATTCTGTATCTTAAATCAATAGTAGACAGAGACCTAGCATTCTCCCCAGTTAGCATGAACCCTTGAGATTAGTGAAAGGAAGTGACCACTGGTATAGGCACTGTTCTGAATCAACTTAACACCCAGAAGACACAGAGGTGGAGGCCTGAAACTAGAATTCATGAGAGAAACTCTCCTTAATCACTCCTGGCTCAGGATGTCACTAGTAATCTACAGAGCATGTTGTTTTTGACAGTAAACACTAAATGAGAACTGTACCACTCTGGTTTTATTTAATGTGTGTTATTTTGGTACACACACATATATACTCACAATGTTCTTGTATTAACTACTTAATAAATTCTACATCATTCTTTCTATAGAGTGAGTTCAGCTCCTATCAACTCATTTTTTTGTTTTAGCCTTTATTGAAATTCAACATAAAATATTTTTAATGTCATTAAGAAATACCTGAAATGGATTCCACTGACATTTTCTGTGAAAGCTCTGTGCCAAGAAAAGGAAACTTAGAAAGCTTCTACCCTTAAAGAATTCTTAACCTAGGCAAGCCACACGTGACACAGGACAGGATATAAAAACTTTTTAAGATTCAATTTTTACCACCATGGCATTTACAGTATAATTAGAAAAAAAAATGACTATTATTACATGAAAAGCTACACAAAAATAAGAGCTCAAGATAATAGTTGAGATATCATGAAACAATATATGATTTATTGTTAAGTAAATGTTGGAGATCACAGTTGCTATCATATATCAGAAAAGGGACAGATAAATTCCATAAAAGGACAATGAAGTATTTGCATTGCACAGATAAGAAGCTACATGCTTGCATTTAAGTAGCTATAATAAGTTTCCTTTATTTTACATGGTTTTAGGACTTTTGAGCTTCCAACACCTATTTACATGCATTTTATTTGATATTCACAATATCCATGTATGGGAGGCAAGGTCAGTATGATTCTCCCTCTCACAAATGCAAAAACTAACGCTCAGCATCAAATTCTTCTGACTCCTAATCCAATGCTCCGTCAAGGGCAAAAGAAGTAAAATAATTTGACAACAGTTCTCTGAAAACTTTATTTAACTTTTATGAAAACTTTATGCTTAGGGTTGAAAAGACTCACAAAGTTTGGCTAAGGAAACTTAGGGGAAAAAAATCAGGAGATACAGGAACAAGGTACAAAGCACAAATGCTCTGTAAATTACAAAACTCTAAAAAATGTGCGTGGTTGTTGTTATTTTCTTTCAGGCACCATTTGCCAAGTTTCTGGACTCTGAGATGGAAATGTCATTTCAGTCCCAACTACAGCACAGCCAGTGAAACATCCCAGACCCGGCTGAGTGAGGAGCAAATACTTGCTAGAACGTCCCTTTTCTCCATCAATTCCTTATGCTGCTGGAGCCAGTGCCGAAGAGAGGAAATTGCAACCCTCCTGTTTTATGACCTTGATGCTGCCGCTGAAGGATTTAAGACAGGCAGCCTGACCGGGAGGCTGGGTGCCTTGGGAAGCCTTCTCTCTGTGTTTTGTTTGCTCCTAATATGTCGCAGTCCCTGCGGGAGTGATGGAGGGAGACAAGTCCTTCCTGGCAGCTGAGCCCAACAGGCCTGCCAGCCTGCTCCAGATCCAAGTCAGGGAGGCTGGGAGCAGCGGTCCGGGTGGGCCCGACCCCGGGCATCAGACTCACAGTAGATCTTCTGAAGAGCTTTATTTATATTAAGAATGTCAGGCAAACTACAGTGACTAAGAGGGGGCCTCTGGAGCCAGCCAACAAATCTAAGTTCAAATCCATGTTCTGACGCTGGCTAGCTGTACCATCATGTAAATTACTTCTCTAAGCCTCAGTTTCCTCTTCTGTTAACATGAGGATAGTAAAAATCCCTACTGTAAGAGTCTCGAATTCTGAAAGGATGCAATGAGATAAGGTGGGTACTTAGCATGGCATCTCGCACAAAACAATCATTATCAACTATTGCTATTATTGTTATAACCTATGACCCATTATTACTGACATAATTATTATTATGCCAGTAAACTGGTCAGAGCTGAATGAGGTATAAGACTCAAGCAGCTTTGGGTCCAGGGTCAGCAGATCAGAGAGCCAGATGTGCTTCCCTCTTTGCAGTGGTTGAGAGAGACAGGAGGAAGAGATTTAGTAAGCACCTCTATTAGGTAGGAGACTTACTTCCACTATTCATGCAACCATCAACCCTCCCCCCACAAGATTACTACCCGCATTTTACAGATGACAAAAGTGAGGGTCAGGCAGAGCTCAAACACAGGTGTGTGTAACTCTAAATTCAGCTCTGGCTAAGATGTCACAAGGCCTTGCCCAGGACCAAGAAAGAGCTCATGAATCTGGAAGTCTGGGAAGTTGGATTCTAGCTGCTGCTCTACCTCTACCAAGCTGGGGCAATCTTGGAAAGACATCTTGCTTCTGGGGGCCCAAGATTCCTCATCTGTAAAACAAGACTCTGGCCTTGACCCATAAGGAACCCCCATGTCTGCATTCTAAGAGTGTCTGATCCAGGGCCGTCTTTATAAGCCTAGGGCACTAGACACTGGGTCCTCCTCAAGGACCCCTCATCCATGGAACACTAGCCCCAGAGGTAGAATCCATGGGGCACCACTGGCCCCATCACAGAGCACTTCCTAGCCATCTACACAATTTGTTCCCTTCTCTTCATCTTCCTCTTCATCTCCTACCTGTAGACACACACAATCCTACAAGCCGGGATGAATGACCACATCCCTCTGCTCTAAGCCACACGTATAATACGATAAAGTGGACACTGCTGTGCTTAATAATATCCCAAGATAACATTAAGTAAGGTTAATTGCTAATTATTTCCTTTGAGATGTAGTTATCAACAGTTCATGTCCTAAAAGCACGAGGGATCCCCAAATCCTTAAATGTTCTGGTGCTAAGAAAGGCATATCCTGACGTTTGGCCCAGAGACACCTGTGGACCTTTCCCTCACCCCCTCCCTTCCCCATCCCCATCTGCTCAGCTACATAAAGAGCCGAGGGACTCCACGCTAACTGCTGGAGAGAATTCCTTCAGAACCGCCCTCCCCCGAAGTCTTCAGAGATGGGCAACTGTAGTTTTCTCCATGAAGCACTGCACTAGTTCAAAACCTGAGGTCCCAGTTTCCCTGGGAGGAGTAAAGGGTCAGGTGTACCAGGGAGATGCACACACAGCCAACTGTTTACAGTTTCTTATCTGAGAACACTCCACCAGCGTCCCTGACCTTGATGTGGGAAATCGAGCCGGGCGGTGCTAACTGTTCCAACACCAAGAGTAACCCTTGGGGAAGGGAGAGAGAAAGGGGGGATTCACCCCAAGCATGTGTTCCTAGGAAGACAGATGTAGTGTTTTAGGTTTTACCGGGGCTGCCCCGTGACGTGGAAGCCAAAAGCACGACCCTGAAGTGGCACAGTTCTGATTCACATCCTGGCTGCTTCACTCACCAGCTGTGTGACCTCGGGAAAGTTATTCAACTTCTTCTTAAGTTTCCCGATCTGTAAAATGGAGCTAATTATTCATCACTTAGGAGTTTTGTAAGAATTAAATGAAATAGTGCAAAGATCTTTTCACTTAGTAAGTACTCATTAGATTATAGCTATTATTTTTGGCAACCTATGGGTGAGTCCTGTTGCAAAGCCTACACTCTTTTGTTAGATAAATTCAGATTATTTTATAACAGATTTTCTTAAACAAATCTTGAGACTCCCACAATTTTCCACCAGAAGAAAATTTGCTTTTTTTAAAAATGGGCAAAGCAGGCATATTGGAGAGGATCTGTGTAACCATATAAAACAAATGGGTGACATCGAATCCCACAGCTTCCCAGAAGATTCGTGGCTGGTCCTCTTCAATATCACTCCCCTTTTTCCAGGAGCAGGACCTGGGGGCACTGGGTGGACATGGGCTAAAGTTCCAGGTTGGGCATGGGGTACAAAGACCAATACTGCCCTACACATGGCACCTGTTCTATGGCACCTTCCTGGCTAAAGAGAAATTCCTGTGATCATGTGGTGGGGGTTCTGCATCTCCCACATACAGTGTCTCTTGGCCCCCTGTCCATTGGTGCTGTTGCTGATGCCTCACTGGCCTGGAGAGAGCCTAGAGCCAGCTGGTCACTTCTCAAGAGGGACAACAGCAGAGGCAGCCACAGCTGGTCATCATCTCTTAGCTGTCTTGTCCCAGCCTTGAGTATCCTTGAAGACCTTAAAGTATATTTAGTATTTAGGAGTGGAGCGGTGATGAGCACATGGTGGGGTGGCCATGGGTGATGGTAGATGGTCATCACTGTTCTATGGCTCAACACACAAGCTTCCTCTCAGCTGGTTCTCACCCAGAAAATGGCAACCGTCAGGAAGACAGACCAAAAATGTGATGTGAGACTCTCACGTGAAGATGCAGCAAGGAAGACCAGGAGGAAGTAAGAGCTGATTCTTTCCCACAAGGACCAATAAGAAATTAACAGGTAGAACAGCCATGAATGAAAGAAGCAATACAGGTGCTTCTTCAACAGATTGATGCCAGAGGCCGCTGGGAGAAGAGACAAAAGAAGCCAATGTGGAGGTTCCAGAGATCTATATGAACTTGTCTTAGACCCACTTCAGCCCCAGAACAGGAGCTGTAGTGTTTGAACATTTGAAAAGTCCCACAGTGAGAAAACCCCCAAAGAAAAAAGCACGGTTGAGCCCTCTGACTCCAGGGCAATATACTCCAGAATTACTTCCTGTACCTCCCTGTGTCCAGCAAACACAAAAATGTGTTTGTTCTGTGAGACTGGCTCATAAAAATGACATGAGCTAATCTCACCACATCCAGAAATGTCTAAAATAAAACAAAAATCATAGTTGGCCCCAGACCAACTCTAAATGCTTAGAATATTTAATCCCAAGATTTTTCACCCACTTGTGGGCAGCAGGGCATTTAGTAGAAGCCCCTCCTTGTGAGTGAACTCACTGCCCTCCCTCCCCTTCCCCTGTGACACCCTCCCATTGCCCTCCTCCCTGCCTCAGAAGCTAAAAGCTTTGCAAACATTTTTGACTCTTTTCTTTCTTTTATTCCCAATTCCAATAGTCATTATGTCCTGCTATTTCTTCCTTTGAAAAGCATTTACACTTGCTCTTAATTTTCCACCTATACAGCTAGGACCCCAGCCAGGCCTTCATCCCCTTGCTCCTGTTTTAAGACCCTCTTGCTACCTGTTTCTTCCCTCCAATACTGACTGCAAGTCAGTGTCCTGCCAATCTTCCTAAACTCAGATTTCTCATGTCATGCCCTCATGACATGCCAGTGACTCCTCATCCCTACCAAGTCTTGTCTCCCCTTAAGCATACTGAACTCATCATCATTCAAATCTTATATTAGTCAAGGTTCTCCAGAGAGACAGAAACAATAGGATGAAAGGTGGGAGGGAGGGTAGGAGAGAGAGAGAGAGAGAGAGAGAGAGAGAGAGAGGGAGATGGAAGGGGATTTATTAGGAGAATTGGTTCACACAATTATGGAGACTAAGAAGTCCCATGACAGGCCATCTTGGAGACCCTGGGATGCTGGTAGCATGACTTAGTTCAGCCTGAAAGCCTCAGAACCAGGGAAGCCAATGGTGTAACTCTCAGTCCGAGGCTGAAGGTCCAAGAACCTGAGGGGCCACTGGTGTAAGTCCTGGAATCCAAAGGCTGGAGAGCCTGGAGTTCTGATGCCCAAGGGCAGGAGAAAAATAGTGTCCCAGCTCTAGGAGCGAAAGTGAAAGATTTCCCCTTTACTCTGCCTTCTCATTCTTTCCAGGCCCCCGGACAACTGGATGGCACTCACCCACACTGAGGGTCGATTTCCCCACTCAGTCCACTGACTCACACTCCGGTCTCCTCTGGAAACGCCCTCACAAACACACCTGAAGATGATGCTTACCAGTTCTCTAAGTATTCTTTAATCCATCAAGTTGATGCCTAAAATTAACCATCACAGATCTGGTCCCATCACCAAATTTTTGAGCTCTGAAGCCCTCTATCCCCACCTGCAGACCCCTGGCCAGAATTCATAGCTAGCTCAGGGGCCACCTCTGTTGTGAAATTGTCCCTGATTCCTTCAGAACAAAAGTTCTATGTTACTTTACTCCTTCCTTTTATATAACACTCATGCATTTTATCTTTTAAGTGGTAGTTACAAAGCTAAATTATTAGCTATTTGTCCACCTCACCCAACTCCCTTCCTGCCAGCTCCATGCATAGAGCCTTACAATAGTAAACTTTGGATAAATACTGTTGGATTTATCCTAACCATTCCCAGCATGTCTACACATGCCAATAGTCCACTACTCAGGCTTAACCCAGCCAGCTCACAATCCCATTTCCAATCCCCTCTGCTTATTCAAATCCTGTCCACCCTTCAAGGCTCACCTCTGTTTCCAAACTTTTGCATGAGATCCTAGAGTGCAAAGTCCTGCCATATCAGTTTCATCTCCTGCTTGGACAGGATTCTTCTATACTGGTATGATAGATTAGGGAATCTGACTTTGTAGTGAATCTGATTGCAGCGAAGCATTTGACAAGCGTTTCAAGATAGCCTCATTGACAAGCATAGACATGGATGGGATACTAGTATGATTGGGACAATTAATAACTAATTGAATTAAAATATCCAAAGAAGTTCCACACTTATTAATGACTTAATTAAAGGTATACAAGGCATGCTTAACATATAAGTGAGGGACAGCAAATAACAACTGCCCAAATAAAGGGAAGTGGTGAGTAAGTTAGCACATGATTGATCAGCAATAGGTTTGAAAAATATTTAAGAGTTTTGATTGACACTAAACTCAGTATGTCATAATAGAATGATAGAAGAAGGAAGGAAGGGAGGGAGGAAGAGAGGGAGGGAGGGAGGGAGGGGGAAGAGATGGAAAAAAATAAACGATTTCAAGTGGTATAAATGGAAGTCTAGCAGTGCCACCCAAAGCTTCATGGCACACTAGGGGTGTTAATGAGTGATACTTTAACAAACAGCTCTGTGGTCAAATAGTTTGGAAAACGCTAGATTAGGCAGAGGTCAACAGGACTACTCAGATCCTTAGTACTCTAATGTACATTCTGAAATCTCCAAAAGAGATGTTTGTCTGTAGGATTTCCCAAACATATTTGACTGTGAAACTAACTGACCTCCCACCCCTGACCTCCAGAGCGCGTCACAGAGGCTGGAATGAATGGAACACGCCTTGGGAAGTACTGATTTAAAGCAAAGGAATTCAGCTCCCTGGGTTGATCAGAGCCTGTCCAGAGCATAGCGTGCAGCTGCGGGCATCTCAAAGGAAGAGGAATAGAAATCAGTTGGACAGGATTAGGAAGAGCAGTCAGGTTGGCAAAAGGATTCAAAATCATAATACCTCAGGATTGTTAGAGAAATTGAGATGTTTTGCCTAGAGAAGAACTGACTTGGCAGAAGAGAGGGGCAGTCACAGAAGGTTGGGGCTTGACAATTTAAATATGTGAATACCTATCTTGTGAGGAAGGAATTAGGCTTGTTCATGTGTCATCTCAAAGGAAAAAACTAGGACCAATAGTTGTAATTCTCAGCAAGTAATATTTGAGTTCTATCTCATACAGTTTCTTTTATACATATTCCTTTTGGCTAAAATTCTGGTACAATACTTACTGCCTAGCAAGGAGTGTTATATTCTACAGTGTCCAATTTCCTTGCATTTCTTTCTTTTCTGCCAAGCAACAGGAGTTGAGTCACAGGGGATCAAACAGAGCACTCAAATCCTATCTGCGGTAGTTTGAAAGAGATGAGTTCATGGGTAGGTTCCAGCCAAGACCTTGAGGGAAAGCTGAGCGTCAAGACAGGAAAAGCAACCCCAAGGCCAAGAGTCAGGCCCAGACAGAAAAGCCCTGGAACCGGTACAGGTCAAGAAGTTGGTCTGGATTGTTTGGACAGTTGCTGTGAACATCAACTCATCTGCAGGGACTTAGGACATGAAATGTCAGGCTGGCGCAAAGATACAGAATGCCAGGGTTCCCGGGATAGCCCAGCTAGCCAGCAGGCGTCTTTCTCAGGCTACCCAAGGGAGATAATCTGCCACAGACAATAAGTGGTTAAGTGTCACCCGTACAAAACACCAATATTTGCATACATTCCACAAATCTCTTTCAATTACCCTTTTAAGACTAATACTTTAAGAACCTTTCCCTTACTTTAAACTTCTTCAGCATTTGTACTCTTTGATCCAAGCTCCTTGTTTTACAGATGAGGACACAGAGGCCCAGAGAGGGGAAATAATTTGTCACAGTGGCAGAACTTGATAAATTATGGAAGGGCATGGCTTGGACCAAGAGCATCTGGATTGCCCAGCTCATATCTGTCCCTTTGTGTTCACCATGATACACAATATAATGATCAATTCCTGGTCTGTGCCCCCAAAATGTTGGTTGAAGTAAATTAGTGGGATATCAGAATGTCAAGGAATAGTGTTGACTTCTCTACTTAAATAGCAAAAATGGAAGACTAAAGAACAAATGCGGTTTCTGGATATAGGCTGATGTCTTTATTTGGCACTGGAGAACAAAGGGCCCCAAACTTGAGCCTTTTTTCCATAAGAGTGCTGGCCTGAGCCATAGGGCTGACCCCAGGAAGGTCCTGTGAGCCCAGACACACCACATTAGACTCTGAGGTGATGCTGAAGAAGTGCTCTGGGGACTCTTTGGTCCCTGGCAGCCTGTAAATAAAGCATAATTTTCAGTTGAAATATGGGCTATGGGTTTCTTCTTTCCTGGCATTTGGGAACACCCTGAGGCCCCCAGAGTTGTGCCGCCAGAAAAGGCCATTAACTCCCACAAACTCAGGGGTAAGTGCTGCTTCCCAGCCAACGCTCATAAAATTTCAAACAGAAACCCTTCTGAACCCAGGAAGAGCAGCCTGGTTGACAAGAAACACATGGGCAGGGCCAACACATGGAATGCATTTTGCTCTGAACAGCTTCTTTTGATGATATTTCCAAGGGCTGAGACCACAGCTCTCTGCACCTTCATGGCAAGTGCTCAGCTCTGGCTTCTCCAGGCCTTGGCATCTTGTTAGAGCTCCTAGTCTCTGGGCTGCTGACTCTCAATGCCTTCATTGTACCCCAAGAGCCGTCCCTGGCCCTTGGGCATGTTGTTGCTTCTTAACTGGGCCACTTCCGCCTCCACCACAGATTCAGAGGTACAAGCGTGGGCCCTCAGCAGTAGGGCAGGCAGCCTGATGTGGAATGTTCATCCTCGCTTGCCCTGAGGGCCATTCCCCTGCTTGTCCCACCTCCCTAGATGAACCTCCAGGCCTAAGACGCATGACTCCTTCAAGGGATTCTCGACTGTAGATGGCCCATGGAGCATGTCCACATGTTCACCCCTCACCCCCACCCTCTGGCATTCCGTAGGTCTTTCTCCCAACCTGGAACACACTGCCTCCTCCCTATCCTTTCTCTCCGACCTCAGTTGCTTGGCTAGGAAACCTTCCTAAATTGACCTCTCCTCTCTCCTATCCTTTTTGTTTGTTTGTTTGTTTGTTGACTCTAAAGGAGGAAGACTATGTCTGTTACTGTTAAACACTCATTCTGTTTAAAACCCATCCAGATGCCTTAATGACACTCTGTTGGCAGGGCGAGGGTCCCCACAGCTGCTGCCCCAAACCAGGAGCCCCTCTCCTCTCACTGCCAGCCCTCTAGTCTTCCAGGCACGTCACAGGTACTTGTGTGCAGGTGGATGAAACGTCAGCGCATGTGAACACATTTCTCCTATAAAAATGTCTTCTGTTTCACCACCATTAATCACTGTGGGTGGATGTGTGAATGGGTGGATGGATGAGTTAAAGAAATAATTAGTGACTTCTCCCAGGCCCTGGACCTTGTCTAACTCTAACGTCCTTTGTTGGGTATAAGAATCTTAAGTACTCAAGCAACTACTCAAGAAAGATATTTTTCCCTGGCTATGGGGCCAGTTTTTCTACTACAGGAAACTGCTCAACCTCTAGGTACAAATCATAAAGTCTTTTCGGTTCTGAGTAGAGCAATCACAGATCCTACTTCTGTCCTGGCCCTTGTCTGTGGCTGGTCACCACTCTCAGAGAGACCTAGGGGACCCCTCCTTGGCTAACTCAGCTCTTCTCTCTGGCAATCACCAACTGCTCCCAGGACCACACCTACATCCACCAGAAACCTCCCACACCTCATTTTATCCTCCTTTCTGTATATCTAACAGCAATCAAATGTGTTCGTTTTGAATACTTTCCCGTTGGCATTTTCTTAAGAATGAGGAGGAATGGGGTGGAGAAGTTAAACAGCAGACGTAAGCCATCTAACTGCAGAGAATTAAAAAAAAAAAAAAAAAAAAAAGCCCCTGCCCAGAGGGCTTGCAGTGTAAATTAGACACATAGAGAGAGTGTAACAAGACAGGACAGGCACCATAGGAGACAGGTGGCAATCAGGGATAACTGTCTTTGCTCCTGGCCAAGCCAACCTGTCGCCTGCTACCTTTGAGGCCACTTAGGGAATGGTTCAAGGAAGAGCTGAAAAGAGCCAGAGCAGCAGTAATGAATTACTCCCAACAATAAGTGGAAGAGAAGTGTGGCTGAGAGAGGCCCAGATGCTTTGCTTCTGGTCCCTTTCCTCCTCATACTCCTAAAGGGACAAAGGGAGAAAGAAAGGAGAACCCCGATGAAAGAGCTCCCCAACCCCGACAAGAAAGAGAAAAAGGCAGGCATGAGAACCCAACAGAGGGGTACAGGATTTGCACTGGCTTTGCTGTATGCCGTGTGTGTATGTGTATGTGCATGTGTGTGTGTGCTTACTATTCCAATGTTCGTTTATTCTTCTAACATAGGTTACTGTGCTGAAGCTCTGTGAGTGGGTAGCATCTTCCAGCCTCACCCTGGCCGTGACCCTACGGCATTCTCTCTTTGTAAATTCCAGGGCTAGAGCCCAAAGGTATCTCAGTCCAGCACATCTTGTCACATCGAAATAAAAACAAAATTAAAGCCAAGACATTGTGGAATGCCTCATAAAACTTCCCCAACACCAGTCCATGCTCAAATCTCCCAACATAAAATTGCCACTCCTAAGACAACTCTCTTGATATGCATGTTGAATATGTAGGTCAAGAAGGGTGGGTTTCAGTTCTTTCACTACAAGAAATGAGTTACATCAGTTTGAGCCATGAAGATTGGAGGGGTGTACCTTGAGCCTTATGAAAGTCTGCAAGTTTGTCCCCTGTGGGACAAGTCCTGGGTTCATCGAGGACACAACTGGCACTGTGCTGAAGACCCACAGTGCCCACCTCTCCACCTGTCTCCTACGAACGCCACACCTAACTGCAGCCCTCTCTCCCTGGATCAGCGGTCTTGTAAAATAGAGAAGGAACGTGAGTGCCCAACTCCTGGGCCTTGGGTTCACCTGGCTACCGTACTTGCGTTCTTCCTTCTGATAGTCACCTGTGCTTCCATTCTCCGGATGGCAACTACTCCAATTACACAGCAGTGAATGACAGTGTTATTTGGAATTCAGCTGTTTGTACTTCTTCCTTTCTTCAGTGATTTCAAAACTTAAGATGAGTGTTTTAGAGAGAATCAGCCAGAGGAAGGGAGGAGAGATTCACAAAATTTGACAGTTCTGATGAAGGAATAATTGAGACATCAGAGGCTAAAGAGGCTGATTCTTCAGGAGTCATGGAAACAGATAGGACCCAGAGGGAGGCAGAAGCCACTTTTGAGAGAAGGGATGGTTTCTGATTTGTAAGAGGGTGACAGCCTTTGCCCCTTCCCAGCTTCCACCTGACATGGGGGATGGGAGGTGGCGAGACAAGGGAAAAGAAAGTGGCCTCCCAGGACCAGGAAGTGCTCAGCATCTAGCCCTGAGCCTGGGCTGAACGCTTGACCCAAATCCTCAATTCCTGAACTATGTGAGAGGGGCGCCTTGAGCCCGTGGTACACACCCCTGCATCTCCCACCATGAATAGGGAATATTTGGTACAAGCCCTGATATGTGTCCTGAAAGCTGCCTTTCTGGATTCGCAAGTAGATTAATGAGGTGAAGTTTTACAGAAAACATGTTTTCAAACACATGAGCCACAGGCCAAACCTTTCCTCGGGAGCTTTATTTTTAGAAGAGCTTTAAAGGTATTTTCTTTGCAGTACCTGAGACTACAATCAATCCCTGTGATAACTTGAAATTCCGCTGACATCAGAGCCGTTTGACAAATTCTCACCGGAGCAGTGGTGCCCAGGCGTGGGGACCGCAGGAAACCTTCAGTTACTCTCATCCATCTCTTGCTTTTAAAGTTGTCTGACGGAAACTGTCAGATCGGAGAACCAAGTTCGTATTTGGCTTTGTCACAATCCTGGGCATGTCACAACTTTTCTAAGTCTCAACTTTCCTATTTATA
>CM052444.1:8897692-8954782 GCA_028533085.1 Varecia variegata | reverse complement strand
GAGCCGTTTGACAAATTCTCACCGGAGCAGTGGTGCCCAGGCGTGGGGACCGCAGGAAACCTTCAGTTACTCTCATCCATCTCTTGCTTTTAAAGTTGTCTGACGGAAACTGTCAGATCGGAGAACCAAGTTCGTATTTGGCTTTGTCACAATCCTGGGCATGTCACAACTTTTCTAAGTCTCAACTTTCCTATTTATACAAGAAAGAATTGCAAAAACACATTTCCTTCCTGCACCAGAAACTACGAAGACACGCCTGAGATTCCTTCAGTTTTCCTGAAGGAACATTCCTAGTAGCACAGATGTGGGTCCAGTCACACCCAGAGGTTTTACGCTTCAAGAGGAAAACATTTGCAGTACTGCTGTTTCACTCCTTCCAACAAACCTATGAAGCAGGTAACATAGATGAGGAGGTTGGGATGTAGAGACATTAAGTATTTTCTCAGTCCTAGAGCTATTAAGTGATAAAATGGTACAATTCATTTGTTTCCCCCGAAGTGAGTCCCCAACACTTTTCTTAGCTGAATTCTGTGACTAGTTGCAGAGAAGTTGTCTGCCTCAAGAGTTTAGGATTAAATAATCGTTGTAACAATTGCTACCAATTGTGAGTCTACTAGGAACCACATGGTTGGGCAGTTATATACATTAAGTCTAATCCTTACAGCATCTCTGCAAGTAGGTGGTATTATCATGGCTTTATAGATCAGTAAGGTTAAGATCACTTAAATAGGAGTAAAAATTGAGTAAGGATTTAGACCTATGCTGTGCCACTCTCTTCCCCAGATTAAGAGAAAGAATCCCATCAGAGGACCCTTTGGAAAGTCGTATGAGCTTCCTCAATATGCCTGGGGTCTCAGGATTTCAACTCAGGGTCCTATTATCAGGGCCAAATCTTGAAAACTCACCCAAATCTATATGCTGTTGACTGTGGTACATCTAGAAGGTATGATGACGACATCAAAGTCTTCCATGAAGTCTCCCCACATGAGTGGGAAAACTCACTCATGTTCTGGGGAAATCCATACTGTTAGGTCTGCTCAGGATGGGAACCCGGAAACTATGTATATATAGGACAGAATGCGGTTAATGGAAAACTTAGTGATCACTCCAGCTGCGGGAGTCTGGAGAGTCCGGAGGTTGCAACTCTAACTCTGACCACAGGCAGTTACAAAACCAGTTACTGTTCAGAAAAAAATTCCCCCTCCCCCAAACTTCCATCCAAACCTCCTATAGAATCCACTGCTCTCCCCTTCCTGGTGTGGACGTTCCACCCATCTGCACCCAGATGCTCAAATAAACAGCATTTTGCTACACCTGAGGCTTCGTGTGTCTCCCTCTCAGCAGACTACCGCACATTATGGACACACTTTTAAGCAATTATTTGTATGTCCACTAAATATGCTGTCTTTTTAATGAGATTTTGGGGAGCAGAGCCCATAGGTTATATTTCTGTGTCCTTTTTGCCCCACGGGGAACGTGAAGTGGATACATCACAAACACACCCGGCCAGCTTTGTGTGTTGGGCAGTTGACTGGCTGCAGGAAGTTAGGGGAGACTCCAGCTTACCTCTCCAGAAATTCCCAAAGGACTGTGCAAAGGTAAGGGGGCAGGGAGAATGAAATCACGGTTTAAAAGACCCCAAAAAAGCAAGAATGTAGACCATCCTAACAGGCCAGAGAATTCAATCCCACACTCAACCCGGAAGGGTTAACACCCAAAGCAATGTAAAAACGAGAAAATTTTTCCCCTTCGGGCATCTAGGTAGCAAGTGGCACTGCTACCTGCCACAGGGATATAAAAGCGCTGTCCTCAAGTAAAGTGTCCTAAAGCGCATGCTCCTGTCGGAGCCATGGTTCTCAGAAGTCCCTCTGTGCTTCTGCTCCCAGACAGCTCCCTTCCCAAGAATATATCCACAAGCTAACCAGACTCCCTAGGTGCACTGGAGTCACCTGCCATCTCAGAGCACAGGGCTGATCCTGGTCTGCAGGGAGCTGAAGAACCTATTTTGCATATAGAAGAAAGTCTCCCCCACTCCCAGATTGTTGAGAGAATAAAGAAAAGGAATAGAAGTGTATGTAAGGGTTTACATCACTTCATTTTAAAAAGAGCCAGCCCTCAAGTGCAGTAAACACTTCATTACACATGTATGACTTCATTATTTAACAAATTTTCCACCCAATTTGCCATTACATGGTGACATCCCCCCACCCCTCTGCCCACAAGTGCTGCAGGGCATCCTAGCACCTGTCATTAGTCCTGAGGATTCAGGGAACTCTTATGCATTTTAACGTCAGCCAAAGCAAGCGCAGTACGCATAAGTCCGCCATTCCCCTCCCCTCCCCCCACCACACGCATACATTCCTAAGCTAATTCTTCGTGATTCTGTGATTTGGGGTTTTTTTTTTCCAGAGCTAGGGATTATCTGCATTCCTGTTCCTCTAGAGTCGGCACTGTGGCCCATTCCATCACCCTGCTTAAGGAAGTGGGCTCGACATCTCGCCCTGTGGTTCTGTTAGAAATAGCAAAAGAGCAGGAATTTCACACAATTGGACCCAACTCTGAGCAGCAAATCTGGGACGTGTTAGGAACGTGCAAACAGCTCCACATTTGCATGGCGCCTTCCTTTCTCCAAGCTCAAGACGCACAAGAGACTTTGCGTTGGGGCCTCGTGGCAAGACAGGGTCCTATCCCGCCCATCCGCGCCTGTCTGCCCCTGACCACAAAAGGGCCCCCTGGCCTTTGGCAGGCAGGTTGGACCACATCCCTTCAGCATTCCTGACTCTGCTATTCCAGGCCAAATTCCCAGCTGATAATCCCATCTCCATTTGTTTCCCTTGTCCGCAAAATTGTAAAGGGGAGATGTGTTGCTGTTCATTTCCTGTGTCGTTTTTTTCCTCTGAGTTTTAAACAGTTTGCCACTTCCCAGCCTGGAAGCAGATGCCCTTCAGGGCCCCACGTGCCACGCCAAGCAGCCGCACTTGGTGCACTGGGCTGACTGCACCCGCAGGGAGCTTCGGGATGGGACCGTCTGATGCAGAATTCTCCGCCTAGCAGAGATGTGACCTGCTCTGCCCAGACCCATCCTGACCTCCCAGCCTGGGGCTCCTTGTGCGACTGGCTCTGTTCCCCACTTCTCCCTGTACAGCCTTTCTTCTCTTCCCTGAAAACTCATTTTTCCAATCTCTGAAGTTCTGTACTAAGGAAAGGACAGGCATCATTCCCCTGTTCCCAGATTTGCTAATCACAAACAGCCGGGGAGACGGAGATGTCACCCTCCACCTTTGCAGGAGATGAGTGCACACATACAATTCATAGCTCCGTGCTCCGTCTTTGGAAGGCGGGGTTCTTTTTTGGTTTGGATTCCCAAAGGAAGTGACTATTTTGAAAGCAGCCTAGGGCATATGCAGATAGCTGACCACTGTTGTTGTCCAAAATGAGAGTGAGAATCTCCAGAAGGTGAGAGACCGTCTGTGGCTGGTTTGAATACATTCTTTCAGTTTTACGTTGACGTTCTTTTCCCATACGATTCCCATAATGTCCCTTTTCTTTATTTATTTTTCCACAAAAAGCTATCCTCCTATCCTCTACTGTTTGTGATTCTCAAGGCTTATTGAAATATTTTGAGGGTAAAGAACACAGAACTCACCACCCGCCTCCACCCCCCAAGCACATCATTTGTGCCTGATAGCCTGAAACCCGAAACAAACTGTGAAGTAATTAGGAGTTTCGCCAATGCTCACCCCACCTCCACACGCTCTGCTTGCCACTCTCCCCAGCTTGGTCCCTCCTGAACCCTCCTGGCAGCCTTGGGCGTGCCACAGTGACCACTGTCCCCACTGCTGCCTCCTGAGCTCCAAGTTCACCTTTTACTCTAATGCTTCATCTCTTGAACTCATTCAAATGAATGTGTTAATGGATGATAATGGGAAAAAAATAATAACAACTTCTGTGTATCTAGAATGAACTACTTTTCTCTAAATTCACCTCTTACCCCAACGCTTAATCTCTTCAACTAATTCAAATGGGTGTGTTAATGGATGAAAATGGGAAATAACAACAACGCCTGTGTGTATAGAATGAAACACTTTTCCAAGCTTTTCAAGGCTTTTTCATTAATTATTTCACTTAAGAATGTTATTATATTGGCCCATCAGTTAGATAGTTAGGCTAAAATTTTCTTCTCCATTTTATGGATGAGGAAACTGAGGTTGTTAGAGTTTAAGTGGCCCCAAAATTACAGAGCTAGAAGGATGGGGAGCTGAGACTAGATCCTAGGCTTTCTGGAACCTGCTTCCCATGCTGTGGCTGGACAGTTACTCTTTCCAGCCTGTGTGTCTCCTTTTGAAAGGGAACAGCTGGAGTAGGCAATGCCTTAACTGTCTCACAAAACAGAGACATGCTAGAACCATTAGGGGTACTTGTTCATAGTACATATTCATGGGTACCACCAGACCTATGGAATCTAAATTCCTGAGTGTGGGGCCCAGAAATTTGCGATTTAACATATTTCTAGGATGATTCTTCTGCACACTAATGTCTGAGAACCTTTTCCTTAAATAGTTAACTAAATTTCTAATGGTAACATTTCAGACTTCAGAGAAAGAAAGATTAAAGAACTATTTGAGAAACAGAAACTCTCATGTTTAATGCCATTAAGACTTTGTGGGCACCCACATGCTGTGTGTCTGCTCACCTTACCCCAAAGCAGCCAGACTCTGCGTAAGTATTGTTCCCTCCGCTCCTTACCCCTACCCCAAGGCTGTTTCTACCCCACCGGGAGCCTCCACCTGCAGTCGGTCCTATGCCTCCTTCTGTTGTCTGTCCACAGTCTCCATGGTTCTGTTTTACTCTATGCTGTTAAACATAAACTCAAAAAGGATATTAAGAAAATACCTTCTCTCTTCCTTCCTTTTAAGAACACTATTCTCCCACCATTTTCTAAGAATAATACATTATATCATGGACCAAATCCCCACTGTGGCCATATCCATGTAAAACTCAAAAACATATGGATAATTGATTGACTTTTTCTCTTTTCATTTGAATGTGCAGCATTGTGTACAACCAGCCCGTGTGTTCCCCCATGGGAAATGCTGGGGATGTAAATCAATCTCTCAGCTCTTTAATTAAAGTTGCAAAAACATCAAGAGGGTCCGACCCTTGTAAACATAAAGAGCCTTTTCAGGAAATAGCTCTGTCTCTTGTGTTAACAGATGTCATGGGGCAGTTGGGTCCAAGAGTGTTGTTTTAAAATTCTCAGTCTGCCTGGCAAGAGCTTTCTCCTTAGATGGTTCCTGGATAGCATCACATACTTTTATCTTTTCAACTTGCATGTCATTTAATTTGGCTTTTCTGCTCTGACTCACCTTGAGTTCTTGTCATGTGGACCAGAATAACCCAAAGGCCAGATCCTTAGATCTACGATGGCCATCATCTGCCATCAACCAATCCCCCTGGATTGGGCCACATTTTCATGACTTGCCTCCTGACATTGAGACAGTAAACAGCTTTATAATTATGCAATATGTTGTGTATCTTCCTGACTTTAAACATCTGGGTAAAAAGTGACATCTTTTTTAAAAAACTAAGATGCTTGGCATCTTGGTGTCAAGGTTCTAGATTCTTTTGTTTTTCTTTTTTTTTTTTCTTTTCTTTTTTTTTTTGCTGTGTACACGCATGTGCATTTTTGTTTTTCTTTTTTTTTTTTCCTTTTCTTTTTTTTTGCTGGTTCTAGATTCTTGACAGAATTTTTCTTATCCAGATCCTTTTGGGTTATTGGTTTCAATGCCTCTTTGCATGTTGTGAACATTAAGCAGCCTTTCAGGTGTGAATTCTTCTGTCCCAAGGAAGGGTGGCAAGCTATTAGAATGGAAACACTGTGTGCCTTCACCCAGGGCCGAGTCAAGAAGACCTAAGAGGAAAAGAACCCTTCGCAGAAGCAGCAGAGTAACAAGACTGAATGTATAGGAGAGTGGGGTCAGAGACATTGGGATCTTGAAGATAAGCAAGTGTGAGATTGGCCATGGTGTAGCAATCAGTCCCAAGATTTGGCCGACAATAGCTAAAGAGAAACAGAGATAAAAGTCAGTGCAGCTGACTCCATCAGGGAACTGAAATGGGAGGGCAGGGATTCCTCTGCATGGATGCCAAAGTCCCTGAGATGATCACAGCATGTCAGCATGTGCTCAAATCATTGAGAACAGCCACATGTTGTCCACAAGGAGCCAAATGATGAAATCAACAAAGCAGTAGATGGGGTGATATGAAAGGGTTGGCCTTCCAAAGGGGGGCTATGCTCAGAAGAAGATGGAATGATGGTCTAGAAGCAGAGGGAGGTGCAAGGATTATACCAGCCGAGCTCATCATTTGGGCTCCTGTAGGGAGAGAAGTGGTGCCTCTAGGATTTTCTCACCCTCCTCTGCATTGCTCCCAACCAATCCCACTCCTGCATTTTATTGCCCAAGAGATTCTGGCAAAGCTCTCAATCCCTGCCCCTGTGCTATGGAATCAGTCTCTGTGTGCTGAGTGCAGAAACATTCCAGGGCCCATAGCCCTGTCTAATCAGCACACAGCAGGAGGTGAGGGGGACAGGAGTGAGAATGGATTCTGAACCTCTGACATCTTGGAGCAAAAGTTAAGAAGCAGGGGGGAATCAGTTCAAAGAGATAAATGGTGCTCAAAGAAAAACCCTTGGACTCATACTGCTCTTGGGAGTGGGCCTCCAAAGCCAGGCCGTGTGTAATATGACTAATACCCCTTGAGTCGGTATTGTGGGAGCAGCAGAAAGAGCACTGGACTGAGTCTGGAAATTGAATTGTTGATCTGACCACCACTAATTTCTTGCATGACCCTAGGCAACATCAGCTAACATCTTTAGGGCTTAGTTTCCTCATGCATAAGAGAAGGGGGCTAGGATGGACCATCTCTATGGTGTCCTCCAGCTCTGACGCCCAATCTCATCTTGTTCAGAGAGGAGGGAGTTGAGGGAAGCACAGAGGCCCTAGATGAAGGGGTATTGCTGCCAAAATCACCCTCCACCCCCCGTCCTGTTCTCTGATTGACATGCCCTTTATTATCTTGTTGTTGTTGATTTAGTGTTTTTTCCCACAGTACTCTGTGGGAGAGGACAGCAGAGCACAGACAGAGCAGATAGGAAAGGCGGGTGGGAGTGGGAAGGGGGTAAGAGCTTCTCCAGCATGTCCCAAGCCCATGCTCTGTAGGGCCCAGGCTGAGGAATTGTGCTTCCCAGACTGGGACGCTCTCTCAGCATCCCCACCAGCTCCAAACTCAGCACCCTCTTCACCGTGCTGCGTGTTGAAGCACCAAGTCACTGTTCTCTGCCATATCCTGCTTTCCCCGACTTCTCTGGGACTCTGGCTCATTCCTAGAGGGCCAAGAGGCAGAGTTGGTAGGATCTATAAAACACAATATACTTGTGGTAACAGTTTTTGCTACAAAAAGAGGCATCTAAAAACTTAGTGATTTAAAACAACCATTTTATTTGCTTCAATTCTGTGGGTCAGCTGGTGGTTCTGGTCTGGGATGGCTTGGCTGGGGCTACATGGTTTAGGATAGAGCTGACCAACAGAAATATAATATAGACCATGTGAGTAATTTGAAATTTTCTAGTAGCCACATTTTAAAAAATTAAAATAAACTGGTGACGTTAATTTTAATAATATTTAAAACTTAATCCAATATGTCCAAAATATAATATATTTTACTTTTTTTTTTAATCATATGAGTCTTCAAACTCCAGCATGCATTTTGCACACACAGTACATCTCCATTTGGACTGCCCACATTTTAAATGTTCAATAGCCTCCGTACCGGACAGTGCAGGTCTAGAATGACCTCATTCACACGTCTGGGGGCTCGGTTGGGATGGCTGGAATGGCTGGCATGGCTGGGGCTTCTCGTCACGTAGTCTCTCATCCTCCAGGTTTGTTCTCACCTAAGTCTTTCAATCAGTCCAGGTTTGTGCACAGATGAAGAGTTCCCATCAACAAGAAAGAACCCCAAAGCATCAGTGCTTTTTTTAAACATCTGTATGTTTCATATTTGCTAAAGTCCCATTGGCCAAAAGAAGTCACATGATCATGCCCAGTGTCACTGTGTGAGGGGTCTCCCTGAGAGAGTGGCTACCAGAAAGTAGCTAGGAGGAGGCTATTTCTCCCAGTCCCCCAGGATCAGGGGAGACACCCCACCACCAACAGTCTCCTCCTCTCTCCTTCATGGAAAAGTTCAAAATAGAGGAAAGCACAAAAAAGGAAAATTGGCATAACTTGTAACTCTATCTTCCAGAGATAAGTAACTTTTGGTTACTGTTCCACTATTTTATCTATGCTTGCATATAGAGGCATTTGACAAATTTGCCACCAAATTATACAGTACTCATTATTTGCATTTAACAAAATATCCTAACATGTTCTCATGTTATTAAATATTTTTCCCAGGCATGAATTTTAATGTTTATAAGATTCTATTGTATGAATATACTGCAATCTATGTAAATGATCCCTTATGTGGAAGGATTAAGTTGTTTCCCACTTTTCCATGCTTGTAAATAATAAGGAAATGAACAATCTTAGTTTATATATTTTCCATTCATTCTAGCCTATTTATGAAGAATACATTCCTAGAAATAGAATTTCTAGGTCAAAAAATATTGCACATTTCATGGTATCTGATTCATTCATTCATTTAACAAATAGTACTAGTAACCTATTATGCCCAGACACTCTTAAAGGTACTGGGAATATGGCAGTGAACAAAACAGACGAAAAATTCCCACCCTCATGGAGTGGCTTACATTCTACTGGGGGGAGACTTCAATAAGCAAAGGAGTATATTATCTAGTGTGTTAGAGAATAATAAATGCTATGGGGAAAAGTAGATAAGGGATGGGGAGTGCCAGGTGGGGCAGGGCTACAAATGTAACTAAGGTAGTCAGGATAGACCTCACTCATATGACATTTACTTAAAAAATATTGTTCAGTTTCTTTCTTCAGGGATATAAGATGGGGGGAGAGTAGGACCACTGGGGAAAAGCACTCAAAAGGTGACAAAAAAAAAAAAAGTGACCAAAAAGGCCACAGTCCCACACCATCTTCCGTTATCTGTCTGCCTTGAACTGTTCTATTTGCCTTCACCTGTACACACCTGTAAGGTTACAATGAGACTCCAGGTTGTTAAGATGGAGGCCCATGGGGGAGGCATCCCATGCTGCTAGTCTCATAGGACTATGTGCACAGTGGTACCCATATAACTCGTGGTGACAAACATAATGAGGGAGATATTGTGGAGCTGTGAGGTCTTTGAGCACCCTTCCCATAGCCAACTCTCAGTCTCATTGGAGCTGCCTCACCTCTTTGGTCAAGTGTTTTTTCTTGTGATTGACCATATTCTTCCCATCAGCTATATTCAGTATCTTTTTTCTCAGAAAGCTCAGACCACAAATATATTAGGTTATTAAGTATGAAATTTCTGATTTCCTTAAGTACTAAGTTTGACAGTTGATATCTCTGACATTTCACTTTGACACTTCTTGTTTTATTTTTATTGTGAAGGTACATCCTCAGTCTTTCAAATGCAGTTTGGCTTGTGCTTATCTTTCAAATTTTTTTTGGAGAATTTTTTGTGAAACCGTGGATAAGTAAAAAATGTGTGTTATTTTCAAATATGAGTTCTATCATGGAACCAATGCTGTGCAGACAGCTTGAAATATCAACAAGGTGTTTGGGAAGGATATGGTTAATGAATGCACAGTACATTGATGGTTTGAGAAATTCTGTCCTGGTGATTTTAACCTTGGAAATAAGCCACATGGTTGACCTGACCAAGGTGGATAATGATGAGCTGAAAGTTGTAGTAGAAGCGAATCCATCTCAACCTACGGGTGAATTAGCAGCAAGGTTTGGTGTTACTATTCCAACAATATTGGAACATTTGAAACAAATTGGCAAGGTAAAGAAACTGGATGGATGAGTACCGCATGAATTAAATGAACCTCAGAAGAGAAATCGTCTGGAAGCTTGCCTTTCTTTGCTGTCATGACATAAAAGCGAACCATTTCTACACCGTATTGTTACATGTGATGAAAAATAGATTCTTTTTGACAATTGCAAGCATTCAGCACAATGGTGGCATAAAGATGAAGTGCCAAAACACAGTCCAAAACCGAATATTCATCAGGAAAGGTAATGGTGTCTGTTTGATGGTCCATCACTGGTATTATCCACTATAGCTTCACGAAACATGGCCAATCGATTACAGCAGATGCCTACTGCAACCAATTGGATGAAATGATGAGGATGCTTGCCATTAAGTGCCAAGATTGGTCAAGAGAGACAGGCCAATCCTCTTGCAAGACAACGCTTGACCACATGTTGCACAAACAACGCTGCTCAATCTACAGAAGCTGGACTTGGAAACTCTCTGTCATCCACCATATTCACCAGAACTTGCACCAACTGACTATCACTTCTTGCAGACCACTTCTTGCAAAGAAAAATATTTTTCGTTCTCAAAAAGCTGTGGAAAATGCCTTTTGCGATTTCATTGCCACTCACTCTCCAGGCTTCTTTGCTGCTGGCATAAACAAGCTACCATTAATATGGCAAAACTGTGCCAATAGTTTAGGCGCACACTTTGATTATACTGATTCTTATTTGAGATATAGTAAACTAAACTTTTGATTCAAAACCAGAAATTTCATATTTAATGACCTAATAGAACCTCTTCTACCATCATAGCAAAGTGTTTGGAAATACTGAACATTGAGTATATGTTTGATGAATTAATGCATGAAAAATTAAATAAATAAGTAAATTATTTGAATTAATTAAAGAAACATCTTTATTTTAGGAAGGAGAAGAGGGTTTCACTATTCACACAGCAAGCCCTTGGCATCGTGGAAGCAGAATGAGATAAGGTGACAGTGGTCTTGTGAAAAGAGACTTGGAGTCTCATTGTAACTCTGCCACCAACTAGATTTGTGTCCCTGGATGCAACATCTCTGGAATGAAATTGGCTTGAAATATTCAAGAAACAGAGAGGGGGCCAGAGTGGCTGGAGCATGGTGGGTGATGTGAGACTGGGGTGAGAAGTCAAGTTGGAGTTTGGGTTTTAACCTAACAGTGTTGAAGGGGCAGGCTATTGAAGAGCTTTGAGTGAGGAACTGCACTGTTATCTGTGTGTATGGAAAGTAGAGAAGCAGGTGGAAGGGAAGAGTAAAAATGGAAAGGCCAGCAAACAGGCTACTGCAATAATCTTGGTAAGAGACAGAAGGAGGATTAGAGTGGTAGCAATGGAGAAGAAAGAAGGGCACTGATTTTGTTATAGTTTTCAATAGGATTTCTGGTGGATGAGATTTTGGCTTGGGTTAGTGGGTAGATGATGGGGTGATTTATAGAAATGGAGAAAACTATGAGAGTAGCAGTTCTGGGGGTAAAAGTCAAAGGATCTGTTTTGGCCTTGTCAAGCTGGAGTAGCCCACTAGCTATGCAATGGAGATGTTGAGTCGACAACTGGGAATTAGTCCAGAATTTTGGGTAGAGACAAGGTTTGTGAGGCACAGGTCTAAGATGGCAGGACATGGATATGATTCAATGTAATCTTTTATTAACTCCTCTCATTAAGCTGCCAAATGAAAAATGAATAAGTATTAATAATTGTAAGGACAGTAAGGAACCCTAACACAGCTTCGTAAAACCAGAATCATCTGCCACTTTCTGAGCAAGTTACTTCCCCTCTCTGATCTTCATTTTGCTTGTCTGTGAAATGGAGTTAGCAATATCTACAAAGAAGGGTTGTTCTGAGGATGAACACAGCCAAAATTTGCTAAAGGGCCTAGTAAGGTATCTGGCATAGTGTAGGCCCCTTTCACTAAGAGGCTGTCTATTCACTCTGAAAGGCCTTCTAGGAAATGCAAGGGATAGAGCATGGGGACCACCCTCAGAAGGAATCTTCTCCATGCCTCAGGCCCACGCACTTTCATCAGCAGCTTTGGTTAAGGCAAAATCAACAGTTCAGAGCCTCATTTGAATCTGTAATCAGCTGCTTTGGGGGGAAAATGGTGAAGAATTTCTTGACAACCATGCTATTTGTTGGCCGATAACGTATTTTTCACAGGTAATTAAACTATAGCCAAGTGAACAACAGTAGAAATGCATTCTACAAATATTATTATTGCTTCTGGGTGGAATTTCTTTTTCAGTTTCTCTCTCTCTCTCCCTGTCTCTTTTTTTTCTTTAAGAAAGTGTCTGTAAGAAGCCTATTTTGGGGGCTGGCTTGAGTCGTTTTCCTGGCTAAGCTCCAGGGAGGTTCAGAGCAAGGCTGCTCAAGATGCAGATAGTGGTTTTGTGGGCTATTGGTTGCTGCTTTTAAGTGCCCCAAAGACCTCTCATTCCCACGTCTTCCTAATTCAAAAAGGAGGTGCAGGGCTCCTGACCACTAACGAGTACAGATCCTCCGAAATCAAAGGGTTGGTGAGGGACGGGGGAAGGGCTATTACTTTATTCCACGGTCATCTGTTCCCTTCTCATGACAGTGGCAATTCCAAACTGGACCTGGTCCAGGATCCTGGTGGGAAAATCTGTAGACGAACTACCACAGCAAACAGCACCCTTGGGGAATGTTCTTGTGGTGTTTCTGTCATAAAGGGACCACTTGCACTCAAGAGGTTTCCGCAGAGGACACCATCCCAGCATGGAGTGTCACCAAGAGGGCATGGGGCCTGCAGTGGGCCACCGGGCCCCCATGCGGAGGGGAGTCAGGGCCCAGCAAGGCTGGAGCAACCTGTAAACAAGAGACCTTTAATTGGCCAGCTCCAGTGGGCACTTAATTCTGGGTGAGTAAATTAAGCCGTCACATGTCACAGAACTGGCTCTGCCTAGCAGCACTGGTCCCAGCCCCCACTCTGAAGTTGCTGGGAACACTGCAACCTCCCTGGAGCTTCCGCCTGAATGGAGAGAGCTTCTTCTGGAGGCTTTAGAAATAGGTCAGGTTAGGCTGGAAGGTGGCCGCAGCAAATATAGGGTAATGAGGAGTAGGCAGGAATTCAGAAACCAAACCAAAGCCAAGAGTCATCTGAGCTTCATCCTGTTAAAGCAGGTTCTTCTCGCAATGATCCACTCGCTGTCACAAGTGTCCTGTCAAAAACACAGACCTACTGCCTGGGCAGTCCTGTGGATGACAGAGGTCCTGACCCAATCAAACACAGGAAGGAAAAGGAATTCCTCACTCAGAATTCCTTCCTTACAACATTTCTACAACGTGTGTTGCGCTGGAAGCGCCTCTTTGGCCTCGGCGATGTCAAGCACTCGGGTAACATGATGCAGAGATCTGTGATCTGCCACTGAGTTTCTTTGAGCAAATTTCATTTAGTTATTCAACACATATGCATTGAGCTTTATGCATGTGCCAGAGATTCCCTAGAGGCAGCAATGCAGAGGCAGTCCACTCTCGGAGGTTTATGGTTTAATGGAGCACATGGGTGAGTACCTCTGAGACGCAGTTTTCCCATTTCTGAAATGTGGATAGCAACTCCAACATGGAAACATCATAAATGGCCAGCAGCATATGAGTGTATGAATCCACTGTGGTATAACCATAAGAACTCTACAGAGCAGTGAAAATAGATGAACTAGAACTACATTTGTTAATATGGATAAATAAGTAAAAAAAGCAAATTGGAGAAGGATGCATTAGAATGATTATTCATGTAAAAATTTAAAATGTGCAAAACAACAGCAGATAATAGATACATATCATGGTAGTAACTTAAGCATGGGAATGATATACCGAAGTCAGAAAAGTGATTATCTCTGTAGAGGGAGAAGAACTGGAAGGTGCACTCAGGAATTTTCAATTGAACCTAAAATGTTTTATCTTTTGAGCAAGCTAGTAGATACACAGACGTTTGTTATATCATTATTTATGCTTTTGATATGCCTATAATACATCAGAATAAAAGAGTTTAATACTATGTTGAACGTCTAACAATAATTAATTACTTAATCACTATAACAGTCAATTCCATAGCAGTGTGTATAACCCAAAACAACAGATAACCCTAAGCATGTCTACTCGGATCTGAAACAGGCCATTTGATTTCTCAGGGAGGAGGAAGGGCAAATAAAAGTTTTGACTTTCTGATTCTTATTGATGATTATTATTATCAATATTTACTGAGTGTTTGCTATGTGCCAGACATACAGTACATAGTCACTAAGGATTTTGCATGCATCATTACCACTTTAAGTTAAGGATGCTAAAGCTCAGGGGAGTGAAGGAACTTGCCAATCTTACGTGACCAGTAAGTAGGGGACATAGAACTGAAATCCAGGTCCATTTGCCTGAGTATTCAGCAGTGAGAAGCTGTAACCAGGGAGAAAACTCCTGGGAAACTCAGTATCATTCCTGATTCACTGTCTGACACTGGGCAAGTCCTCATCAACCCCTGTGTCTGGGCTTGCTCTTAAGACTGGAATATGGAGACAGTAATAATCAGCCTACATCCCGAATGGACTTTCTGATCAAACATGAACAGATCTCTTTGCGGGCCTTGGAGGAGATGAATGTCATACAGTTAAGGATCGTGAGAGAAAGAAAGCAAAGGTCCCCCATGTTGTCCCCGCCTGGTGCCACCTCCACTGCTGCCTCTCATGCCTGCCTCTTACTCAGTTTGACCTTCCCTGCTGACATTTCCACTGTCAACGCTGTGACAGTGGGGTAAGTCCAAAAATGGCTTTTTAATTAGGCTGTTACATTCCAGATCTAAAATACATTTTTGTTTTTTATTATTTGTCTCTTCTTTATGGTTAATTTCACAGATAACCTGTGAATACATTTTTATGACAACAAAGCCAATTCTTCCTTAAACACTGTACTGGGTTCCAAATACCAGGCTCACCTCCCCAGAGGGAGCAGTGCTTACCATTTGGTGCATGTTCTAGCCTTTCTCCAGTCACCACACGCACATGTACACCGGTAATATGTAGTGTGGCGGAATTTACAAAAATTGTGTCCTACTATACCTATCACACTAGAGCTTGGTTTTTCTTTTTATTAACTTTTTATTTTTATCGAAGTTATACGAGCACATAATTGAAAGAGCCAACCAGATCGAGGTTTATCAAGTCGAAACAGCAGTCCCCACCCTCATCTCTTTCTCCCAGAGGCAACCACTTGCATTTCTTCCAGCTGGTTCTTTGGGTATTTACTTCCTACCTCTTAACATGCCTGCTACTTCTTTTCTAGTGTTAGGAATTACCAACTCATTTCCCACAATAAAAGATGAAGTGTGGCTCTTTTTCCAGCTCCCCACCCCCTGCCCATTCTGCCACATACATTCTTCCTGTCCCTTCACCCTCTCGGTATACTTAGGGCACTATTTTGATTAAAATGATACCTGGGATACATGATGATGACTATTATGCAATTCACAGTTGAGTTGTATAGTAAGCTATAATTAAATTCCTTCCCTGCCCAACTTTTTTCTTTCTCTAAATTTAATAATTATCTCTTTTCTCCCGTTTTCTTCTTTTCCTAACTATGATTAATTCAACAAACTCAGTTCCAATTGTTTGTATTTTCTCTTGATCTATTCAGATACTCCAGTTAATCTGTCAGTTATATCTTCTCGCCTGCTAGTATCTGACTGTTCTCCTTCTCTGCCAGGTGCACTGCTCTCATCATGGGATCTCCCTTCACTATAATCCCGAGAGTTCTCTTTACCTCTCTCCTGTGTTGGGTCTCCTGTTCCCTGGATCCCTTGTCTTTCTCTTGCTTGGTTCTCTCTCTATTTTAATGGAGCACATCCTCTGGCAGGGTCCTGCGAAAGGTATATGGAAGGTAAATTGTTTGAGATCTTCAATGTCTGAAAATGAGTTTACTCTACACTGACCCTTGATTGATAGTTAGGGTGGGAATAGAATTCCAGGCATAAATTACTCGCATTAAAAATTCTGAAAGCCTTACTCCATTGTTTTCTAACTTCCAATGTTGCTATTGAGAAATCCAAAGCCTGTTTGCTTCCCGATCCTTTGTATATGACCAGTTTCTCTGAAAATGTGTGGGATCATCTTTTTGTAGGCAATTATTGGTATGCAAAACACCAAGTATGCATGTGCCCCCAGGTGATCCAGCCTCTCCCTTAGTTAGGTTGAAGCTGAGTTCTTGCCTGTGGCCTGAGAGCAGAAGTAGCACATGTTACCTCCATGCTAAGGAACTTAAAAGCCAGCATGCTTCCTCCAACCCTATTTTCCCCTGCCACAACTACCTCAAGGGACACATGATCCAAGGGGCAAATTTACAAGGTGCAGTGGAACCACCTGAAAGACACTAGACTTTGCACAAGTGGCTAATAAACTTTGGGTTTGTTAAGCCATTAAGAGTTTTGAGGATTGCTTCAGCAGCTAGCGTTAATAACCCTGACAAATACAGCAACATTCTGGAATTTCACAAGTATGTGCCTTGGTGTGGATCTATTTTTAACCATTGTGTTAGGTACTCATTGGGCCCTGAGGACTCACAGTCTCCAGTTCCAGGAAATTTTATTTCATTGATACTTTCCTCCCTTTAGTTTTTTCTTGCTTCTTTCTTAATTTTTTTTATTTCTTCATATTACGGGGTACAAATGTTTAGGTTACATATATTGCCTTTGCCCTGCCCAAGTCAGAGCTACAAGCATGTCCATCCCCCAGACAGTGTGCACCGCACCCATTAGGTATGAATATACCCATCCCCTCCTCCCCCCCATCTGACTGACACCTGATGAATGTTACTACTGTATATACACGTAAGTGTTGATAAATTAATATCAATTTGATGGTGAGTACATGTGGTGCTTGTTTTTCCATTCTTGTGATATTTCACTTAGTAGAATGGACTCCAGCTCCATCCAGGATAATACAAGAGGTGCTAGATCATCATTGTTTTTTGTGGCTGAGTAGTACTCCATGGTATACACATACCACATTTTATTAATCTGGCTTCTTTCTTAAATTCCTATTATTCAGCTACTGAACCTCCTGGATTAGCCCTCTAATTATATGTCTTTCACTCCTATTTTTCATTTCTGGCTTCTTGCTACAGTTTCTGAAATACTTCTTCAATTTCATCTTCCAATCTTTCTACCAAATTTTTAACTTCTGCTATCATTAACTTTAAAAAGCTCTTTTTCTTAGCATAGAAGTCCAGAGATTCTTTTCCAAATTTAATATATCCTGTTTATAATTTCTTGCCTTTACTACAAAGATACATATCCATAATCTATCATTGGTATTTATATTTTAAAACTTTATATGACTAATCATACTAATGTGTCATTCTCCAATTTGCTTTTATCACTTAATTTATTTACCCGCATTAATAAACATTGTTCCAGTTGATCCATTTTCACTGCTGTATAGAATTGTTATGATTATACTGCAGTGTATTTGTGCACTCATGTGTTGTTGGCCATTTATGATGTTTCTTTATTGTTGCCATTACTCACATTTCAGAAATAGGAAAACTGTGTGTCAGAGATGTACCCACCTGTATGCTCCATTAAACCATAAACTCAGAGCACAGATTGCCTCTGGACTGCTGCCTCTAGGCAATCTCTGGCACATGCATGAAGCTCAATACATATTTATTGAATGACTGAATAAAGTTTTCTCAGAGATCCTTAGTGTCAGATCCAGTCCCAGAACACAGCTCTCCTCCTTTCCAGGGTACCTGAGTGCCTGACATTCCTGAAGCCAGGGAGTCTTGTCCAGGGCAACACACATTGTAGAAAAGTTGTAAGATGGGGGATTCTGAGTTAGGACTATTTAAAAACTCCATTATGTGAATTTGTTGGTCTTCCTTTAGTTCTATCAGTTTTTTTTTTTTTGATATTTAAATAATTTTATTTTATTTATTTTTTCTTATTTCAGCTTATTATGGGGGTACAAAAGTTCTGGTTAGATATATTGCCCATGTCCCTCCCATTCCCCCAAGTCAGAACTTCAAGTGTGCCCATTCCCCAGACAGTGCACATTGCACTCATCATGTAGGTATACACCCATCCTCCTCCCCCCACCCCCCACCTCTGTCTGATACACAATTGGTGTTATTCCCAAATGTGCACCTAGGTTTTTATTTCATAAATTTTAAAACTCTGGTATTAAGCAAATACTCATGATTGTTATGTTTTCCTGTTGAATTCATTATAATGCCCTCATTTGATCATTATGAAATGACTCCCTTTTCTCTGATGATATGCCTTCTCTAGGAGTCTATTCATATATCTTCTTTGTGAAGTGCCTGTTAAAATCTTTATTGGGTTGTTTGTGTTTTTATTGTAGAATTCTAGGAATTCTTTATAGATTTCATTTAGAAGTCCTTTGTCAGATACACATGAGACAAACATTTCCTTCCAGTATGTGGCTTCTCTTTTTCATTTTCTTAACGGTGACAAAGAGCAAAAGTTTTTAATGTTTATGAAAACTAAGTAATTTTTAACAATTTTTATGGTTCACAGGTATTTTTTGTTTTAAACATAAAATTTTTTGCTTATCCCAAGTTTGCAAAGATTTTCTCCTATTTTCTCTCCTCTAGTTTTAGCTTTTACTTTTATAGCTATGATTCATTTCAAGATAATATTTATATAAGGAATGAGTTAAATGCTGAGATTCATTATTTTCAAATGGATAGCCAATTGTTCCAAAACCATTGTTGAAAAGACAATCTTATTCCCATTGAATTACCTTAGCAGCTTTAGTGAAAATTGATTGACCACACATGTGTGGGTCTGTTTCTAAATTCTCTATTTTGGCCCATTTATATATATGTCTATATTTACATCAATATCACACTGTCTTATTTTCTGTAGCTCCATAGTAAGTATTAAAATCAAGTAGTTTAATCCTCTGAATTTCTTCCCTTTTTAAAAATTATTTTCGTATAAGTCCTTTACTGTCCAATAAAATATTAGAATTAGAATCTACAATTTCTAACAAAAAACATGCTGAGATTTTGTTAGGATTTCATTGCATCTGTGGATCGATTTAGGGAGAACTGCCATTTTAACAATACTGAGTCATCCAATCCAAGAACACAGTTTATCTCTCCATTTATTTAGGTCTTCTTTAATTTCACTCAATAATGTTTTATAGTTTATTTACATTGTACATGTCTGGCCTATAATTGTTAAATTTATCCCTAAGTATTTCTAATTTGATGTTATTATAAATTATAAACTTTTTAAAATTCATTTTCTAATTTCATAACTAGTATATAGAATTATAACTGATTTTTATATGTTAACTTTTTAATCCTGTGACCTTGCTAAACTCACTTATCACTCATGCCTACATTTTTGTAAATTCCTTAGGATTTTTCATATACAAGATTGTGTTATTTGTGACTCACAGTAAAATGTTGAAAAGAAGTAGTGAGGATAAATATTTTTCCTTGTTTATGACATTGAGTGGGAAATCCTGTCTTTCTTCTATTAAGCATTATGTTAGCTGTAGGTTTTTTGTAGATGCCATTCATTAGGTTGTTTGGTTTTGTAAGAAACTGCCATATTCTTTCCAGAATTACTGTACCATTTTACATTCCCATCAGCAATGTACAATTGATCTATAGCAGCAGTCCCCAACGTTTTTGACACCAGGTACCAGTTTCATGGAAGACAATTTTTCCATGGACAGTAGGGGCTGGGTTGAGGGATGGTTTTGGGATGATTCAAGCACATTACATTTATTGTGCAGATCAAACCTCTCTGTGATGATAATCTGTATTTGCAGCAGCTCCCCAGCACTAGCATCACCGCCTCAGCTCCACCTCAGATCATCAGGCATTAGATTCTCATAAGGAGCCACAACCTAGATCCCTTGCATGTGCAGTTTACAGTAGGGTTCACACTCTTATTATGATGGGGAGAGGCTGTAAATACAGATGAAGCTTCACTTGCTCCCCCATTGCTCACCTTCTGCTGTGCTGCCCAGTTTCTAACAGCCTACAGATCTGTAGCATATATGTTCCATGCTTTTACTTTTAACCTATTTTTTAGGTGAGTTCCTTTTCAACAGCATGTAGTCAGGCCTTGTATTCTCATCTAGTCTTACAGTATCTGCCTTTTAATAGGATTATTTATGCCACTTACATTCAATGTGTAGGGGTGAAGGGAGACTTGTCCTTTCCCCTGAAAGTTCCATGAAAGATCAACTCACAATTTAGGCAGATTGATGACAGAAAGGTTTATTTACCATGAGCATGGGGAGAATCACATAGTGATTACCCAATATCCCAGTGAAGTGCAGATATTTTTATACACGCCTTTAGAGGAGGGGGGAAAATGAGGAGTATAGGTAATTCTTTTTAGGGGCAATAAACAGGTTGCTAGGGAGAATGAATGGATGGGGAAACAGATTGACATGTAACTTAACCTGAGAGACAGGTATTATGTTTTAAATGCTTTGGGTCAGAATGTCTGGTGGCATTCTACAATATATTGAGACAACAGGGGGAGGAAGGGAAATCAATTCCCCCTTTGATCTTTTGATCAGTTTATGCAGATAAAGGGAAAGCCCCCTCCAATGCTTTGTTGATCTCAAGGGGCCTGCAATGCAAAATATTCTTTATACCAAGGAGTCATGTTTTGTGGTAAAATTTCCTGAGCTCCTTCAAATGCAACTATTGATATGGTTGGGTGTCAGTCTACCATCTTGATATTTATTTTCCATTAGACTGTTTGATATTATTTCACCTGTCACTAAGGCACTATTCTCTTTTTTTAAATTCAATTTTTTTTGTCTCCATGCTTTAGATTAGATAGTTTCTATGGAATGTTTTTGAGTTCCTTGATGTTTCTTCCTGTTGTGTCTTATCTTATGATAATGAAATCCTATTCAATGAGTTTTCATTTCAGATGTTATATTTTTGCATTCTAAAAGAATCATTTGGGAGTGCACAGAGGGACAACCACGTGAAGAGACAGCAAGAGCATAGGAGAGAGGCCTCAGAAAAACCCAACCCTGCCAGCACCCTGACCTTGGACTTCCTGTCTCCAGAACCGTGAAAATATAAATTTCTGTTGTTTAAGTCATCCAGTCTGTTGGTATTTTGTTATGGCAGCCCTAGCAGAGTAATACACTCCCTAAAAAGAATGAGCCTAATAATATCCAAAGTGTTCCCTCCTAATTTGAGAAAATTAGGAGGCTTCTCTTTTTGCTTTATGACAACATGTAGATTACAGTCAGTCCATCAAAAGGAACTGTCTTATGAACACTGAGAATAGCATGGTGAGTTTTTACACAGGAATCACTTTCTTTTATTGAGGATACTTCTGTTATACATTTGTGCTCTTGGGAGAAACGTGTTTTGATACCTGCTTGATAATCCTTCTAAGATGCAAATATAATTGTTATAATGCAAAAAATAAATAAAAGTATCATTTGGCTCTTTTGGTGCTATTTAATATTTCTCTTCTCGTTATGTTTTTTTATTGAAATACTCGAACATATTTGTAAGAGCTGTTTTAGCATGTCTGCCTGCTATTTCCATTATTGTTTTTATTTGGGGTTCATTTCTATTGACTGCCTTTACTCCTTGTTATTGATCACATTTTCCCTTTTCTTGTCGTGTCTAGAAATATTTGATCTCTTGTTAGATATTATTAATTTTATGTTGTTGAGTGTCTTGATCAGTTGCCATTTTGAAAAATAGAATTATGCTTTATTTTTGCAGGAAAGTAAATAATTTTCGGGTGATCTTGATTTTTTCAGAGCTTATTTTTAAGCTTTTTATTAGTGTGAGTCTAGAATAGCACTTTTTTTTAGAGATATTTTCACCTTACTAATGAGGTGTCTCTTCAGTAGTCCCTATTTTGTGCCCTGAGTGATTAATAAGGACTCTTTATTCTGGCTGGTTGGAACACAATTGTCTCCCAGTCCTGTGTGAGATCTAGTCATCGTTCAGTTTATAGTTTCACCAGCTGTCTTTGTTCATCCTTGTGGAACTTCACTCTACACGGCTTAGTGTTCAGCAAAGACTCAGTTGGACACCTGTCCAGATTCCTGGATCTTTTTTTCTGTTTTGCTTCTTCCTCTACAGAACTAAGTTCCAGCTACCTCAGCCTCCCTGTACTCTGAACTCTGTGTCATCACCCAGCAAGACTACTATATTCTGCTTTGGATGCTCCTCCCTGTACTTTGGTTTAGAATGTGCCTTCAAGAGGACAGGTAGGCCTATCATAGATAGCGTTCTCCATATGTATTTCCCTTCTTTCAGGAATTACAGGCTTATGCTGACTATCGTCCATTGTTTCATATATTTGTTCAGTTTCCTAGTTGTTTCTAGTGGGAAGGAGTTAAGTCTAGTTCTGTTTTATTGATTTAGTTATTTCATTAATTTATAAATCAATTTTAATGAAAATTCAAACTGAACATGTATCCAGATAAGTTGAATTTAAAAATCAAAGAATCAATAGAGACAAAACATAGTTATTTTTTTCCTTTTTTTTTTTAAACAGGACATGGCAAAGGACTAACTATAGCTATTTTTTAAAGCACCTCTTCTGCTCAAGTGGCAAAATGAATTGGACTTGAAGTATACAAGAAAAATATTTTTCTAGTGTGTTAGAAAATAAAATCAACCAGATAAGTTGAATTTAAAAATCAAAGAATCAATAGAGACAAAACATAGTTATTTTTTTTCCTTTTTTTTTTTTAAACAGGACATGGCAAAGGACTAACTATAGCTATTTTTTAAAGCACCTCTTCTGCTCAAGTGGCAAAATGAATTGGACTTGAATTATACAAGAAAAATATTTTTCTAGTGTGTTAGAAAATAAAATCAACTATAAAATCACCACGCATATTTTTTGTGGAAAATTTTTCAGGATGTGTAATTAAAAATACTGTTTGATCTGATTCATGTTATTTAAAAGCAGTATAAGAGAGTGCGCTCTTAGTAATGATAAGAGTAGCTTGCATTATATTAACCTTCCGACAGATAACAATGATACACTCTGAATAAAATGTGGAAATAAAAAAATTATTTATTTCCCAGTGTTTTGTGTAACCAACATGTTTCTGGGTTTTTTTGAGTCAACTAGCCTTGAAAACAACTTAATCTTTGTTAAGACTGAGAATTACAATGCTGATGTTATGAAGATAATGAGGAAAATTTGGCTCTTAGGACCTGGTAGTGAAAAAGAGATTATCATAAGAATACATAAGATAGGAATTATTTCACAAGTCTCTGGACTATTACCTTTTGTTTCTATAAAGTCCTTGTCCTCATACCTGAGGAAGAGCGGATAACTGTTCCCACACTGTTGGACTGTTTCCTCATGGATTAACCCAGCTAATCCTAACAGCTTCTGCCCCCAGGCAAATAACTACACCAACTCGAATGAGTTCTTGCAAACTACTTTGTCCCTTGGACCTAAACTTTTTAGCATTCCATATCCCTCATTTTCTTTTTTTTTTTCTTTTTTTTTTTTTTTTTTTACACGTCAGAGAGCTGCTTTATATCCCTCATTTTAGTCACACCAAAGTGCACTTAATTTATGTCCTGGCTGAGCATGGTGTTGTACCCAGAAATCTAAGCACATGCAGTCTCTGTTGTCAAGGCAGACAACATCATGTCAAAGAAATACAGACAAGTCAGCTTAAACATTGAACGGTGATTCCTTTAAGTCTGTGGTCTACTGTGCCTACATGATGCCAAACATCTGGATGAAAGATGAAACCTTCAGTCAGGAAGCTTGCTGTTCTTCCAGATAATTGAATAGACTTTTATGTGAATTGTATAAGCCCAGCAATTATAATAGTTATACCAACTTATATTTATATAGAATGATTTACAACTGCAGAGACTATATATGTGTGTATATGTGTGTGTGTATATAAAGCCTCATTCAATTACCATATCTTTATGGAGTGGGCTTAATTGTCCCATTTTACCGATGAGGAATTTGAGAGCCTTTATTAAGCATGTATTGATCTCATATTTTGTGCCAGATGCAAGGCCTATAAAAGAGAAATAAAACAATCCCTGACTTAAAGATGTTCACAGACCTGGGAGGAGCTCGAAATTGAATGAACCTGACTTGCCCAAGGTCACACAACTAGTAATTGTCAGATCTGGGACTCGGTCCAACTTTTCTGGCACCAAGTGCAGCCCTCTCTTCACAGCTGCCTCCAATAAAGGCCAGATGCACTTACAGAGCAATGAGTACAAAGGGGCAGGGACAGGGAGCCACTGGGGTTGGAAGGCTTTTGATACCAAGATCAGAAATGAAACACAAATCATTCAAATTACAATTATGAAGACTATGACCAGACATGGAAAAATGATCTTGATGTAATGTTGGGAAAGAGAGAGAGAGAGAAACACAAATGGCAAATCTACTCCGTTCACGTCATACACATGTGGACAAGCACAGGCCGAGGGCACAGACAAATGAAAACAGCTGGCTTGTTTTCAGGTGGCAGGTTTTGGCTGAACTTTCCCATTTTTCTTTCCTTCTTTTTCTAAACTATAAACTATTACTTTATAGTTTTGTGGATGTTGCTAAAATATAAATTATAAGTAGGAAAAAGGGATAACATAGAAATAGTAAGCCTTTTGCAGCCAGAAAAACCTGGATTTAAATCCCAGTTTTGCCAATGACGAGTTGCACGATCCTGGGAAAGTTATTTAACTTCTCCGCACCTTAGTTTCTTTGGGAAAGAATAATGCTAACCTCAAAGGGCTTTGTTTAGAATTAGAGAGTATGTATTAGACACTTAGTATGCACAAAGCAATCACTCAACCTGTAACTATTTTTATCATCATTATTATGATATACTGTGAACCAAGAGGCGTGTTGAAGAACAGACAGGCATTGCCGGGCCTGCTGTGAGGCACAGGTTTGGCCCATAGTCTGCAGTGGCATCTTTAAGAAAAGGGACAGTAACCTGGCACTATCCTTATCAGCAGCAAAAACAGGTATTGAGCCAAGTCCTATATAAAATGTGTAAAGGACATAAAAATGTATAAAACATTACCTTGTCTTAAAGGGATCTGTCATCAATCTCTTTACTCAATGAGCATTTATTAAGCACCTCCTGTAAGTCAGAGACTAAAAGAAGAATGAGTGGTACAAAGATAAATAGGACATGGTCCTTACTATAGTTCGGTGGGGGAGAAACAACCATGGAAACAGATTAACACAATATAGTGTGGAGAAGGCAGTTGTAGGCCGGGCGCGGTGGCTCACGCCTGTAATCCTAGCACTTGGGAGGCCGAGGCGGGCGGATTGTTTTAGCTCAGGAGTTCGAGACCAGCCTGAGCAAGAGCGAGACCCCATCTCTACTAAAAAATAGAAAGAAATTATCTGGCCAACTAAAAATATATATAGAAAAAATTAGCCGGGCATGGTGGTGCATGCCTGTAGTCCCAGCTACTCGGGAGGCTGAGGCAGTAGGATTGCTTACGCCCAGGAGTTTGAGGTTGCTGTGAGCTAGGCTGATGCCACGGCACTCACTCTAGCCCGGGCAACAGAGCGAGACTCTGTCTCAAAAAAAAAAAAAAAGAGAAGGCAGTTGTAAAGTTAGGCATTTAGGAAGCTAGTCAGCTAAACACCTGATCCAACCTAGTGGGGGAAGAGGAAGGAAGTCTCGGAAGAGTTTTCTGAAGGGGTGGTCCCTGAACTGAGCCTTTTAGTATAAGCAGGAGTCAGCTAGGAAAAAGGGACCGGGTGGAATGGAATAAAGCATCCCAGGCAAAGAGGAAAAATGTGCACAACAGCATATTAGAGAACCACAAGCAATGCAGCTTTGCCAGAGCATAGAATTTGAAGCAGAGGTGGAGAGGTGGGTAGGAACCAACTCATGTGAGGTGTTGTACACCTTATCCACGGAGCAGTGAAGGATTTGAAGCTGAGGAGACTGGAGTTAAGGTAGTCAGACTTACGTTGTCTGAAGACAGACCCTCTGGAGCCCTGTGGAGGAGAGACTGGAATGGGACAAGTCTGGCTGCAGTTAGGGGTCACCTCTAAGGGTTCAGGAGAAAGAAGAGTCTACACTAGGACAGTGATAATGGGGATGGAGAGGAGAGGGATGGAAACCAGATGGCAGGACCATCTCCAATGATCCCAGGAAGAGTAGAAAGGAAACACTTAAAACTTCCAGAGAGCATTTGGTCCAGACACAGTCTGGGAAAGCTTCAGGGTGCAGGATGGACAGGAGCAGCTCTGTAAAGAAGAGGGGGACATAGGTGGAGAAGAGGGGTAGGTCCCAGGCAGAGGGGATAGAGCTGACAAAGCCAAAGAAGCAGCGATATTTAAGTTGTGTTCACAGAAGTGGATTAGCTGGCGGTGAGAGGGTGTGGTCTTTGACATGCCTTCCACGTTGTCAATTGTCATCCCGCTCACAGGGAAAGCATTTGCAGCAGGGTAGATTATATTTTCTCCACCAAGCCCCCACCTTTCCTGAGACTAGGCTTTATAAAGCAATGAGCTCAAGGTAGAAAAAGATTCAGAAATCCTTCTAGATTATAACCTGGAAAAGATAAGACAGAGTCGCTCCTGACGGCAGGGAAGGTCTAGTGGTCTTATGGTGACTCCAAGCTGTGACCAGTCAAGGACAGAGCCCCTTTGTCTGCACCATTCGCATCCCTCCCTGCCCTCCAGCAGCAGGCAGAAGTGACTGGCTGGCACGAGTGCCAAAGAGAAGGAAGGGTGGGGAGGAAAGTGTTAAAGTGACTGATCGGTTGTGGGTCAAGGGGAAGGGGGATAGACAGTGTCCAAAAGTGAGAGATTTCCTTACCAACCTGGATGTCATAGGGGTGCTCCAAGGGCGAGAACAAAGGTCTGCAAACTTTTTCTGGAAGGGGCCAGATCGTAAATATCTTAGGCTTTGTGAGACACCCGTCTCTGTCTCAACTACTCGACTCTACCGTTGTGGGAAAAAGCAGTTGTAGACAATAAATAAATAAGCCTAGCTACGTTTCAGTAAAACTTTATTTATGGGCACTGAGATTTGAATTTCATGAAATGTTTACATTGCAAAATACTCGTTTTTGATTTTTTATTTTTTTTTTGTTATTTTTTTTTTCTTTTGAGCTAGTGTCTGCATCGTTTTTGATTTTTTAAAACCATTTATACCCAAATGTAAAAATTATTTGTAGCTCACATACAAAAATAAGCAGCAGGCTGGATTTAGCAAGTCAAGTCTGATTTGCCATCTCTGGTTTAGAAAAAGGATCTCGTGACATACGAGGAGCCAGCATGGGTCACTGAGCAGAGAGGAGCTGCTCGAAAACCCTCACTCCTGTGAAATCTGTAGGAGATGGAAGTTGGACTGAAATTGAAGAAAAGGACTGTTTTCTATGCTTTTCTAGATTTCATGGGTACTGCCCTGGCTAACAGTAAGTTGTTTAGTGACAGCCCGAACCACATCTTCTCCCACGATTAAGGAGTAGGGATGGGGTTTTACATGGCTTCTGTATTAATTAAATTTTACAATACTGCTTCCTGTGTTTCTATAAACTATATCTAAATTAAAGCCCTCAAAAAAACTAACTAATAAAAGCAATACATATTCTTGCTATATTAGGTTCTTCTGGCTACTGAAAAATCCAGGTGACACCTGGGCCAGGCTACTTCAGTGGTGGGACCTCCCTGTGGCCTCAGTTGCCCATCTGGGAAATGGGCAAAACCTCTTAAACAGCTATGAGACTTGCTCATGCCCAGCTGGCTCCTCTAACTGTGGGGTGCTCAGACCTTCTGCAGAAACACAAGCTTATTTAACCCCATACATCTTAATCTCTTCCCTTATTGAGTATTAAATGATCTTTTCTAGTTTCCAGAGATTGATGTGGTCTTGTCTGGAAAATACCTGAGATTCCTTGAGCTTCGTCTTTTCTTCTAGAAACATGACTGAGGGGTAGCTGTGCATCAAAATAAGATGATTAAGAAGATTGACTTGCAAGATTCTTGACAAAGAGCCCAATGGTTTTTCTTGGCCTGAACCCAAGTCTCTGGATTCCCTTAAAATAAATAATCGATATCATGTCAAATTCAAACTCTAAAACCATTGACCCATAAATCCCCCCTCCCTCCAGCCCACTGCCCCCAGAATAAAAGGATTCATGTATTTACACTCCCCCTGTGTCTGCTCTTTGGAAACAGATATTCCTCCTTATTAGAGAAAAAGTGTGAGCTGTTTCCTTGTCCTGTTCCCTGAGTCTGAGCTCTCAGCTACCACCCCGGACTCTCTCTCCTCTTACGCTCATAATCTTTTAAAGGTGGGTATGAAAGAAACGGACCACAGGGAAGGAGAGAGAACCCTAAGGAAAATAAGAAAGTATGTTGTGGGCTCTGAATCCTGACGCTGCTCCTGCCCTTGGCTGGTTCTTGTGACAGAGAAAAAGAGCCAGCACTGTACCCACCAAGTACAGTGTGTGATCCGCAGAACTCAAACCTGAAAGGACTCTGCCAAGGGGATTGCACAGAACCAAATATGGCAAACTTTGTTGTGTGCATTTCCAATAAGTCAAAGCTCACAGGGAGCCCACCCTCATTGCTGTGGTGTGGGGAGGACGGATACGCTTTTCCCATCTCGAGGCTCCAGGCAAAACCTATTTTCTGCCATGAGGCACAAGGCTGGTTCAGCTGGCTTCCCACAAATCTGGTACTGAAGGAAGCACACAGCTCTGCTGAAAACAGATTCATCCTCTTCTCCCATTTGATCTTTCCTCCACATGCCTTTTGGATTAATGCTGGCATTTTTTTTCCATCTGTTTTCAACTCTTGGCGAGAAACGTACAAGTCCAGCTCTAGCCCTCGGCAGAGCTAGGGGCTCCTCTCCTGCTGGGTGCTGCCCTGGAGAAGGGGGTGGCAGTCGATCCGTGGAAGATCAACTGCACGTCTTATTTCAAATCAACAAGCATTGAATGAATGCCTCCTAGGTGCCAGGCGTTGTGCACTTGCTAGAAGTTAAGTCACGTCGCTGCTCAAAACTGGGCACAAGCTCCCATTTCAGTCCCTATAATGACCTACAAGACCTAAGATGACCTCCCTGACCCTGCCTCCTGACCTCATCTCCTACAAAGCACCTGGCCTCCTCCTGCTCCCTCCACCATGCCTTGGGGGCTTCACACTGGCTCTTTCCTCTGCCCAGCACATATGAAATGCCCTTTCCCCAGAGTGGCTACCTCCCGCAGCTTCTTCTCGTCTTTGCTCAAATATCACCCTTTCAACAAGGCTTAAACTGATGGTGCTGTTGAAAATCTGGCCCTTCCACAGCGCTGCAGACCCCCTCCTGACCCTGCTCTGCGTTTGCTTTTCCACCACACTTAGCACCTACTGCCTTGGCCCACTTCCCTAGAAAGCATAGCTCAAAGGGATGCAATTCCAGGGAAGCAGAGATGACAGAATAGAAGAATACGGTGGGAAAATGGAAAGCAAAAACAAGGGAGTTGTTTCCAAATGACCACAGCTTTGTAACAAGCCACTGGCTCAGCAGGCCCGGTCCCACAAGACATCTTCAGGAAGGCCGCATGAAGCCGGAGCACCTCTGAACAGTCTGCCTAGGGGAAGACGAGACAGCAACGTATCCTTCAGTATCTGTCTCCCATTGGTCAAAGTTTGCCCTGTGGGTGCTGGCTCTCTCATACTTCCAGGACATGGGAACACGGGTTGCACACAGTCCCTCACCTAAGTGGCAACAAGGAAGTCCCAGGTCAGAAAGTGGGAGTGGAGAGATATGCAGCACAGGCAGCAGGTGCGGGGCTGTGGGGCATGCATGTGAGCAGCAGGAGACACAGGGAGCAATCCACCAAGCGGCTTCCGAGGATGCAGGAGTGGCAGCAGCTGGCAGAGGACTACAGGGATGGATGCAGCGATTGCCAAGACTCCTCTAGCAGGACAAGGTAAGTGTGTGGATCCGGACTGCGCATAAACTGAAACTCGCACAGCCTTCCAATGTGGTCTCCATTGCCCACAGCTAGAATAGAAGCTTCACATAAACAAGATCTTGGTCTGTTTGTGTTCCCAAGAGTCTAGAACAGGGCTTGGCACATCATAGATCTTTAGCATGTTGTTGAAAAAATGAAAGGGCCATGATAATGAATAAGATACAGACCCTGCCTTGAAGGAGCATACAGTGCTCTCGGGGACACAGACAGTTGAACAGATCATTGCAGTACAGATTGGTGAGTACTGTGCTAGAGACTGGCTAAGAAGTAGGAGAGCTAGGATTTGAACTTGAACCTGCCTTTGCCAAAGTCTAAGCTTATAATCACCTCCCTGTAGCACTGTGCGCCTGGGTCTTAGTGCCTTCTTTTATAAAATGAAAAGATAAGACTAGATAGTCTTTAAAGTCCTTTCTCCTTAAGCTGCATCCTAAAAACATCAAAGTGAAAGAGAAGTGACCCAGCCCAGACTTGGTGGGAAGTGAATGGATACCATCCAGGACAAATACACCTACGGCATAGCGGCCAGCAACCAGGTCTGAGTCACCAGAAGTGTCTTTCTGGCTCCCAGGCCGGTGGGCACCAGCCTCCTGATTCTGTACACGAGCATATGTGGGGTAGAGGTGCCACCTGAGGAAACTTGATCAGGAAGACATACAGAGTGTCTTCTGTAGCTCCAAGTTATGGAACATGATTTATGAAAGCTACTCACTCACCACGTAGACTGAAGGTTGAAGGACACCAGGGCAAGTGAGGTCAAAGCTCACAATCAGCAATGTGACTTAGGGCCTCCTCCATCAGCAATCCAGACAAACACTGTCCGAAGGAGATACAGTACAAGCCATATATGTGATTTTATGTTTTCCAGGAGCCACATTTTCAAAAGTAAAAAAGATTAAATTAATATTGATAATTTTGTTTAACCCAATACATCCAAAATACTATCATTTGAATATTAATCAATATAAAAACTTATTGAGATATTTTACATTTCTACTTTTCATACTAAGTCTTTGAAATCTGATGTGTGTTTTGCACTTACAGCACACCTCAATTCAGACTAGCCACATCCCAAGTGCTCAATAGCTACATGAGGTTCATGGCTGCCATATTGGACAGTGCAAGTCTAGTGTCTGCTGGTGTTGATGGAGGACACACACGCACACATGCACACACACCCACACACATACGTGTGCACACGTGCATGCACATATGCACACACTCGTACCAAACCAGCACAAATAACAGAGAACTTTGTCAAATTCCTGCAAATCACACAAGTTAGAGCCTTGCACCCAGGTGTCTAAGTGTGGCACTGGGAATAGCCTGAGGCCCAGGGGAAATGGACACCAACCTGAATTCAAACAGAGTGCAGACAAATGAGAGGAAGTCAGCCCCTCATCAAGGAAAGAGGACATCTGGCTTACTGCCCTTTGAAGTTCAGTTAACCTTCTAATATCAAGAGTAGGAGGCCAAGAAAAAGAACTGAGGGTCTTTAAGCAATTGAGGCAAGAGGTCAGAGGTCCTTGGTCTGTTCCTTAGGAAATGAGTTTCATATGAGATTCGGGAGAGAGAGAAAAATTGTTGAAAATCCATAAAGTTAACAATTTGTGCATTTAAGTGGTGTCAAACCACAGGAGCCTGGAGTCCTAACACATTAATGAAAGCCTCAGCCCCAAAATCATTTACACCGAAATTAATTGCTATTCAAAACAGACCCACAGAAGCAAGGGGTAGCAGGGAAGCTATGTGTTTTTTAAAACTGAAGGACTTAGAGACTGCTGGGAGGAATTGTGGTTTTTCCAAGAATGGGATGAATTGAAATAGATTTTTTAAAAAAAGAAAGAAAGAAAAGAAAACATTTCCAACCCTCCTTTGTAGCTCCCACACGCCAACCAAACATGCAAAGCAATGAAGGAAGGGTGACTTTTCTGCCACCGGCAGACCTTTCTGGCTCTGTTCCTGTAGCGTCACCTCATGCGTCCCCCCAGGCTGGGCCCCCAGTGTATACATTGTCTGCGCCCTCGACCCTCAGCCCTCACCATCGAGTCAAGACCTCACCATATGGGCGACACGTCAGAATTACACTGCGGAGTGTTTACTTGCTACATCATGACGGGGAGACTGGAGCCACATGGAAGGCACATGCAGGAAATGCGCTGCAAGGATCTTATGTTTATAATTCTGGGAGAAGGATGGCAGAGTCGTGGATGGGATTGATCAGGTTCCAAATCTATTTCCTGGAGTCAAATTTAAAAGAGAGATATTAAGGGCAAAATCTCTAACGACGTGGGTACGTTGCAACAAGCTAAGAGTTTATTTTTATTGGTGTTTGTACAGATTTTTAAAATCTGCTGCTTTCTTCTCACATGTACCAGCCTATCCCTGCCAAAGTTTACAGAACTCTGAAAACGGCCTCCTGTAATATATTCTTATCAAATTCAGAAAATCTGATTTCCTACGGGTTCATTTACAGGACAACAGCCCCCTTGCGCTATAAAGCCTTTATCATTTTTTATCATCATCGTTGTTGAGATTTTAAGCATTGCCATCTGAAAATCTCGACTCTTTCCACGGATGTTAACCATCCATCCAATCATAGTCCCGTTTCTAAATTTCTCTCTTAGGATGGGTCTGTTCCCATTCCCTGGCACACCCATCCAAGGAGACGTTTTTGGGCCTGAGGAGTCTCTTAAGCTGGCGTCTGAGCTGCCTGCTCCCGTGGAGCTGCCTCTGAGTCACTGTTCCCTATTGTCTCTCGCAAATAGGATATGAGGTTTTATGCTTGCTGGGAAGTAGATTTGCTGGGCTCCCTAGCATTGCATTGAAATGCAGTCGCATGACTCAGGTAGGAAAACTGTGAGGGAATGCTGAAAACCAGGTGAGCTGGAAAACTATAATAAACGTAAGGATGACTAAGAGCAATTCCTACCCTGTGTACAGCACTTTACAGTTTACAAAATGATTCTTCACACAATATCTCATTTAACCTCAGTCACCCGAAGACATTGAGATTGAACCTTCTTTTTAGAATAAGGAAGTTGAGGCTCCATTTGCTGACCCATCTCACCTACGATCACACATACGATTCGTGGTGGAGCCAGGAATTGAAGATGCTCTTTAGACAAGACACCCAGCCCAGCTCTGTCCATGTATCATCTCTTTTAGACAGCAATAAATTATTCCAGACACCAGAGATGTTTTTATTTAATCTTACCTAATCAAACCTTGAATGTATAAGATATATTTAATCACAAATTAGCGTGCTTCTTTTGTCTAACATATTTCTAAGCCCCTTTCCTCATGATCTTTTTTTTTTTTTTTTGAGACAGAGTCTCACTCTGTTGCCTGGGCTAGAGTGCCGTGGTGTCAGCCTAGCTCACAGCAACCTCAAACTCCTGGGCTCAAGCGATCCTTCTGTCTCAACCTCTCGAGTAGCTGGGACTACAGGCATGCGCCACCATGCCCGGCTAATTTTTTCTATATGTTTTTAGTTGTTCAGCTAATTTCTTTCTATTTTTAGTAGAAATGGGGTCTCGCTCTTGCTCAGGCTGGTCTCGAACTCCTGAGCTCAAACGATCCACCCGCCTCGGCCTCCCAGAGTGCTAGGATTACAGGCATGAGCCACCGCGCCCGGCCCCTCACGCCTTTTTGATGGTGTTTAGGTGAAACCATTTCAATGTTTATCCCAAATGAATATAATAAGCGGAAAATGTAAAATTTCAACCACATATTTATTGAGGGCCACATAGTGAGAACAAAAACCTTGGTGCCTAGTCTCAAGAAGTTTCTATTGTTTGAGCAGAAAATCGATAGGTTGTAGATGAGGGTTAGATATCAACACAGGGTAACAAAAAAGATCTGTCGCAGATGTCAAAGGCACACGAGGCATCCTGGGCTGGAGGAGGACCAGGAGACGTTGTGGGGAAGGAGGGACGTGAGCAAGCCTGGGCGTGACGCCCAAACCGCCCTGAAGACAAGAGTCACCGGGATCGCTTGCTAAAAGTACGGATTCCTGGACTCCGATCCAGGCTCCTGAATCAGAATTCCCAGGAGAGGTCGGCTAAACCATGCACTTAGCCTGTGCCCAGGTGTTCCTCTTCTTAGGGCAGGCCGGGAAGCCCTGGGAAGCAGGAGCGAGCTGCAGAGACTGAGACCTTCCAGCAGCTGGATAGGAGGGGAGTAGAGGGGGTGGGGGCAGAAAAATGAGATGAAAGAGACCAAGAGAGGTGAGACTAAGACCAACACCAAAAGAAGAGCAAGGCCATCGAGAGGTCAGTAAGCTGCAGGACAGACAGAGGGAGGGAAGGCTCCGGGAAAGAGAATTCTGGCTCCCCCTGCCACCGAGGCAGAAGGGATGTGTGGGCAGTGAGGCGGGGTCCCAACCTCAGGGGCCTCGCTTGCCGGACACACCCACCTCTGCCTGTGATCCTGTTCTGGGACCCATAGCCAGTCCTTGTTTCCAGCCGGGGGCCAGGGGCAGCAGAGTGACTCAAGTTGCTAATGAACATACATTCTTGCTCAATACCTAAACTCTTTTTTCTCTTTCAACCAGATGCATCTATGACCGAGCCCTAAGAGACTCCAGGGGAAATGTGTCCCAAAGGAAGCCTTGAGCAGCCATGGTAGAAGTGACAAGGCCCTTAGCTAGGAGAAATCTGGTTGAAACCCAGCTCCACAAGAAACTCACAGTGCAAAATCATCTCTTTGGGCCCTGACTTCTTCTTCATTTAAATGATAATAATACCTAATACTTACATAAAGCTTAATATGTGCACTGTTCTATATATTTTATATATTTTTTTTTTGAGACAGAGTCTTGCTTTGTTGCCCTGGCTAGAGTGAGTGCCGTGGCGTCAGCCTAGCTCACAGCAACCTCAAACTCCTGGGCTCAAGCGATCCTCCTGCCTCAGCCTCCCAAGTAGCTGGGACTACAGGCATGCGCCACCATGCCCGGCTAATTTTTTCTATATATTTTAGCTGTCCAGATAATTTCTTTCTATTTTTAGTAGAGATGGGGTCTCGCTCTTGCTCAGGCTGGTCTCGAACTCCTGAGATCAAACGATCTGCCCGCCTTGGCCTCCCAGAGTACTAGGATTACAGGCGTGAGCCTCCGTGCCCGGCCTATTTTATATATTTTAATGCATTTAATTCTCATAACAATATGAAGAAGATTCTGTTATTGCCCCTGCTTTACACATGAGAAAACTGAGGCAAAGAGAGGTTGAATCACCCGCCCAATGAGTAACTGACAGTTGAGATTCCAACCCTGGCAGCCCAGCTCCAGAGTCCATGCAATTCATCACTATCCCTTACCTCTCTAAGAGTAACAATGTCTGGCCAACACAGAAAGAACAGTTGTGTATATATGTGAGTTGGGGGTGGGGGAGGAGGTGGTAAGGGATCTTGACGTGGTGAGAGATTTGTTGGTGAATAGGATGACAATAGATTCTAAGACAGAGATGATTCTGGGCTGGAGTGGGTTAGGAAGCTCTCATGAAGGAGGTCCATCCACCTGAAGAGTGAAGAAGATCAACGTGAATGGAGACTGGGAGAACAATTTCAGGTGAAGACACTTAGCACCCAGTGAGCTCATTCATTCCCTCTAGCAGGTGTTTACTGAGTGCCTGGGACACGCCAGGCCCCTTTCCAGACACTGGTGAGTCAACAGACTCCGCCCTGCCTCCACCTTTGGGAGCTTACAGTCTAGAAGGGGAGATGGACACAAAGAAAGCCAAGAAATGAATACAACAACTAGCAAAGCGACGGCTGAGTGAAGGAAAGAGCTGGGGAATAATGGCCAGGTGAGTGTTTTGGCTGGGGTGGTAGGAAGGCCTGTCCGCAGAGGGAGCATCTCAGTGAGGCTGGCAAGAGCCAGGGGGGTGTGAGACACTGGAGAGCAGTGCAATTGGAGCACACCGGACAGCCAGAGCCAGGCAGGGCCCGGTCACAGAGGCCCCTGGAGGCCACCAGGAGGAGTTCAGATTTCATTCTAAGGGCAGTGGAGAGACATTGAGAGGCTTTAAGCAGGCAAAAGACAACACGATCTATGTTCTAAGACAAAATCTCTGGCTGCCTGTGGGCAGAACAGCTTGCAGGGATGCAGCTGAGAGGGACTGCTGTCACCAGGCAAGAGACAGTGGTGGCTCAGCGGGCAGTGGCCATGGAGGCAGCGAGCAGAAGGATTTGGGAGGTGTTCTAGAGATAGACTCCACAGGTGCTCATAGCGTTGTTACCACACCATTGCAGAACAATTTTCATAGACAGGAGTGGGGTTTAGACGTCAAGCAGATGACTTATTTGCCGAGCATCAATCCAAAGGAAGAGGGCAAGAAAGGCCACACACACCCCCCACACACACAGCCTGTACCAGTGGGAAGGACAGACAGACACAAAGAGATGCTCTGTTTTCCCGGAAAAAGTGGTTCCCGTGCTGCTCTTCAGGTACACACAGATTCTGAAGGATGAATGCGAGAGCCAGATTCTCTTAGGCACTTTTGAATGAACCTGAACTTAGGGCAGTGATCCAAACAAGAACAATACGCATTCTGTGGAGAGTCGAGCCTGATCCCCACTCCAGGCGCTTGGGACATGCCTCATAGGGGAGTAGCAAACAGGCCCACGGGGATGGACAGAGAAGATGGCCCACGGGGCGACACAGCCGCTGCAGAGCACAGCGCAGGGAGGGGAGCCCAGGGGAGAGGGGAGAGGGGAACACAAGCCAGCGAGTCTGTGTCTCTGGCCGTGGAATAGCAGCCAGGGACCGGGTCTGTTGGAATTGGAATAACATTGCTGTTGGACTTGGAATTCTTAGTATTATATTTCACTTAATAGATTTTTTCTTTTAAATAAAACCAGTAGAGTCCTAGTAAATTATTCTGCTAGCTCCCTAATCTTACTCCTTTGTTTATTGTACATGGTTATAGACCAGGGCTTCTTGAACTTTTACATGCACATGCATTACCTGGCCATGCAGTTAAAATGCAGATTCTGGTCCAGTAGGTCCAGGGTGGGCCTGATGCTCATGCTGCTGGTCCTTGAACAGCACTTTGAGTAGGGAGGCCCTGGCCTCATTCGACGTTGTTCCTTTCATCTGCCCTTCAGTCCATTTCTCACTCCACTTTGACATTAAAATGAGTCCATCCACTATTGGAGTACCTACCCTGTACAAGGCAATGGGTAAGTGTTGAGAAGAGAGACACAGAAATGCGTCAGACAGAATGTTGCCTTTAAGGAAGGACAGTCTGGCTGGAGGTGGAGAGAGAGGTGGTGCTAACCTGCCCTCGGCCAGGCCTCATACCACACTGAAATTACAGTATATGCATCGCCCCACTTCATGTCACTACCACCCTGAAATAGGAATGGTTCTGTCTTACAGAGAAGGAAACCAGACCAGGAAATGTTAAACAAGCTGACACAGCCACTGAGAAGTTGGATTTTGATTCACATTTGAGTCTCTAGCTCTACAGTTCAAACTCTCTCCATCAAGCCATTCTGAAGGCATATATATATATACATATGTACCTATATGCATATGTATATATGTGCATATATACATATATGCACATATATATATATATATAAATACCCCAAACCCCAGGCATCACGTGCAAGATGAGAAGTACAAAGAGCTTGCTGGAGGAGGTTGGGGCTGGGACAGTAGGTGACCCCACTATAGACCTACTTTGGAAATATGGAACTATAGTATATTTACTAAATTTAACTGGTTTACCAGAAAGCAGCAGGACTGAAGACTACATGTTGAAAATGTATTTTCTAATATTGCAGAAAAGAGACAGGTTTCCTTGTTGGTTCATAAATTCTCCTTTTATGGACTGCAGTTCTTCAGTCGAGGAAGCTGCTTGCCCAGCCAAGAGACGTTGGCATCCCTGGCTCCCGGCTCTAGATGCTAGCAGACATTTGTCTGCAAACGCCCATCCCAGGAGCAGCCTTCTCTCACACGTCTCCCTCCAGCTGAACAGGGAGCAGAGCACCGAGCACCGTCTGCAAACCCAGGGTGCGCTCAATACCCTGAGCTATTTGGCTGAAAATCCGCATGTGCGCATGCGCCCTCACAGCACACCCACGTTTTCTTCCCCTGTCGCCATGGCCTCTCAGAGCCCCTGGCTCGCTCAGCTTTGCCCTGCCACTTAGCCACACAGATGGCTCCCCCGCCGCTCCTGCCAACTACCGCCTGGATTGACCACGAACCCGGAGCCCCTGCGGCAGCGTGTCTGGGATTCAGCAATGACTCCGCTTTCTCTGCTGCTGAGTCATTGTTATTGGGACGGGGACGGGAAGAGCAAACCTAGGAAAAAGCACCGAGTGGTCCAAGGGCCACTCCCTCCCCTGCTGGACTGGGGGCGGGGGTGTCCAGTGCGCCTGGACGGTGGCGAAAGGTTCCATTTCCCATTTGGAACAGAAAGGACAAAAGAGAACCAAGGCAATCTGTCATCAAACACGGAAATACCTGAAAGTCAGGGCCTCCTCGGGATCTGTGGGCAGGCTTTAGTCACATTCCCCGTTTACTTGGCACGAACGCGTGCTTTCTACTTCCTGTGTCGCACACAGTAAACTCAGGGACATTAATTAGGGAAAAGATCCCCATCCACACTCCCAGGCAGACATTGCTTCCCGAAAGCACAGGGCAGCCTCATCTCCCAGCCGGTCACTCTTCCTGACCCTGTTCACATCTGGAGATGGAAACCACGCCAGGCCACAGGTGCAGAGGGCAGTTTGTGCGTGAGTGCTCCTACACATGTGCTCACCTTGGCCCCAAGGAGGGGGACTCACAGAACTATCTGTGTACAGTCACACGCACTCCCAGGCACTAATGGTATATTTTGTCATTAAGTAGACATGAGAGGGACCTGAAGTCACCAGTATTTCTTTTGCCAAACATTGTGGAGGGGGTTTCTGGAACCACTGAAACCCCATTTCTTTCCCCTCAGCTGTGGACTATAGGGGCAGCATTCAGTGTCCAAGGATGACACTTTAATACAAATTAAGCCCCTGCCATAAGGAAACGAGCTGAGTTTTAGGGGTGATTTGTTTAAAAGCCACATCATAAATCAGCTGTCAGTTCTTCTTTCTTCCATGCCTGGCAGGCTCACCTTTACACTGAATTAATCGCATCTGAAACTTGACCTTCCCAGCCCCAGAGCCTGCTGGAAACAACATGTGTTCAACGACTTCCAGTCAAAGCAGCAAAAACTTAAATTGTTCCATATTTTTAATAAATGAGCCCGGAACCCATGGGGCGACTCTCATTGACCTGGGTGCTCAACATATTGATCAAATGAAGAGGTAGAGTCAGGTTTGCAGTGACTAGATCTGGGAGAACATTTACTGACATTGGCAGGTCCAAGCCTGGACAAAACTGCTTCATGTTCTTAAGCACAAGCAGAGTGAGTCTCAGCCCAAGGAAAAGCCCAGAAACATTACATTAATTGCCAATAACAGCTCCGCTGGGCAGGGAGCAGGAATGGTAAGTGGAAGTGAAGAGAGGAGGGAGGGGGGGCATGCAAGATCACACGCTAGGGAAGGGGAGCTGAAGCATTCTACAAGGAGCTGGGTCTCTGCGACCCTTTCCAGCTTCTTGCTTCTCTAATGCTCAGAAAAGAAATTTGATTGCTCAGGGAAAAGTAGCTTCAGAGCTCCGTGTGACAGAGCCTAGGAGTTCATGCTGTAAGTCGGTCTTGCTGAGAAGCACCAGGCACTGCGGTAACCACGGGGACATGATAATGAAGATAAACTCCCTCCTCAAGGAGCTAGCCATCTTTGGTGGGAGACAAACATGAAAATACACTTTTTTTTTTAAGATCATAAACACCTATGATAGGCCTGTGCTAGGTTCAGGGATACAACAGGGAGAAAGATACAGAGCCCCTTCCTCCAAGATGCTTCCAGTCTAGCCAGGGAGACGGATAGGAAAGCAAAGTGTGGCGGGGACTATGTATGAGAAGGTGTCACAGGGGCAGCTCAGCGACACTTCCCAGAAGGGACGTCTACTGAGCCCTGAGGGTGAGCAGCAGTTTACCACATGGGGGCTGGGGGCCAAGGAAATTGGGGACAGAGCGGGAGGCTACAATGCTGTCAGCAGAGGGACTAGGGTGTGGAACTTCAGAGGTAAGAGAAGGCAGAGCACACTTATGCAACCAACAGGATCACAGCAAGACTAGAGCATAAAATGCGGGGGCCAAGGGGGTGGAGACAGAGATGGACAGCTGGAAGGGCCGCCCTGTGCAGCACATGACAGGAGCTTAAATAGAGGCATGAACAGAGCACTGTGGGTGAGCACAGAAGAGAGCAATGGAATTCGCTGAGGGTGGCTGGAGAATGCTTCGGGGGACCGGGAGAGAAAGCCTCCTAAAGGATAAGGCATTTATTTACCAGAAGAAGTGAAAGTGTTCCAGGCAGAGGAAACAGTATATGCAAAGGTATCTTGGCACTCTGAAAATTAGCCCTATTCTCTCCCCAATCCCAGGTGTGATCCAAGATGAACAGCACATCCTATATCCAATTCTGTTTTGTAGGGTCATATTAAGGCTCGAAATTACAAAGCCTCAAGCTCCAGGAAAAGTAGAGGAACTGAGAATAGGTAACACTTATTTATGTAGACCAGGGTCCTTTTAGCACAGGGTCTCCCCTACAGGGAGAGCCTGCCTTTCCAAAAATCAGAAACACAGCCCAGCCAACTGGCAAAACTTTAGGGGGAACCAGGGAAATGAGCTTTGTGTAAGTAACTATTGCCTTGTTAATAATATAGAAATATTCTCAAACCTGGGATTCTCAGAAATTATGCCAATTTAATAAGCAATGCCTCCTATGATATGTGTCAGGCACTGCTCAGGAAAGTCTCGCCAGGCGTCATCCCATCTAATCCTCTCATCATACCCAAGGAAGTGCAAGTATGCCTATTATTTTACAGATGAGAAATATGAAGTTAAATATCCTGCCCAAAGTCTCAGGGCAGTTGTAAATGGCAGCTGGGGGAAGGACCGGACCCTTGCAGCCACACTGCCCCCATTCTGCCCACTGCTCCCCTAGACAGGCAACCACTGTCCCCACGGTGCCACTGAGGAACATAACATGGATACTAGCAAGAGAAAAGTCACGATGCGTGGGTACCAAAGCAAGCATTACGGGGCTTGCCTGAAGTGAAAGCCTTTTTCCTTTCTCAGGCAACAACTAGCAGCCGAATCTCCTCAACTTACTAAACTTAAAGCTGCCTGTTCCACAAGGCAGAAATCAGAAACACAGCCCAGCCGGAAACCATCTGGCATGTGAGACCCCTTCACACACCTTTGCTCATGTGACCCCCAATGTTCCCGCTTCACAGGTGGGGAAGTGAAGATTCAGAGCAGGGGAGGGTCTTTTCCCCTGCTATTAAAGCGGTGTCACCAGGGCTCAGCCTCGGTTCTATCCGACTTCAGGAACTCCGTCTTTCCCTGACACCACACTGCAGCAGGTGCGAAGGGAACCGTGCACGTTTCCGGGGGGAGACCCTTCGGAGCCAGTGAAAGAAAGCTAAGGATGCCCTTTGCAAGGCCTCTCACAAAGAAAAAAATGTACTTTACAAGCATGCTGACATGTCTATCCTGCCAAACACAGGTTCTTTGGAGAGAAAAAATAACCTAACAGTGACAATTATCAATGCCAAAAGGAGAATCTGTGGATGAACACAATGCTTGCTCCTCCAGCCAAACTTACGGTTAAACTTTCCACTCTTAGACGCCATTGTTGGAAAGTAACACTTATGCAGCGAATTCTTTATAAGATCACACAGATAAAGTATGGAGGAGGGAGGGCCCAAGGCTCCGGAATAGAACGGCAAGACAGGTCACTTGGGAGGGGAGGCCCGGGGCGGGAAGGAGCAGCCCATCTGTGTAGGCTTGTACCGATGAAAGCTCATTGTATTTATGCCCACATTTATACGCTCTCAAGCTGCCTGTAATCCTGTTCCAAGTGCTGAGAGATGATGTCAGAGAAAGAGCACTAGAGAGGGCAGAGACACAGGTTCAAATCCCGGTGTCATCATGGTCACAGGAAAGTCACAGAAACTCCTCTGTCTCTCGTTTTCTTTGCCTGCAACATGAGGAAATTGGATTAAATGATCTCTGAAGTCCCTTTCAGTTCAAATGCATGTGGTTGTGATTCTCTCATCACATTCTTGAAGGGGCAGCAGAGGTGGGGCCCTTCTGAGAGAGTAGCCCACAGAAACAGGACCATGCAAAGATATTACTAACGGCTTAGAGCCTAATGGTAGATTCTGTCCACATCCGAGCCTTGCTCAAGACTACCCTGCAGTTCGTGACAAGCCCTGGGCACCAGACTCACACAACACTGAGATCTCCACTTTCTTTGTATCTGTCCCCACACACTCTCACCTAGACCTTATCCCTGCCATCTACTGCTACCCTGCCAACGGGCTTGGGGTCTTTGGGAAGTCAGAAGATGTAGAGCCCCTGATCTCAAGATGAGGATGCTTCCAAGAAGGCAGAGAACTCACCCAAGAGTTGAGACAACATGTATAAGTGATTGAGAGCAGCAGGTCCTAGGGTGAAACAGGACTGTCTCCCGTGGAATCTCAGGCAAGCGTTCTAACCTGTCTGAGCCTGAGCGCCCTGATATGTTAAATGGTGATGCTAATATGCCCTGATGATGAATATCTGATGAGACTCTATCTCACAGAGGCAATGTGCTTATCAATTACCTACAAAACACTTAGGCTCAATATATGAAGTGATCGTTGTTCCCAGAATCAGTCCGTGGACAATGTCCGGGAGTCTAGGTGCAGGGTTGGGTGCTACTGTGTGTGTGAAACTCAGCACAAACACTCAACCAGCCTTTTAGCTATCAAAATAGTCCCCAGTTGCTACCCGCTTAATGGAAGAAAGAAGACTCACTCTCTTCAGCTAGCTGGAAAAATGAAGTGGGTTCATGGGAGAAGAGCTGGCCGCTCAGACCAGACTAGGAAGCCAGGGAAATTACCAGTCACCTCCCCGCTCCCGAGGCCATGAGCCCCCTGGGTGAGAAAGGGGAGGCTGAAGAGGTGTCTCTCTCCTGACTGAACCAACTGCCACATGGAGTAAGTCAGTAATAGTCACCAAGAGGCAACTGTAGCTCCTCAAGGGCAGGGGCCATTTCTTGTACCTTGTATTCCCAGCACCCAGCATGGAGCTAACACTGTAGACACCAATTAAAACTTTGTTAAGTGGTTGAACGATTAGAATGGAGAGGATGATGGAACAGAAGTCCCAATGAGCAAACTAAGTAGTAGGCTGAGAAACTAATATGGCTGGATTGGCCTCCAGACCAGGGATGTCCCAGAGGTGGGGATGACCTAGAGAACTAAAGATAACACTTGGAAAAACCAGACCAAAGAGAGGGACAGGGTGTGAGTCACCTGTCCTTCAAACCCAGGACCTGTCTGAAGCGGGAGCTCAGGAATCCCAAGCTGTGTCGTCTGTGCTGCTGCCTTCTGAGTCACCGCCTGACCCCTGCGGGCCACCCCGCTGGGTGGGGGAAGTGGGGGTGTGTGTGTGCTCGCGTGTCTGTCTATACCCACACCCAGAGGACCCCACCAGCCAAGATGACTCAGGATTCCTCTCACGTTTCACTAAGCTATGTCACTGCACCGTCCTGGCAGTGACTCACCGCCCACTGCCCTCCCCCAGAGGAAATGCCTCCAACAGAGGTGAAGCACAGCCAGCAGCCAGGAAATCTGCTCGCCAGCCAGCTCTGCCAGCCTCAAGAGCCATGTTTCCCTCACTGCAGGCACCCAGTGACAGGTGGCCCTGACCCGGGCTCTACCAGGAACCCTCTCCCCTCCTCACAGAGCCTCCCTTGTCTGGCTTCTTACTGCCGCCACTGCCTTGTCAACTCGTGGGGGACAATGTGGGCAAGGAAGCTCCCTCCCTGGCTACTGCAATCATAATGATAAAACTCTGCAGGGAAGTCCCCAAGCCTTCCTCATTCCCCTTCCCCATGCTCACAAAAGAATTTCTAGTAAATTGTTCTTCACCGCTGAAATCATTCCTTATACTATTAGCAAATTAACCTTCCTCAAAAATTCCCATCTCACACCAAATTCAATCCCTTTAAATGTCTTCAGTATCCCTCAAAATGTCATGTCCCTGACACTGTATGCTTCCTTGCCAGCCATGTCTGTATGGTGTGGCCCTGGCCACAGCCCGGTGGCCCTGGGTGAGCCACCGGCCTAACCTGGGACAGTCTGAATCTCTTCCCAGGAGATTCTGCATAGAGGCTCGGGAATTCCAGTCCTAGTCTGGGCCAAAAACTGAGGAGTGGTGGGAGCCATTTTCCCCGTGACCTGACTGGGAACGCTCTGAAAGCAAGTCCCCAGCGAGAGGAGAATGCAGCTGACATGTGCAGAGGAGCAGAGGTGGAAGGAAAAACAGCACCAGTCACTTGGTAAGTGGGCTGCAAAACAGAAAAAAAAGAAAGAAAAATGCCACCAGGTCCCTTGCAGTGCCCAGAGTCCAGCACTGAGCAAAAAGCGTTTTCCCCAACTTTAATACATAAACACATAGGGCAGTAGATGAGATATTTACGTATTCACTTACAATGGAAAATTTAATTAGAAAAATATTTGAAATCACATAGTACAGAAAATGATGTAATATTTTAGAAATGTTATTTTTCACACTCACAGTTCATGAAAACAGTTTTATTCAAACTCCTCATATTTATTTTTAATATCAGTGTCCTGGCCTTTCTGAAGCCGTCAGACATTGTTTTCCAGAACATTTCAACTTCTTCCAGGTTTGTTGCTGGTGATTATACTTTATCCCAAGCCACAGAAAGAAAAGAAGGAAGGAAGGAAGGGAGGAAGGACGGAGGGAAGAGAAAAGAAAACAATTTATAACATCAGAATTGTTATTTTTTTCATTTTCTTCTAGGTAAGTATTTACGATCTAAAAATGATCTTCATATTAGTTGATGCAGAGTGTGTAAAAAATTGAATTAAAATAAACTAAAATAAAATAAATTAAAATAAAATAAAAATGATCCTGAAAGGGCTTGTTTACAATTACATCTGTCACCTGCAAGTGGGAAGCCTTATTTCCAGTAATAATTACTGTCTTTTTGCCCTATGGATTCTATCTAAAGATCTCTAAAGCCCCTCAAGTGGGCATTGATTAAGGCTGTTTCGGGCTGGGCCCTGCTCAAACAATATGCTATTGTTCAAAACAAACTAATTGAAAGAGTTCCCTGTAATATGCAAGCCTTTGTATGGCCTCAAATATAAGGTTGCTCCCTTGGAATCATTTGGATAAATCTTGCTTGTGTTCAGGTATATACATTACTTCATCTCACTTAAACTTTACCAGCACCATTTGAGGTATGTATTTTATCTATCTTTATTCCGTAGGTGAGATGACCAATGTTCTCAGGAGATGAGCTTCCCCAAGTCCACACAGTACATAGCAGAGCTGGTTTCAGAAGTCAGAATGTTGACTCCAAAGCACATACATTGTCTACTCTAGCTGGTAGAGGAGTGGGAGGGCTCTATGTCTAAGTGGGGGGCCTTTGCTTACACCTCTAAACCATGCCACCCAGGCAATCACATACTAACTGTATGGCTAGTCCTGGGCACATCCCTGCTTGCATGAAGAAGAAAGAAGCTTGTTAGCAAACATCATAGATTGCCTTTAAAGCACATTGAACTATTCAACCAAATTTTACTGAGCATCTACTATGGGCCAGAGGATGTGCTTCATTCCATTAGAATTTCCAAAATCAGGCAGGCATGACACACATGTGAAGGACAAGTTTGAAATATCAGAGAATCTGAAAACCTGGGCCTTAGGAAGGAGATGAGGTAAGACAAGGGGGAGAGTGAGGAGAATACACACCTTGGTCCACTAATAATAAGTGACAGAGCCATTAAAGTCAGAGCTTAGCTCTTAATCCCCAGGTACACGGACTCCTGTGGCCCATCTGGATGTTGGTTTTCGGCAGAGCTAGGATCAAGTCAACATGACCTGCATACATTAGCCAATCTAAACTCTGAGGCTGTGACTTGAGATGAGGAGACAAAAGGCCTGGAGGCTCAGACCCAGGTGGCTTCCCTGCCCTCCTTTGGTCAAGCACACTCTGGTGGGGCACAGAGCATGGCAGCCTCCTCTGACCAGGAGCCTATAATCTAGAGCTCTCAGGAAGATCCCAAAGGAAAAGGAGCTGTCAACCAGGTAACCGTTGAAAAACCCCGGGCCTATATATGAATGGGTTAAATTACTCTCAAAAGGCCAGAAACCAAGAAGACCGAGTCCCCCCTTTCTCCTATTCTCAAAGGTCCCCAAATGTCCCCAGGGAAGCAGAAAGGAGCCACTGCACTGAAGCATCTTGTTTTGATTGCACTGAAAATATTCCCTGCCACAGCCCAGACTCTGAGAACTAAAAGGAGCATTCTCTGCTTGGTCGGCAGGACACAGAGTGCCGAGCGGAGAGTGCTCACGGCGCTCGCGGGTGTGACAGCCAAGAATGCTTTCATAGCTGTGCTTTGCTGCCTGCTTCTGTCTGGAATGCACGGCCTTTGTCCCTTTGATCTTTAATATGGGTGCCCAGAGGGGCCAGGATCCCACATTTGCAGCTAGTTCCGTCCTCATTCTTCACAGAGTCCACCTCCACCCCAAGTTCCTGGACACAATTCTGAAACTCTGTGTTCAAAACTCTCTCCTCCTTCCCTCCCATCTCACCCACTCTTGAAGGTGCACCCTCGAGTCCAGACCAGCAACAGCCCTGACGCCTGCCAGCAGGCTGGCCTCACGTCCATGCCTTCCTCAGTCATGTCCTGTGCAGGTGAAGGAAAGCTTGCTTCTTCTTTTCTCAGGACTGCCTCTGCAACGTTTCCTGCTCCCCAAATACGAAGGCCACGTGTATCTAGGTGCTTGGAAACAAGCATCTGGTTAATTGGCTGGGTCTCTTTTCTGTTTGTTTGGTTTATGCTTTTCATCCAGATGTCGGTGTCATGTAGACCCTGCCTGGAAGTCCAGCAGTCACAGCTGGAAGTTGTGTTTTCTATTACAATCCCGGATAAGGCACAACAACTGGAAAAAGTGAGATGCTGCATGTCCTTTACAAGCCAGGCACTTTCCAGCCCAAGAATGAGACCTAGGGGCTTAACCTGCTCAAAGAAAAAGTCTAGTTGTAAACATGCTACTTTCTTTTTTGGGGGACATTTCTGCAGAAAAAATAGGTGAAAGCAAGATTCCAGAGTCTGCTGACAATGAGTTGAATGGGGGCCCCAAAGATATCAGGCCCTAATCCCTGGAACCTATAAACATTACCTTATTTGGAAAGGGTCTTTGCAGATGTGATTAAGTTAAGGATCCAGAAATGGAGAGATCCCCCTGGATTATCTGGATAGACCCTAAAGGTCATCACTTGTATCCATATAAGAGGGAGACAGAGGGAGATCTGGCACATGAAGAGGAGAAGGCCATGTGAAGACAAGAGGGCAGAGATTGGAGTGATGCGAACACAAGCCAAGGAACGTTGGCAGCCACCAGAAGCTGGAAGAGGCACGGAGGGATTTGCTCCTCGGAGCCTCTGGAGGGAGCACAGCCCTGCGAACACCTTGATTTCAGACTTCTGGATTCCAGAACCGTGAAAGAAACATTTTCTGTTGTTTTTACACTACCGGGTTTCTGTTAGTTTGCTACAGGAGCCACAGGAAACTAATGCCCCACTTATTTCCAGGAGCTACTGCAGACAAGCCTAGAGGTGGGGGTAAAAGGAAAGCACAGGTGGACTAATAGACTGTAAGATCAGTTACACCTAGTGGTGTCCATTGGTGACCAATGTTTGCCTCAGTTTAGGGGCCATTCGGATTAAAGAGATGCTGCAGAGCTTGGGAAGAACAACATCTCCAGCAATGGCATCAGGAATCTGGGTCAGGTTCAGAGCTCCATTGGCAGTTAGGGTCCTGCCAATGGCCCTAGGAGTATTCGAAGCCTGCTTTTACTCAGCCACCCCTCCTCCTTAGGAGTTACCTGGAGAGATGCAGGCACAAGGAAAAATGGCAAACAGGAAACCAACGTACCACCATAAAACCATCTAACTGGGTTTGGGCCTGAGACTCCACTGCAGAGCTTCCTAGTAAGCTGGGCTGGCATGCACGTCCAGTGCAAGGACTTAAGGGTCTTCCTGCCTTCTGTCCAGTTGTAGAAGACTAGAAAGATGAGCCCCCACAAACCTGTGTGGGTTGGCAAACACACCACCCTGCTGTCCTTCAAATCGTGTCCACTGGTAAACGTGGTTCTATGTCCAGGATTGTGACTAATCTAATTAAAAACTCATCAACCTGTTGGACATAAGAAGGAAGTAGGAATGGAGCCAAGCCCATCCCTCTCCTACAAATAGGAACAATTTAGGAACCACAACCTCCCCAAGACTGTTGACTAAAGCCTCTATTTTGGGACATGGATGATGAGAGTGAATCATACCTTTTGCCCATTTCAGCCTCCTGCTCACACCTCCACCAAGGAAAAGCGATATTGAGCTGGCTTTCCCTGAGTGCCTACTTGATGTCACTCACTATTCTGGGCACTGGGAATAGAGCAGTAACAGGACAGACACAGTTCCTGCCTCCATGAAGGGTCATAAATTTCCTCCTGGGCCCTACAGTCAACCTTCACCACTCTGAAACACAGGCAAGGAAGTCCAGCCCAACCTCAATCCCTCCCAGCATCCAGTATGTGACAGTCACACTTCCCACACCGTGCCACGCTGGTCCGAAAACCTGAGAACTAGGATTCCTGCAAGAACCACATCTTAAGAGTGTGAGAAGCAGATAAAATTCTTAGAGGGCCTGACATGCTATAAAAATACAGAGCATGTTTAAATTGTAAGCTATAACCAATTAAGTAAGGCAGAGGATCAGAAAATTGTGCTGTCAAAATTGTCAAAACCCTGTGATCTAATCAGATGCATTTGTTCTCATGACACCCATCTATCCTCTTGAGGCTCAGTCAATAATAGCATTAGCTTCCTTTTACAGAGGATGTGCTTGTTTGTTTTTTTGTTTGTTTGACACATAAGAAACAGAAAGAGAACACTTAGCAAGGTCCAGGAAAACCCAAGGTCATGAATAAACCAGGCATTTATGTAGAGGTGAAGAAAGAGGAGGAGGAGGATAAAGAAAAGGAGGAAGAGAGGGGAATGTGCTTTGAGAAGGAGAAGGAAAAGGAGAAAGAGAAGCAGAAAAATGTGACCAATCATCCAAATATTTCTAAATATGCAAATGTTTGGTATCATGTAGAGCTGAGAGCTCCATGAGTGACCATTAAAGGAGAGACTTTCCTCTTTATTTGACAGCCACATCCATGAGCAAACACTAAAACTGTAGCTAATGCAAATCAAAACAATTGTTCTAAAATGATGAAATTTGGGGATTAAGTCTAATTGTTAAATGCTAGTAAAAACACGTCAATTTTGACTAATTCCATGGGAAGTGGCACAGAGCTTTCCTGTCCGGGATCTGTGGTTACCTGGGTGGCACACATCCAAAGCCAAACGTCTTTGTTCTCCCCTTCCTTCAGCCCCAGCTCATCACTGACACTCAAGAAGCTTTCCACTGGACCACAACACATTAGGAAGGACGACCATTGTTTAGGTCAAAATGGGTGGAAAGTGCACCACAGTAGAAGAAACAATAATAGATAGAAAAAGAAAAAGAAAGAAGAGGAAGTGACAGAGATAAAAACAGAGCAGGAACATGTAATTTGAACAAGAAAGTGGAAACAGGCCACCACTTTAGAGGTTTGGTTGAACTGAATGAACTGAAGACAAAGGCCAGTAAAATGTTCCCAATACCCTTGGTTTCAACCGGGTTAATTATGTCCTTACAGAACATTCTGTCCAAGAGTTTACTTTGGTATTTTGCAATCATTCACTCATTCACTCATTCATTCAACAGCTACTTGTGGACCAGGCACAGCCCTGAGCTTAGTTCTAAGGAGTTATGAAGGTAACCACAAACCTGACGATAGAATCTTGAAGAGACATCTATGTAAATGTCCTTAATACTAATGTGACCTTTACACGGAAAAAGAGAACTTGATAAGGTATATTTTTAAAAGTACACTTTTTATTTTTTAACATTTTTATGTTAATAAAAAAATTGTGAACAGATTACAGAGTTCCCTGACACCCAAGTTCCCTAATTTTTAACATTGTACATTAGTATGGTACATTTGTCATTGACGAGTCAACACTGATTAAGTATCATTACCTAAAATACATACTTTATTCATTATTTTTTACCTAATGTCATTTTTCTGTTCCAGGATACCTCATTGCATTTAGTTGTCCTGTCTCCTTCGGCTCCTCTTGGCTGGAACAGGTGATAGGTGCATTTGTAAAGCAACTTTATTTTTTCTTGTACTCTTTCCAAACAGGCTTAGCAGGCTGGTCATTTCTCTGTCCTTGGATGTAATCTTGAGCTGGTCTCCAAACTTTTTGAGTCTCTCTCAGATAATATGTTCTATTTAGATGCAAATAATATGTTCAGACTAGTGCAATAATTGGTCAAAATCAGGGGGGAGGAGTCAGCAGAGGAGTAGACAGAGGAGAAGTGAGCGGAGAAACTTGAGGGCCAAGGAAAGTAGGTGTCGTGGAGTCTGAGGAGGAAAGAAGCTTAAGAAGGATGGGGCAGGCAGACACTGAAGGGACACAAGTAGAGGGGGAGGAGAGAGGACTTGACAATGCGGAATTCACTGTAATCATGAAGAAAATAGTTACATGGACTTGTGAGAGTGGAAGCCGCAGTGGAATAGGTTAAAGGGTGAACATGGGAGCAGAAGACAGAGACCACCTGTTTATATCCCCTCTAGAGAAGCTGAGTGGTAAGTCTGAGGAGAGAAACAGGTTGACACCTTAAATGGGTGGCACATAAGGAAAAGACTTTGGGGTTGGGGTCCATGGTAGTCAGCTTCTAAAAGACTCCCAATAACTTCCCCCCATTTCACATCTTTGTTTAGCCCCCTCCCCTTGTGTCCTTGTGTATGGGCTGGGCCTAGTGATTCACTTCTCACAAACACAATATGGCAGAGGTGGCGGGGTGTCGTGTCCGAGCTCCGGTTATGAAAGACTGTCATCCTGTCCTACTTGCTCTCTCGCTCTGTCTTTCTCCCTCTGGCTTGCCTCAGTTCACTCACGCAGATGAAGCAAGCTGCCGTGTTATGCACTCCCCTAGGTGAGGCGCTCGTGGCAAGGACGTGAGGGTGACCTCCAGCCAACAGCCGGCCAGGAACTAAGGCTCTCAGACAACAGCCCACGGGGAACTGACAGCTGCCAGCAGCCACACGAACGCACTTGGAGGCAGATCCTTGCCTCATTGAGTCCCGAGTGGACAGCAGCCCCAGCAACACGCCACCTACTGCCCGTGGGAGAGGGGACTTAGACAAACCACATCCTGATTCCCGACCTACAGAAGACTGAGATAATGAACGTTGTTGCTTTAAGGCATTACATTTTGTGAAAATTTGTTACACAGCAATAGGTAGCTAATACAGGATGATTATTTTTCATAAGGGAGGACTGCACACCATTCTAGGCTCAAAATTTATTGCAGTGAAGAATTACCTTGAACCTGTCAAAATACAGATTCCAGGAACCAGAGCCAAAAATTTCTAGTTAGCCACTGGGGATACATAGCACTTACTCTTCTTGGGGAAGAGACTAAAATACTGCATTTTAAAATATCTTAGATGATGCTGGTGCACATGGGAGAGGAGAGTTTGCATCCAGTGAAAAGAAAATACCAAGAGATGCAGTTTAGAGAGACGTGGGTGTCGTCCTAGAGCAGGCCAAGGGACAAGAAGCCAGGAACCAGGGGGAAATTGACTTTGGCTTCTTTCTCTGAAATAGGAGGAAAGACTTTTTTAAAAAAAAAAAAAAAAAAAGGAAAAATGCATAGCAACTTTGAAATTTTTTCAGAAAGAAGGAAAAGCCTCAGTGTCCTCTGGAAGAAGTAACTGAGGCCATCTACAAAGCCTGAGGAGTTAGATAATAAGTTCAAGGTTTAAGGATAAGAGGGAAAGATTTGGAATAAACAGACTCCTTGAGAAAGCTTTAGTGAGTCAGTAATAAGTTAAGACAATGGTAAAGGCATTGAGCGGCCTGAGGATAACTGAGGAGCACACAACTGGAAGGAAATAAAGGAGTCCACGCCCCCCAGCCTCCTCATTCTGTGAGCCCCTGGGAGTGGTTGAAGAAAAGTCTCTGTCAAAGAATGTTTTAGGGACGGTGTCCAGAAAAAAACGGTGAGTTTCTGTTGTGGTAAGGAGGCAGAAAGGGCTTTAGGGAAAGGCTAAGGGGACTTTGTTCTCCATAGAACAAGGGCTCCGATGGGCTCGATGGCAGCATCCACAGAGGGGAAGTGAGGACGTCCTGGGTGTGCGTGGGGCTGCCCGGGTGGAAAGAGAGGAGGGCAGGCCTCGATCCCAGGGAGGGGGGACACAGTTTTTAACCGCAGGGATCAAGGAGGCTGAAATTTGGAGATGGGCTAGAGATTCCTGTTAGTTGTAGGAGGACAGAGCATATACCACTGAAGTTCACGAATTAACTAGCCTCCAGCTTCTAAGTTAAGCATCGATCCATCATCAACATCAACATCTGCAGCTCCTCTGAGAGCACATCCAAGGCCAGGGCTGGCAGCACAAGGCTCCTAACATTTGCCTCTGAGAGCTGGTCCTAGAGTGAAGTTCAGGTCTCAGGAAAACAGTGGAACACATCCATACTCAAGATGTCTAAAGTCCTGCATTTATCCTTTAAACCTCTCAGGTCATCTCGTACAGCAATTTGCCTTGTGTGTTGGCGTACAAGAAAGACCCCTGGGCTAAGGGGTAGAAGACCTGAGTCCCCTTCCTAGCTCCACCCCTGACAAGCTAGATGACCTTAAACAGCCATTAACCTTCCCGACACCATTTGTAAAGTGAGGGGCTGAACCAGATGTTCCCTCAAGTCCCTCCCAGCACCAACATTGTAAGAGCCTGAAAACATAAAATGCTAAACCAGGTCAAGGGATCCTGCAGTTTAGTTCCTAGGAATTTAGTTTTTTTAAAAAAAAAAAAAGGAAAGAATTCCAGTCCCTATCTGGAAACTTCCTATCCATTGATAGAATTGCCTATAAGAAATGTTTTGAAATAGTGGATAGTCCATAAAACAAAATTCTGGGGATTAATCTGCAGGGAGGGCTGACAATTTTCTGAGTGATTTTTCCCAAATGTATGAGAAATCTTCATCCAGTTGCATGTGGAGCATATTCCTTTCTGAAGCATCCTGTTTGCATTCTCAAAGCAGGGTTTGGTAGGAAAAAGAGCTTAGGCCAGATATTTTGCCACTTACTCATAAAGTTGTTAGGGAAGATGCGCTGACAGCAACTAGTGAATCACGTCTAGGTCATGTCATGTCTAAGGTTTTAAACTATCTCCAAGTATTGCCACACACACATCCATATATACCTCACTGCCAGCATCACGGAGCAGATTGTGAAAGAACTTCAGTCACTTCCATGAAGTGAAAGTGGGACTTTCTCCTGCCCTCCAGCACCCTGAGAAATACTCTCTCACCACTGCTTGCTTCTCTGATGGGAACCCCGAAGTCAGTTAGCCCATCTGATACTTTGTAAACTCATTGTAAAATGTCTCAACCCATATGCCCAAACTTTACATGAAAGTCAGAGGATGAAAAACAGAAAACGAAACTTCCTTTGATTTCCAAATGCAGGAATTTTGATTACCCTGGCCAGGCAACTGGGGACTCTGAGTATTCTTACTTTTTCACAATAGCATTACCAGTAAAAGTAAGAATACCCTTTATAGTTGTGCAATGTGTATTTTAAAGGTTTTAAAGTTTCTTTTTTTTCAAGCATTCATCAAACATATATTGAGCACTGTGGTAGGTGCTGAGAGGGAATTCAGCATCTAAGCTATAAACTAACTATAATGCAATGAAATAAACTCTATAATAGTGATATGTTAAAGGAGGAGGATGTAATTAATTTTGCCTCAGGGTAAGGAAGTTGAGGAAGGTGAGTCTTAAACGATGAGTAAGAGTTTGAAGATGAGTAAGAGTTTGAAGCCAGATGATGAGTGAGATTTGAAGGGCATTCAAGGCTAAAGGGAAAGGGGAATAAAAGACACAAATATGAGAACAGGTAAGAAGTATTTGGAGACCTGCTAGTAGTCTCATGTAGCTGAAGCATAGGATTCAAAGCCAGAGGACAGCGGGATGGAGGGGTGCGGGGGCAGATTTTGTCCTGCTTGTAAAAGCCTCGAACAACACACTGAGGACTACGGCTTTCATTCTTTAGGCAGCAGGGAGACAAAAATGACTGTGATCATGATCCAACCTGTCATTTAGGAAGCTACTTCTGATATCAATGAAGAGGATGGATCAGGAAGGAGAGAAAGCAAGCAGAGAGAGGTCAAAATCTATTGTAATAGCTCAGGAGAGAAAGGGCAAATGTAAAAACAGATCACATTTCACTGTCATTCTTTGTTTTTGTCTCCTTCGTCACTCCCCACGTAGAGATAAGGTCCCTGTGCACAGATACCCTGTGTCTCGTTCAGCTTTACCTCCTAGCACAGAGCAGATTGCCTGACATGGTGCAGCCGTGCAATAAACACCATCCGTAGGTGAACGAATAAATGAGAACGACAAGCAGGGGAGTAGTAGTGGGGATAGAGAAAAGGACATATTCAACAGACATTTTTCTGACAGATTCTAAAGAATTTGGTCTGAGGAAAAGGGAAAAACCTAAAGTTTCTGTATTTAGTGATTAATAAAGCCTTTAAGATTTTTTAAAATGCAAGAGGATGAGCAGGTTGAGGGAGAAAGATAATGAGTTGAGTTAGGAGCGTGTTGAGTTAGAGGTGTCTGTGGGCCAGCGTCCTGAAGTCCAGTGGGCAGCTGGAAATATGTGTCAGAAGGTCTTAGTTCATTGGCTGATTTTTTGCTTATGGCCATTCATGGAAGCAGGTAAACCAAATTATTCAAAATCCAGTTTTTTGAACATGTGCTAAAAAATTTATTTCCAAAGAAAAAAGTAACCAAGAAAATTAAAACTGCTTTAAGAACCCCGCTTCATCACTCCTAAAACAAAAGGAGTGATAAGAGGAGGTGCCCAGAGGTAATCCTCTGCTCTTTAATCTCTAAGGACAACACAGTGAATTTCTCAGATCTTCAGAGTCTCATTGGAAAGGTCTCCATGAGCAGCACTAGTTGTCCAAGCATTAGCTAGCTGACTTACTGCAGAGCATAAAAACAATGAATATTCTAGCAAAAAAACTCAACTTTCCTCCCTGTGTTCTCTTCCCACACACTGCCACTGAGAGCACTCAGGTAGGAGATGCTTTGTTGGAGGCATGGAACATGATGGAAACCTGAGGCCTTATGGTACCTGGAAAAAGCACTGAATAAAGAGTTAAAAGAACTGGTTTTAGTCCCTTCTCCACTACTAATTGGCCATGTGACTTTGGGAAACTCACATGAATCACAGTTTCTTCCTCTGTAAAATGAGGTGAATCTAGGTTTACTCTGTGTGTGTGTGCACGTGTGTGCGTGTGTATTTTCTTAAACACTTAGCACCGACCTAGATCTCTCCATATGTGTTTATCATTAACTCCTCCCAAGACCCCTAGAGTTTTACAAGTCTGGTTCCCACTAACACAGGGACTCAAGGTGGAGCCAGATGACCATTCCACTGAAAGAAGCAGTCTACGCCAAGGCACTTCTCCTTTATTTCCTGTCTCATGGCGGGTCAGATGGCCCGCCCTCTAATGACCTAAAAATGTATGCTTTCTACGGTAACTACTGATACAAATTTTGGTGCCTGGAAATGGGGTGCTGTCATGACAAAAACCTAAAGATATGCCTGCCTTATGGCTCAGCCATTTCATTTCTAGGTATTTTCTCGAGAGAAATGAAAACATATGTTCATACAAAGACTTATATAAAATTGTTTAGAGAAGCTTCATTCGTAATAGCCAAAAACTAGAAAGAATACAAATGTTCAGCAACAGGAAAATGTAAAAACAAATTGTGGTATATTCATGCAATTGAACACTATTCAGCAATATACAAGAGAGAACTACTGATATACACAATAATATAGGTGAACCCAAAAATATATGCTGAATTAAAGAAGCCAGACACAACAGAGTCCACACTGCACAATTCCATTTATATGACATTTTGAATAGGTAAAACTAATTTATGGTGAAAGAAATCATAACAACAGAACAGTGGTTACCTCTGGTAGGATAGGGAGAAGGGATTGACTCAGAACAGAGAAAAGGGATCATTTGGGGTGATGGAAATATTCTATATCTTGGGTTAGACAGTTGTATACTATTGTCAAAATCCATGAAATATATACTTAATATCTATGCATTTTACTACATATAAATTAAACCTCAATTTAAAAAGAGGATGCCATTTATAAAACCATTAAAAATATCAGATACATAGAAATTATTCTAATGAAAAATTATTAGAGAAAAATTATTCTCTTTGCAAGCATTTCACAGACAAAAATGTAAATCATCATTGGGATAAACTGAACAAGACCTAAATAAATGGAAGAATATTCTGTTTATGGCTTGGAAGAACAAATATGGTAAAGCTATTAGTTCTCCACCACTGATCTATAAATTCAACATAGTTCCAATAAAAATTCCAGTCGGAATTTTTTGGTGGAATTTAATAAGCTAATTCTAAAATATGTATGGAAACACAAAGGCCAAGGATAGCAAAGACATTTGATAATATTTTCCAAATATCAAATGTATTATAAAACCACAAAAATTAGGAGAGTGGTATTTGTGCGGATAAACAAACAGACTAATGGAATAAAATCCACACATATAGGATTTTTAGGTTCACACACATATGTGATTTATGATAAGGATGGCAGTGCAGAGTAGAGGGAAAAGCATATTTTTAATAACTGATTGGATATCCGTATGGAGAAAAATAAACTTAACTCTTATCTTACACTGTGCAATCAATTCCAAGAAGAATATAGCTTTAAATGTGAAAGGCAAAATAAAGATTCTAGACATTATTAATATAAGAATATTTTCATAGGCCGGGCGCGGTGGCTCACGCCTGTAATCC